>JAYESA010000018.1:87879885-88307861 GCA_036927795.1 Iris macrosiphon
TATCTGATAGTTTCTCATTTATGATATCCTCTATGTCTCTTATATTTATTGTAGATATCCTTGATTTCTTGACACGATGGTTAGACGGATTAGTAAATACGGATCTCATCATATAATATTATTCTTTGGTATTTATGGTGTATCTTGTGCAAGCCTTATTTTTTTTTCTTCTTGTACATGTACAGACATTAATTCTTGCGAAGACTTGCTACCTATCTAGAGAAATTCGTGTCATAAAGTACCATGGTTGGGTCCACTATACCAGTCGGGGATAGGGAGTTTGAAGTATAGATATGTGATCTTATCCTCCTTGTGCATTATTTGTGGTGGAAAACAAAAGAATGAAAATATATTCAAGATGGGGTTTACACGAAACCCGCCTTCTTTGGTTTACAAACAAACTTGTATAATTTGATCCTATACGAGGATGTGGGAGTACAATTTATTTAATCTGGGAAATATTGCTATAGGTGTCTGATCTGCAGTCGATTACTTTAGCCCTTGGACCACACGATAATGAAGAAGTACCGTAGAAGACAG
The DNA here is from genome assembly GCA_036927795.1 of Iris macrosiphon. Lineage (NCBI taxonomy): Eukaryota > Viridiplantae > Streptophyta > Magnoliopsida > Asparagales > Iridaceae > Iris > Iris macrosiphon. Next base: position 87,880,426 of record JAYESA010000018.1, read on the forward strand.
GAAGCAGCTTCAAAGGTTGCAAAAGAGGGTGGATGTACGATGCCAAAGTCGTCGATCCCTACTCTTTGCCTGAGCTCCGGATTCTCTCTCTCTCTCTCTCTCTCTTGACCTCTGGTTCGATCTTTCTTGGAAGTTCAACCTTGGATCTGATATTGGTTTTCTTGACCAATTTTCTGACCTTGTTCCTCATTGATAGAGGTCTCTATTTATAGAGTTTTAGTGATAGTGACCACTCCGTTGGTGTAGAAACCGAGGAGTGGAAAGTACAGCACCCTTTTACACAACGGTTAAAATAACCAATGCCTGTGTATAGATGATCCTTTGAATGAGCGTGTGACGCGGGTCCAACTAAGGGACAAAATGCGTATAATTGCTACGAAGATCACGGCGTAGAAGCCACGTAGGTAGGTATCCCTCGTGTAGAAGTGGTGGGCATAGAAGCCAATGTCTGTCACCATGGCATAGAAGCCAAGTAGGCATAGAAGCCGAAATAGGCGCAGAAGCCGAGTGGTCATAGATTCTGAGTGGGCGTAGAAGCCAAATGGTTGTAGAGGCCGAGTGGGCGTAGAAGCCAAGTGAGCACAGGAGTTGAATGGGCGTAGAAGCCGCTGCGCACCGTGCCAGAGTGCTGATGTGGACGTCTTAACCGGAATTACGGCTTTTGAAGATATAATCAAATCTCTTACATTAAATACAGAGATTTGCCACCATCCTGTACATTAAATATGGAGGCATGTTTTTGAAGGTCTGTAGCCCTTCTGCGCATCAGTCGCAGAGACGTGTCTTGAGAAACTGTTACCGCTCTGTGCTTTAGACGTAGAGACGTGCCTCGAGCAACTGTCATCGCTCTGTGCATTAGACGTAGAGACGAGCCTCGAGCAACTGTCATCGCTCTGTGCATTGGTCGTAGAGACGTGCCTCGAGCCCCGTACGGAGTGCAGCTTTTGATGTGGCAGGCAGTTTGTCTACTGCAGAGCATAAACAGCTCATGTCTGCCTGTGTAAAATAAGGCAGCGTATCCCTTCGTGCACGTAAAAGTAGTTTACGCATAGGAGATGGCGGTAAATAACAGCCTGGGTCGTAGTACCGTGCCATCATTATAGCCGTCGTCTGGGTAGTCGAGCAGTATCCCTGGGTAGTCGAGCAGTATCCCTTTGTCAGAAGTCCAAACGTCAGGTTCATTGCAGGATCTGACAGGTTCACTTCGGAGAATACGAAGCGTCTCTCATACACTTTAATGCTGCGTTGCAAGAGGATGTGTTTCATGCCCAGGAGTCGATGAAGCACCCTGTTTACGCTAAAGCGGTTTGGACGTACTGCCTTATGTTGAGCTTATATTTCATGCTGTGTTTGGCGGAGAAAGCTCTGTTACACGCTTGATGGCTCTGAAGGCCTCTGTTTACGCTGCTCTGCATTAATATGCTGCGTATAGCCATCCAGCATTTTTTTTATGCTTCTACAAGACCCCCTTCAAAGCTTTTAAATTCCTCGGAATTTGAAACGCTTTGAATGAAGCATGAACCACTCCTCGTAAATCGAAACATTTTTGAATGGAGCGTTGAAACGGTCGATGCTGACTTTATGGCAGATTTATTGGCGATCGGTGTGACCTCTTTTGCCTATAAAAAGACTGAGGGTTTAACCTGTTCTCCCCATATTTCCATTACCACGCAGAGATGATCGCCGGAGTTCGTCGGGTCGATCTGAGGAAGAAGGAGATCATGTTCTTCCAGCGTGTAAGGAGCCAAAAAAGATGGCGTCTTCGAGCAAGTGTCCACTGCAACGATGGATCATGGAAGGATATCTTAGCCTCCCTTGCTCGGGATAATCAGCAACTTTATATGGCTGTTCTTCCAGGAGAAGGGAAGGATCATATTTCACCACACTGCTTGCAAGTGGCATCTTCTCCTGTTACCTCCGGGGATGAGAGCAGCAACTAGCTCTGACCTCGGGCATTGTGTTGGGTAGAATATATCAACTTAATCTGTCACAGCACACGGAGCATGGGATCTGCATAATTTATGTAAGACCCAACTCTGTATTCTCTCGCTGTTGATCATTGCCATGTCAGTCAGTTTGTTGGAACTGACTGACTGCTGGAGAAGATGGATGAAGAATTGTGCCCAGTGAGAACCTGTCAGAACAGCTTCTGGACGATCTTCAGACGACGATGGGGAAATCTTTTGTAGACGGAGTTTCCCTCATATGTAATCATAGAAAATAGAGAAAAACCCTTGTAGATTGGATTTCTCTCATATGTAATCATGACTTTAATCTTTTAATAAAATTGTCTTGCTTCTTTATATGATCATCTTGCCATACGTTGCTATAAAGTCTGAATATGTGTAGCTTCGACACTTCTGATTCTTTACGCCGACTCTGATAGAAAGAGTATTTAGGCCCTATCCTGCTTAGAAAGCCGTTTTAGCGTTCGAGTGTTCGAACTGTTCTGTTGTCAAGAATGAGGAACCGCGTAGAATTCTGAACAGTTGTTTTCACTTCTGTGTAAACAGAATTCTTGTTTCAGACTTTATCTTCAAGAATGACTTCTCAAAAAATCCCTTGGAACAGGGTCGAGAAATGGCTGTCAAACTGAGTTGCCATCTTGATAGATGAAATATTCGGACTGGAGTCTGGATGAACCTCCAATTGACCCCGAGAAGAGTAATTTCTCGATGTTTGAACTCTGTATGTTTTGGGTACTTGGGATATCTTGACGTCAAGAAGGAGTATCTTCTGTGTGAACTCCTGTAATCGATCGCTTCGAGAACTGTTCGGATATATGGAAAGTCAGAGATCCGTAGTTTAGATGAGCTAAAAATCCTGAGTTCGTAGCCTATTGAGCGTAGAAAGCCACCGAGCGTGCGATCATCGATTTGGTATCTGCTGAGCATAAGGTTGTGGATCCGTTGCCTCCGAGCGTAAACTAAACGCCACCGAGCGTGAGATCATCGATTTGGTATCTGCTGAGCGTAAAGTCGTAGGTTTGTAGCCTCTCGAGCATAAAAGCTACCGAGCACAAAGGCATCCGGGCATAAAACCATAGACTTGTAGCTTGCGAGCGTAAAACCGTAGATCTGTTGCTGTCGGGCGTAGAAAGCTCCTAAGTGTGGGAACCGCTGACCTATTTTTTGGCAGGAAAAACTCTTCGAATTTGCTGACTGTCCGTCTTTCGAGAGTAGTGGGCTGACGTAGTACCCAATCATAACCAAATATTAATTGTGAGATTTTGTTTGGGGTTTCGAGGAGCCCGTCCGAGGATTCGAGGAGTCGACCCGAACTCTATATATATCCCAAGCTTTTGAGAGAAAAACTTTTCATCCGTCTTCTGCGAAAGAGAGCCTTCGACTGTTTTGAGTTTTTCCCCTCGTTCTTCCTCCGAACACTCCGAGTTTTCAGAAATGGCGCCGAAGCAAATCCCCTCCACTAAGGGAAAGAGTATAGGTTCTTCTTCTCGTTCTTCTGCCCCAGCGAGAGAGTCTTCGGTCGGGCAAGGTGAACTTTCTTCTGAGCGAAGCATCCCGCCGACGAGTAGCGCACCCGGCCTTAGAGGCAGAGCCTTTGGGATGACAAAGAATGACGAAAAATCCTTCGCACACGTTGAACGTGACCATGCTAGGTCGTCTTCTGTGTTGATAGCCTCTTTGAGGAAGATGACTCACGGAGACGTTTTCATCTTTTACGCCCACATTTCTAATATGCCAGCGTAAAAACTCCATATTTTGCAGTTTTGAGCGTAAAAGCTCTGACTGCCAAAAACTCGGTGTTTACTATAAATTTTTTAGTTTTACGCTTGTGGATGGGACCTCCGGCGTAATAACTAGAATTTTGGCAGTCTGGCGTAAAGCACGGACTGTATACCGCCAATTACGCTTCTGGATGTGACTTTCGGCGTAAAATGACCAAATTTTATACAGTCTTGGCGTAAAGCACATACTGTCATTTCTTGGTCTTTATGTTGCAAGATTTGTAATGACGTATTTTCCTTGCACTTTTGCAGTTAACTTGCATGAGTCTCCACTGGCCGAGGTGATGGATTCCGCTGCCGGGATGCTGCACTCAAACTATCTGGAGGATCTGTCCCACGTAACATTTCCTATCTCCGGACCCCAGTATCCTGAAGGAAGGGAGATCTTGATATCGGCTCAGGGTGAGCGGACATTGCTGAACATGATTAACGGAGAGCCCCTGACGTACATAGACGGAGACTAGTACATCAAGCCAGCTTTTCTTTTTGGGGACATGATTGACAAACAGTCTCAGACGAAGCCCAAGAGAGAACCCTGGGTTTTCCTCGCCGAGAGTGTGATCTTGTATCTGCCAACGATGCCGAGAGATTATCCCATCTCGGCTTTCTCCCATGCGACACATTCCAGGAGGATGTCGTGGACGCTGACTCCCGATCTTCACGGCAAGCCGGGGAAGATCCTTCATCTGAAAGGAGCTGACCAGGGGTCATTTGTCAGCCGCCCTTCCGGCGTTGTGACGCTGTTCAGGGGACTGTGCCCGGGCAGTGTCCCGAGTGAAGACAGCTCTGTGATCCAGCCAGTCCAGTTGCTTACTTTCTACAACGACTTCATGGGGCGAGGGGGTGTATACCCCAAGGAGAATCCTTGGTGTAATGGGTGGATCACCCCAACAAACCTCCGATAGGCTTGCCTAGTTGACTGGGCCTTGAAGCATTTTCGAAGAGAGCTGGAGGTCATCGGACTGTATGCTGCTGTGAGTGCGACAAGTGTTGGGTTGCCTCCCAACCCTAATCTGTTTTTGGCACTGATGGAGCGATACATTTCGCTCACCGGGACCTTCGCCACTCTACTTGGGGAGTTGGGGTCGGCCCTCCATGAGATGGCAGTGATCTCGAGACTGCCGATGGGGGATACCCCATATGAAGAGTATGTTCCCACCAACTGGGAGTTGAAGGACTCGGACCCTCGGGTTGTGGAGGTGTATCAGGAGCTGATGTGCCACTATTTCGCGTGCACTGCTTTTTATGATGAGCCTTCTGATTTGGCTCACACCACTAAGTGGATGTCCTACCTCTTCTTCCACCGGGCCAGGGCCGTCAAGTCGGAGAAAGTTTCGGGGGGCAAGAATGAGCCCGTGAACTGTTTGGGCGTGCTCAGTGCCCAGGTCATCGAGGATCTTATTGAGGATGCTAAAGCTCCAGATCAGATTCTCAATGACGGGGTAGGAAAGTATCTTGAAGGTACTAAGGCCTACAGTTACTTGAGGCGCTGTCGTAAGCCTCTGTCTAAAGAAGTCCGGCTGGCTGGCTTTCTCTCCATATAGCTGCGTCGAGTAGTGGTGCCCGATATCGCGTCGCGGACCGCATTCACCGAAACATCCTATGGCCTGCCGTGCGTCTGGTGTTCGGGGCAAGACTAGGCTTGCTCCCTGCCATGGTGTACCGTATACAGGCTGGCCTGAGAGCCATGACTGATGGATTGCTCGTCGATGAAGCTCGGCGTGATAGCTTTCCCCGGGTAGAGTTACCATACCTGTATTTGATGGGATGGTTAATTCTCTACAACCCCCGGGTGATGTCTCCCGGCCCTGGTAGTAGCTCGGGGGGTAGTTTCTTGCTGAACTACAAGGACTCTCCCTGGAACGTGAACACAGTTTTAGACTGTCGGCTGGTGCTGAGTCTCGGTCATTACTGGAAGCTCCTCTACACTGTACCCTCTGTACATCGCAATCAGTCGGGGATTAGGCTTGAGGATTTAGGTGGAGAGAAGACCAATCTTTCTCCGGAAGCTTTTAATTGGTTGGTCTACATCAGACCCTCCCATTTGCTGTACAGAAGCGAAGATCATTATTTCTTCGAGCCCTACTTCCCCAGTCGGTTCGCCAAGCAGTTTGGGTACGATCAGTTGTACGTGGACAATGCCGTCACCAGCTTCAGGTCCAGGGGCGGACTCATTGATGGAGCCAGAGGAGGGCGGTATTTTATCATGGGTTGCACGGGAGCAATCTTTATCGTGCCGGTCGTCATACTCTCCACGGAGCTGTACATCCTCCATTCGTATGCCCAGTTCTACGTGGCGATCAACACCTTCCATCGCGATTTTGACATGCGTGGAAGCTTTAGGGTGCCTTCTCCCAAGTCTGGGGGAAGAGTCGAAGTCCCCTCGGTTTCGTCTGACGAGGGTGAGGGGTCCGTCACTCCAGATGAGCCTCTGGGGTCGGTGCCAAGGTGTGAAGTGCCTCCGCCTCCGGATGAAACTTCTGCCGCGTTCGTGAGCATGCCTAGCGAGATTTTGGCTGACGAGCCTCGACTGTGTCTTGGTGAAGGCTCGGTAGAGCACCTGGCGGTGTCGGTGGGCCCATCCCCTTCTCCAGGTATGACAGTTCGCATTGCATCATTAAGGCGTAATTTAGCTACGTGGGCTGCAGATGCGACATATATACCGTTGGCTACGGGTAAATGTCATCTTTATGTCTCCTCTTAGAAAGATTACCATCATATTGATATCAACTTTCTTGTCCTCTTCTCAGGGGACGGCGTCCACGGGGAGTATAGCGTTGAAGCACCTTCTGGCTCTGCTCGGGCTCTTGGCGATGATACGGAGGCGCCCGACTTCGGGAAGGAAATATCTTCGGGGGGCAGCTCTCCCGGAGTGGTTTCGTCACCTCAAGAGGAGGACGAACCCGTTGTCGTGACCTCGCCTCGCGAGTATGTCGATGACTTCGACCGTCGTTGTCGCACCTCCTTCGGTCGCACCACCCGTCGAGGCGGCGGCTGTGGCCACCTCATCTACAATCATTCCTGGAGGGGGACTTGCCAATATCACGGCCACTCCTGGCGTCTAATCGGATCTAGTTGTGCTGACCGAACAATATACCAGCCTCTTTTACACCAGTTTGAAAATGCTGATATCAATGGTGTTGGCGAAGAATCTAGACTTCGAGCGTCTGAAGAAGGCTTCTCAGTTTCCGATCGGGGCGGTCAGGGAGTTCGGCGATTCTGGGGTAGCTGACACCCTGGAGGCGATGGTTAATGGTTTGGAGCAACCTATTAACGAATACTCGCAGCTGGCTCGGGGCAGCCTTGAAGCTGAGGTCCAGGCTAGATATGACCTCATGACTGCGCGGCTTACTAAACAGCTGGAAAGCCAAGATGACTCCATCAAAGCACATAAGCTGGAGATGGATGAAAGAAAAGCTGTCGTGGAGGAGGCTCTTGCTCTTCAGACGAAGTGCCAATCCGAGCATGAAGGGAACGTAGCGAGGGCCCGCAAGTTAAAAGAAAAACTCGCTCTGGCAGAGGAGTGGGCTTCTCAGTCGTTGGCAGGTCTAGATGCAGAGACTGGTCGACTGAGCACGGCACGACGGGATCTGGAGCGCACAGAAGCTGCCCGTGCTGGCTCTTTGTCACGCCCCAGTCCCAAAAATACGTAGGACTAGGACACGTAAGCATACCAGCAGCATGGATATGGCAACTCCAATATATGGAAACTAAATCCATACGTACGCAGTAATATGAATATAAAATCCACAAGTGATATAAAATGTAATACAAGTCACAGGATAAAATCTAAATCTCATCCACCAAAATCATATAGAAATAAATAACCAGTATCTATAAAACTAGATCTCAATAAGAAGTATGTAAGGATGATAGTTGGATGGAAACAAATCCACTACCAACTCAAATGGGAAAAGTAAATACAATATAAGTACAACTCACTCAAACAATATAAGTACCCGCTATCAATCACGGCTCGAAGAGAAGACATCCACGAATCACATGTAACCATTCAAATCTGCGCTCCTGCAAATACTCAAGAAAAGATATACCTGGCAGCGGACCAGGTCCTCAGAGGGACGTAACAAGATACAGAAAATACGAGCCAATTTGAATACAGTAAACATGCCTATAATTTGAAAATAAATAAGTACGCTGTACAAAACAATCTATATGAATACAAATGAGGACAACTTTTCGACGTATGGGCAAGGGTAGTCTACTCGATCTAAGCCTCACAACTCACACACCCGTTTAGAACATCAGAAATGGACATACCTCTGGGGTAGCGACCAGCGCGACTCTACAGAAATCGACATACCTCTGGGGTAGCGACAAGCGTGACACACGCCCGTAGTGCGAACTATATACTACGGTTTACCAGAGTGGTTAAAAGCCCATACGCCTAATGATTGTCCTCCCATGATACTAGGTGCCATGTGTGTGTCAACATATCTAATACATAGTAATGATTGGAGAAAAACTACACATGCAAAAACTATACAGAAATGAAATAAATAAAAAAGAAATATAAATAGCATACAAAGTACTGTAAATAATTTGACATGGTATCTTGCCTGGGGTCCTGCTGCTGGTATGAATCAGAGTCCAAGTCATAGTCCAAATCGCCTATGTATTACAAATTTATCACGTCAAAAGATAATTTATTTTAATTTATTTAATTCTGGAATAATTACTCTAAAATCCTATTTTAATCTTATTATTCTGATTTTTATGTTAATTCCTAAATTTTGTCCAAAGAAACTGAATTTTTATCAACTTGAGACTCATGGCACGCAAATCGAGGCGATCTGTTGACCGAAAAGTCAACCGACACAAACTCAACTTTCATGCATGATTTCCTGTAGATTTCAGCATCAAAAACATGCTAGAATTTATGGCTCGTCCGAATTCAAATTCGTTTGGGAATTATGGCACATACAAATTTTGTATTATGCACCGATAGTTAAATTCTAACCTAGAAGTTCTACAGAATTAATAGTATATAAATACTTCGAATTAAATTATGGGAAAACTATATGTCGATGATCTCGACATTAGCTTTTCAAAAATTTAAACGGTTCATGATTCTGATTCTTGGTACTCCCGAAATCGCGAAAACATCAAAACACGTCTATTTTCGGACATGCTGTGCTCTACGAATTTTCCAGAATTTAATTCTCATAATTTCATAAAATAAATTATGTAATCAGAAAGCTAACCTCAATATCATTCTAACAAAAAAACTAGGCCTTGTTTGGAGTCCGGAGCTATGCGCAATGGCTTCTGGAAGATGAAGGAACCCTAGATGGCAATTCTCCAAAAATCGGCTCAAAGAAAACCCTAAAAATTAATAACTAAACTAATATATATATAGAGGAGAGAGAGTGCAGCCGCGGCTCGGAGAGCGCCACGTGGAAGCCATCCATGCAGCCCCATCCAGATCGAACGGTCGCAGTTCGATGCGGCTTGGCTCAGTTGAGTCCGAGTCGAACTTGGTCTCGGCTCAGCTCGAGGTCGGCTCGACTCGGCTCGCACCCACTCAGCGGTCACTGACAGGCGGGCCCGGCACTGTTCACTGCTGGAGGCTGACAGGTGGGCCCCCTGCTTGCTGACTGGGCAGAATTAATTACTTTTTGGGTTTTTTTTTCAGAAATTAGTTTTTAATTCAGTTTTTCATAATTAACTCAAAATAAATGCTAAAATATATCAGAAAAATCCCAAAAAATTTTAAAAAATATATTTTATTATTTAGAACCTAAAATAAAAGTTTGGGATATTTTTAATTAAATTTGAACATAAAATAAATTCTTCAAAGTCCTAGAAAATTAGTGTTACAAGTTTTTAATTAACTAAAAATTATGGAAAAATCCCAATAATCTAAAATAGCCTAAAGATAATTCTAAATAAATATTTATATAAGTAAATATACTAAAGGAAATTTATTTTTCTAATTAACTAAGATAATACTCTAAATAAATTTAACATCTATAATAAATATAATAATATAAAATATACACAAATACCTATTTTGGGTGAGGGAGTTTACAATCTACCCAACTTAAAACAATTTCGTCCTCGAAATTAAAATAAGACATAATTTGTTAAATCCTTCACATTCGTACATAAGGTACGTCAATCGCAATCTCTTCCAAAAATTTAAATAACAAAATATTTTCAAATCTATCGCGGTTACTTCAAAATTAAGATAATCATTGTTCAAATCAAAATTCAACATATTGTAATCTCTTCTCACCTTTCCAAATCATCAATATCCAAATTTAAATCGAATCCATATAATATCTTCAAGATTTAAATAACCCATACCAAATTTTACCTCACGATCTCCAACTATCATAATCTCCTCTAGAAGTCATTCGAGTCCAATATTATTCCTATTTTCAACTTAAGAATTTTGTACTCTTCAAATATTTAAACTCAATTTACATCCTCAATATTTCAAATAGGTGACCCAACAATCAAAATTAAACTTTTAATTCAAATCATCAAATTTTAAATTTTAAATCTAATTCACAAATTGTTCAAGTCTAAAATTCTATATTTATCCTCAAAATTTAAATCGATGATTCATCCTTCAATATTCAAAATTTAAATCATGTGCTCAAAGTATAAATATTTGGTCCGCAATATCAAGATTTTAAAATTCGTTAAATCCTCATTATCTTAATCCTTCTTTTAAAATTCTCCACATTTAAAAGGACTTAATCTCTCAATCTAATCCTACTTGATCACAAACTAAAAGAATTCTCCTCAAGTTTAATAATGCAATTTCTACCCAACTTAGAATTTACCCATCTATCACATAAGGCTCTTACATTTAAGAAAAATATTCCTCAATTTATTTCCTCATGTCATTCAATCCTCAAAACTTTAACACCAATTATATCTATGTGATATGCCCTTAATCAATTATGAAAGATAGTCACCAAATAATGTGATTGGCCTATGGGGTATATCTTGTACTATCCGTGTATCACTTATTTCCAAGCACGAGATTTCGTCTTTCCGAAACAAGGAAAGACGGAAAGCAATGGTAAAGAGTTCAAGGAGGGGTAATAAAATGGAAGTATGGGAATCAAAGCGTTTAAAAAATTCAAATGGGAAATGTCAAGACAGTTGTGGATTGAAATTTTATTTTGGTAATTTCCTATTCGCATGCTCACATCGGTGCAGTTATGTACTTGATATGATTTGCTTTGTCGTATCTAGATGGTAAGTATATTTGTCTACTGGTCAACTATACATCTCAATCCACGTAAAATACTATTGCGAAGGGCGAATCAAGCGCATTATGGCTAGCTAGACTATAATACACTGATTATGATTAGACAATTTGTATTAGTGTGGTTGATCAGGCCCCAATAACACATATGTCATGAACAAGCTCGATATAAGATTAAGCTTGCAAAAACTAGGCTATAATAGCAGCATAATTCAAGGTAGCACAGAAAATATAACGCTGGATTATGATGTGAGAAGTTATAAAATAATTCAAGTTCGCAAAAGCAAAAACAACATAAGCAATAATAATAAAAGACTCTACAATCTCTACAGTTATCATACAACCTTCTTATCTAAGTCGCTAGTCGACCAAATAGGGCAAGGACCTCTAAATTCTATGGTCTAAATAAACACTGTCGTCTTTTGCTAGCATGCGATAAATATCATTCGGTTATACTTCAATTAATAGTTCAAAAGACTATGTGATACGAGGTGTCAAACATTATGGTAAAACTTCTAACTCTAGTAGCGTCTATACTACCCTCACGTCCTCATAATACATCAAGGGGTAATAGTAAATCAATCTATAGATAAGGAATTCTAGGGTTCACTAGATATTCTAAACTTAGTGGTGTGTCTATATTCTCGTTGTATTCTTAATAGGTGTGCTACCATAATTATCATCCTAATAATAGGGGTTCCTATATTCTAGCAGAAGGCTATTCTCAAAGAACTATTAGGGAAGTACATGAATCAAGCAGGATACAATTATTCAAATAGGAGGAAGATGAATCATAGTCAATTGTGGATGAGATCCTATACTCTAGTCCTAGGTGCAGGCTTGTTCGGTACAGTAACGTAACCGAGACAATATGCTCTCGACCTGCATGGGCTACCATAAAAACATGTCACGCCCCAGTCCCAAAAATACGTAGGACTAGGACACGTAAGCATGCCAGCCGCATGAATATGGCAACTCCAATATATGGAAACCAAATCCATACGTACGCTGTAATATGAATATAAAATCCACAAGTGGTATAAAATGTAATACAAGTCACAGGATAAAATCTAAATCTCATCCACCAAAATCATATAGAAATAAATAACCAGTATCTATGAAACTAGATCTCAATAAGAAGTATATAAGGATGATAGTTGGATGGAAATAAATCCACTACCAACTCGAATGGAAAAAGTAAATACAATATAAGTACAACTCACTCAAACAATATAAGTACCCGCTATCAATCACGGCTCGAAGAGAAGACATCCACGAATCACATGTAACCATCCAAATCTGCGCTCCTGCAAATACTCAAGAAAAGATACACCTGGCAGCGGACCAGGTCCTCAGAGGGACGTAACAAGATACAGAAAATACGAGCCAATTTGAATACAGTAAACATGCCTATAATTTGAAAATAAATAAGTACGCTGTACAAGACAATCTATATGAATACAAATGATGACAACTTTTCGACGTATGGGCAAGGATAGTCTACTCGATCTAAGCCTCACAACTCACACACCCGTCTAGAATATCAGAAATGGACATACCTCTGGGGTAGCGACCAGCGCGACTCTACAGAAATTGACATACCTCTGGGGTAGCGACCAGCGCGACACACGCCCGTAGTATGAACTATATACTACGGTTTACTAGAGTGGTTAAAAGCCCATACGCCTAATGATTGTCCTTCCATGATACTAGGTGCCATGTGTGTGTCAACATATCTAATACATAGTAATGACTGGAGAAAAACTACACATGCAAGAACTATACAGAAATAAAATAAATAAAAAGAAATATAAATAGCATGCAAAGTACTGTAAATAATTTGGCAAGGTATCTTGCCTGGGGTCCTGCTGCTGGTATGAATCAGAGTCCAAGTCACAGTCCAAATAGCCTATGTATTACAAATTTATCACGTCAAAAGATAATTTATTTTAATTTATTTAATTCTAGAATAATTACTCTAAAATCCTATTTTAATCTTATTATTCTTATTTTTATGTTAATTCCTAAATTTTGTCCAAAGAAACTAAATTTTTATCAACTTGAGACTCATGGCACGCAAATCGAGGCGATCTGTTGACCAAAAAGTCAACCGACACAAACTCAACTTTCATGCATGATTTCCTGTAGATTTCAGCGTCAAAAACATGCTGGAATTTACGGCTCGTCCGAATTCAAATTCGTTTGGGAATTATGGCACATAAAAATTTTGTATTGTGCACCGATGGTTAAATTCTAACCTAGAAGTTCTACAGAATTAATAGTATGTAAATACTTCGAATTAAATTCTGGGAAAAATATATGTCGATGATCTCGACATTAGCTTTCCGAAACTTTAAACGGTTCATGATTCTAAATTCAGGTTCTCCTGGAATCGTAAAAACATCAAAACACGTCTATTTTTGGACATACTGTGCTCTACGAATTTTCCAGAATTTAATTCTCATAATTTCATAAAATAAATTATGTAATCAGAAAGCTAACCTCAATATCGTTCTAACAAAAAAAACTAGGCCTTGTTTGGAGTCCGGAGCTAGGCACAATGGCTTCTGGAAGATGAAGGAACCATAGATGGCAATTCTCCAAAAATTGGCTCAAAGAAAACCCTAAAAATTAATAACTAAACTAATATATATATAGAGGAGAGAGAGTGCAGCCGCGGCTCGGAGAGCGCCACGTGGCAGCCATCCGTGCAGCCCCACCCAGATCGAACGGTCGCAGTTCGATGCGGCTCGGCTCAGCTGAGTCCGAGTCGAACTTGGTCTCGGCTCAGCTCGAGGTCGGCTCGGCTCGGCTCGCACCCACTCAGCGGTCACTGACAGGCGGGCCCGGCACTGTTCACTGCTGGAGGCTGACAGGTGGGCCCCCTGCTTGCTGACTGGGAAGAATTAATTACTTTTTGGGTTTTCTTTTTCAGAAATTAGTTTTTAATTCAGTTTTTCATAATTAACTCAAAATAAATGCTAAAATTTATCAGAAAATTCCCAAAAAATTTTGGAAAATATATTTTATTATTTAGAACCTAAAATAAAAGTTTGGGATATTTTTAATTAAATTTGAACATAAAATAAATTCTTCAAAGTCCTAGAAAATTAGTGTTACAAGTTTTTAATTAACTAAAAATTATGGAAAAATCCCAATAATCTAAAATAGCCTAAAAATAATTCTAAATAAATATTTATATAAGTAAATATACTAAAGGAAATTTATTTTTCTAATTAACTAAGATAATACTCTAAATAAATTCAACATCTATAATAAATATAATAATATAAAATATACACAAATACCTATTTTGGGTGAGGGAGTTTACACTCTCTTCGGGCAAGGGCCGAGCTGTCCTTTATGAACAATCCCGAGGCACAGCTGGAGCGGGCCCGCGCTGATGCCTTGGTTTCCAGGGATGAGAGGATAGCTGCACTGGTACAGTTGATTCGTGATCTGACCGCTCTCCCACAATGATGTACCCTTTCTTCTTTTTGCTTCCCAAATATAATTCTGCTCTTTTTGGAAATAAATAAAAGTGACTCTTTTCTGACTTTGTGGACCCATCATTTCGGAATATAAATGACAGGTTTGGGCGAAAGTGATATCAGAGGTAGTATGAACGTGATAGACTCTTGATAACCTTTTAGCAGGACATATCTATTCAGAGGTCATGCGGACATGATAGAATATGACCCAACTAGTTTTATTTTGGAAGTAGTTTTGTCAGAATTGAGATTCTCGCTATATTCCACTTGAGCAGAGTAGGTTAAGCATAGTACCTTTTTAGGAATTTATCGTTGATAGGAGCCATTAACAGGTCTCCATTAGGCTGGGCTAACCGGTAAGCGCCGTTTAAGAACGTTGTCTCGATCACATAAGGGCCTTCCCACTTGGGCTGGAATTTGCCTTTACTCCTGTGAGTAAGGATCATCGGCCTTCTTACGGCTAAAACTAGCTCGCCGACTTTGAACACCCTTTTCTTTACTTTATGATTGAAAGCTTTGGAAATGCGTGCTTGGTAGAGCGCGATGTGCTGTTGAGCTTGGAGGCGTTTCTCGTCTAATCCTTCTAGCTCTTGAAGCCTTAATAGGTCATTCTTTTCTTGAGTCAGCTCATTAGTCACGGCTATCCTGAGCGACGGGATCTGGATTTCAATGGGGAGAACTGCTTCGCTCACGTAGACCAGTAAAAATGGGGTACAACCTGTCGGTGTTCGTATCGTTGTACGGTATGCCCGTTGGCATTCGCCCAGCTTCTTATTCCAATCTCTTTTGTTTGAAGAGACGAACTTCTTCAAGAGTTTGATAATAGTTTTCTTGAAAGCTTCCGCCAAACCATTAGTAGCTAGATAATACGTCGTAGAGGCAATATTATGTATCCAATTTTTATCGCAAAATCGATAAAACGCTTGGCTGATGAACTGAGGCCCATTGTCATGGATTATCCTTCGAGGAATCCCAAAGCGATAAATGACGTGATGCTTGTTGAAGCTGATTACATTAGACGCCTTTACCTCAGCAAGAGGGATTGCCTCTGCCCATTTGGAGAAGTAATCCGTGATGGCCAGTATGAACCGGTGACCTCTGGAAGAAGACGGGTGAATAGGACCAATGATATCCATACCCCATGCTTCAAAAGGCCAGGATGCAACCGTAGGATGTAGATATTCAGACTGTTGATGTATGAAGTCTGTATGAACCTGACAGGCTCTGCATTGTCTTGTATAGTTGATCGCGTCTGTGATCATGGTGGGCTAGTAATAGCCCATTCTCCTGATACGATCCTGTAGCTTAGGACCGGGTTGATGCCCTCCGCATACGCCGTTGTGAGCTTCCCGGATAATCTGCTGTGCTTTGTCGTTAGAGAGACATGTCAATAGCAGTCCGTCGTAGGTTCGGCGATATAGGCATTGTGAAGATGCATCGAAGTAGAAGCATAATGATCGTCTTTTGACGGATACTGCTTCTTTGGGGTCCTCCGGCAAGATTCTGTATGCGACGAAATCTATGAAGGGACTTCTCCAGTCTCTTCTAGGGGGATTTGTGTTCACATCGTAGCTGCATTCTATGTGAAAGTTGTTCTTTACACAGAATAAATCTCTTTTAAGAAGGATTACCGAATCCTGCCTTCTTATAGGAGTGGCTAAATCCGCAGCTAGACTGGCTAGGGCATCAGCTTCCAGATTCTGAGATCGAGGTACATGCTCTAGGAATAACCCTTTGAATGTCATGGCTATCTAGACCGTTGCTTGGTGATAGGGGATGAGGTCTAGATTCCGGACTTCATATATTCCCCTAACTTGATTGACGATAAGCAAAGAATCATCGAAAGCTTCCAGGGACTCGACCCCCAACTCTTTGGCAACTTGGAGCCCGATTAGCAGAGCGTTGTACTCTGCCACATTGTTGGAGCATGGCTCGCTAAGAGAATATGCTCGGTAGATGACGAGTTTATCAGGAGTGACCAGGACGATTCCTACCCCTGAAACCACGTTTCCCTTGGGACCGGTCCTGGAGGCGCCGTCGAAGAACAGTTGCCATGCGTCACTTTCCATTACGGGCATTCCACAGGGGAATTTTTTGTGGACCTATCATTTGTTGCGTACGAGAGTGCAAATAATAAGTTTGGAGACAAGCCTTGCCGGAGGTAATATGGACATGGCAGTTTTTATGGACTCAACACCACTGGCGTACTTAGAGTTAAGTATGGGTGTTAAGTTGAGATGACAATCGATATCAGAGGTAATATGGACATAATAATCGTTGGCCGGACCAGAATGGTTTGTTCAGAGGTAATATGAACATAACAAAACTCCCTGGGTTGTGACTCTATCGGGGATAAAGGCATACATCTGCTCAGAGGTAATATGGACATGGCAGTTTTTATGGACTCAACACCACTGGCGTACTTAGAGTTAAGTACGGGTGTTAAGTTGAGATGACAATCGATATCAGAGGTAATATGAACATGATAATCGATAGCCGAATTTAGGAAGGTTTGTTCAGAGGTAATATGAACATAACAAACTCCCTGGGTTGTGACTCTATCGGGGATAGAGGCATACATCTGCTCAGAGGTAATATGGATATGGCAGTTTTTATGGACTCAACACCACTGGCATACTTAGAGTTAAGTACGGGTGCTAAGTTGAGATGACAATCGATATCAGAGGTAATATGAACATGATAATCGATAGCCGAATTTAGGAAGGTTTGTTCAGAGGTAATATGAATATAACAAACTCCCTGGGTTGAGAAATGAAATATTAGGACGATAGTTCAGAGGTAATATAAACATAAACTTATGTCTGAATAATTCACTGTAGAGTGATTTTTCTGAGTGAGGGTAGTCCTGAAGAATCTACTGGGGAAACTTTTAGGAACTCACTATCAGGTATATCCTTGAAGAGAGCAAATTTGTTACGTAAAAAGAATAAAAATCCAATTGGTAAGGACCGTCCCCTTGTCTACAGATTCAAATTGATGGTCTTGGCCTCAATCAACTCCTGAATTTTCTTTTTTAGCACATAGCATGCCCTTGTGGGGTGATGAGTGTACCGATGGAAGAGTCAATAATCTGGGTCATCCACTTTGCCAGCCCTCTCAGGATGTCTGATGTTGGGTAGCTGAAGCTTGCGCTCTTTTATCAACATATCAAAGATTTCAATGATGTCGTCTTCATTGAAGGAAAAAGTCCCTTTTGGTCTTCGGGTTCCTGATGCCTGAATTTTACGGTCTTGCGGGAAGATCGTCATCGTTGCATCATCTCTGGATTTCGAGGGAATTCTACCCCCAGCTTGGGATGTCGCCCTGTTTTGCCGAGGTAGGCTACCCCCAGACATGTCGTGGCATCTGTCCACAGAAGCTGATTCAGAATGAGCAGCCTCTGGTTGTACAGGACTAGACCTTGATGATTTGGGTTTCGCAAGAGATGTAGTATACCCCAACCCAAAATAAGCTTGTTGACGGTAAGAATTACCATGCAGCGGTGTTCGTCTGCCCTTTCCATTGTTGAGGCCTGGTTTCAGCTTCAAATCATAACCGATATTTTGTATAATTTTTAACGCTTGCGGGCTATATCTGTGGAGTTGTATTCTGCCAGTTTCAGACTCGCAAAATTCTTCCTGTATGATCGGGCTGCTTCGTATGCGACCGAAGACTATTGGATGTTGGTTGTCGCGAGTTGGAGGAATAATAAAGATAGAATCTTCACGTGGTCCACCTGTCATGACGACATTAGATGTTTAAGCATCCTCCCACAAGATCTTCCCGCGTTTGACCGTTAGGGGAAGTGAAGCCTGTTTATGACCCTCGTCTTTGTATTTTTGGATCAGATAATTGCACAGATCAGAAGGAGTCGCAGAAGAAGAAGACGATGGCTTGTTCCTTCTGTTCCCACCAGTGGGCATGCGGAGATTGGGAACTATGGTTTTCCCTGTGCCACCTGTGTACAACAGGTTGGCCATCTGGGTAGCGGATAATCCCCGGGGCGGGTGTCTTTCCGCAACCTGAGTTTGCTTTACGCCGTGGGACTTCGCTTGGTGTAATTTAAAGATTTGCTCAGACTGGCATAAAGCTGAAGAGGTCCTCAGTCGGCCATCGGCTTCCCCCGTAATCCGGAGGGTAGGCAGACTGCTCCCTCGCTGGCGTAAAGGCCGAGAAGTTGAGTACTCTGCTGCTTGCTTTCCCTTACAGAGATCACAGCGCTTATCTGGTTCCCCGTAGAGGTCAGATGTTGTCTTGCGCATGGAGCGTGATTTGTACTTCCGATTTGGCGCTGAGGCATCATCAGAAGTTTTGTCTGTACCGCGCGTAGCGGGAGACTGGTTTCTACGCGTAGAGCACAGTGGATACTTCTGGGTTATCGCTGAGGCTTTGCCCGAAGTTTTGTCTGTACCGAGCATAGCGGAAGACTGGTTTCTACGCGTAGAGCATAGTGGATACTTCTAGGTTAGCGCTGAGGCTTTGCCCGAAGTTTTGTCTGTACCGCGCGTAGCGGGAGACTGAATTTTACATGCGGGGCACAGAGGGAGCAATGCTACAACCTCATTGGTCAGAGAGATCGAAGAGATCGAAGAGTCCACAGGAATGGTAGAGGAGGTCTTTGGCATCCAGACCTTGCGCAGCTTCCTGTTGTCTTGGACGGAGAGAGGGTGAGAGCTACCCCCGGTTCGAAGCATGTCTTCGTAGGCAGACTGGTCGAATTAGACGACCAGTGTCTTCTTCACGGTTCCTACAGATACCGCATCGTGTTGAGCAATTACTTCCTCATCAGAAGAGAAAGACGTCCCCAGCAGAGTCGCCATCTTGTTTGTGGTAGAAAATAAAAGAATGAAAATATATTCAAGATGGGGTTTACACGAAACCCGTCTTCTTTGGTTTACAAACAAACTTGTACAATTTGATCCTATACGAGGATATAGGAGTATAATTTATTTAATTTGGGTAAATATTGCTATAGGTGTCTGATCTGCAGTCGATCACTTTAGCCCTTGGACCACACGATGATGAAGTAGTGCCGTAGAAGTCAGGAAGCAGCTTCGAAGGTTGCAAAAGAGGGTGGATCTATGATGCCAAAGTCGTCGATCCCTACTCTTTGCCTGAGCTCCGGATTATCTCTCTCTCTCTCTCTCTCTCTCTCTCTCTTGACCTCTGGTTCGATCTTTCTTGGAAGTTTGACCTTGGATCTGATATTAGTTTTCTTGACCAATTTTCCGACCTTGTTCCTCATTGATAGAAGTCTCTATTTATAGAGTTTTAGTGACAGTGACCACTCTATCGGTGTAGAAATCGAGGAGTGGAAAGTACAGCACCCTTTTACACAACGGTTAAAATAACCAATGCCTGCGTATAGATGATCCTTTGAATGAGCGTGTGACACGGGTCCAACTAAGGGACAAAATGCGTATAATCGCTACGAAGATCACGGCGTAAAAGCCACGTAGGTAGGTATCCCTCGTGTAGAAGAGGTGGGCGTAGAAGAGGTGGGCGTAGAAGCCAATGTCTGTCACCATGGCGTAGAAGCCAAGTAGGCATAGAAGCCGAAATAGGCGTAGAAGCCGAGTGGTCATAGAGGCCGAGTGGGCGTAGAAGCCAAATGGTCGTAGAGGCCGAGTGGGCGCCAAGTGAGCACAGGAGTTGAATGGGCGTAGAAGTCGTTGCGTACCATGCCAGATTGCTGATGTGGACGTCTTAGCCAAAATTACGGCTTTTGAAGATATAATCAAATCTCTTGCATTAAATGTAGAGAATTGCCACCATCCTGTGCATTAAATGTAGAGGCATGTTTTTGAAGGTCTGTAGCCCTTCTGCGCTTCAGTCGCAGAGACGTGTCTTAAGAAACTGTCACCGCTCTGTGCTTTAGACGTAGAGACGTGCCTTGAGCAACTGTCATCGCTCTGTGCATTAGACGTAGAGACGTGCCTCGAGCAACTGTCATCGCTCGGTACATTGGTCGTAGAGAAGTGCCTCGAGCCCCGTACGGAGTACAACTTTTGATGTGGCAGGCGGTTTGTCTACGGCAGAGCGTAAACAGCTCATGTCTGCCTGTGTAAAATAAGGCAGCGTATCTCTTCGTGCACGTAAAAGCAGTTTACGCAAAAGAGATGGCGGTAAATGACAGCCTGGGTCGCAGTGACGTGCCATCATTATAGCCGTCGTCTGGGTAGTCGAGCAGTATCCCTGGGTAGTCGAGCAGTATCCCTGGGTAGTCGAGCAGTATCCCTTTGTCAGAAGTCCAGACGTCAGGTTCATTGCAGGATCTGACAGGTTCACTTTGGAGAATATGAAGCATCTCTCGTACACTTCAATGCTGTGTTGCAAGAGGATGGGTTTCACGCCCAGGAGTCGATGAAGCACCCTATTTACGCTGAAGCGGTTTGGACGTACTGCCTTACGTTGAGCTTATATTTCATGCTGTATTTGGCTGAGAAAGCTCTGTTGCACGCTTGATGGCTCTAAAGGCCTCTGTTTACGCTGCTCTGTATCAATATGCTGGGTATAGCCATCCAGCATATTTTTTTTGCTTCTACATGCATGTCTTGATCCTTGAATAGTGTTAATCATACCCAGCACGTATGATTAACCAGGCCATAATCCTTGTGCAAGTTTCTAAGCCGATCATATGTTAAAGCTAGTACTCACTCGCTTAGTAGTAGTATTTCTTGTTCATTCCTATGATACTCATTATTGTATTTATTTCCAGTATTCCTTTATTGCATATCTATTCTACCTTATATTGCATCTTGTATATTCTCTCTATTTACTGTTACATAATTTATATCATTTATTAGAACTATTGTTAGAGATGTACTTTGCTCTTTTCCTGACTGGATATTTTTTTTTCAGATGACACTGAGGAGTGGTACCCCCCTTACTACAGACCTCAAGATATCGTAGGCTTAGAGCCAAAGACCTTGGCTCAGTAGGGTCTCATCCCGACTGAGACAGATGACCCAGGACTCATAGCACAGTAGTTAGATTCTTTTGTACTGGATTGGTCTCCTGTATTGTTATTAGTATTTCTTTGTTGACTCATTGGATATTATTTATCTTGTGAGCTGTATTGTGACTCTTCAGTTCTTTTATCTGGTCCTTATTCTTGAATTCCCCTTCAGTTGCATTGGTCACTACTCACTACCAAACCCATTAAGACTTACCTCACATCCTGGTATCACATACTGTACTAAAGTGAAAACTCTCCCAATCATCTCTACACCCACAACACTCTATCACACTCATGACTTATAATCCCTCATAGCCATTGCTAGGCACAGACACCATTGTCTACACTCCTATGAACATAACATATATCTCTAATTTACTCTAACAATGGATACAACTTCAAACATAAACACTTGACTCCTCACTCCATGATACCAATTGGTATGTCATATGGTACCAATACCTCCTCGAAACGTAACTCAATGATTCCCACATCTATATATATGATACTCAAACATATTTGATACACTCACTGCCCAGTGTAAAACTGATTCACAAACCTTGAAACATATTTGATATAATGCACATAACACTGATACTCTTTCTTAACTTCACGACTGATACTCATAATCACTTGACAATCTGATCCCCTTCTAGATACGCAACCAAACACCCTTGTTATAAATTATGAAACCAAGTATCTAAACAACCATACACTAACTTGAAGGACCGTGAGGCAACTCTAGAGGGGGGTGAATAAAGTACAGCGGAATAATCTACCAAATTTAAGATAATCAGAATGAAAACAGTTGCTAACTAACAGTGTATATAGAGACAGTAAAGTAAATCGGTAAAGTAGAGAGAGAAAGCAAACACAAACATCAAGATGTATACTGGTTTTCCTCTGAGAGGACTAGTCCAGTCCCGAGAACGCAAGCTCAGAGTTTTATCCACTATAATCACCAATAGCGAATCACAAGCTTTGATCCGAAGGCTTACCACTTCTTTACACCACGAGGTTTGATCCAAAGTCTCGCAACTTCACAGCTTAGAGAGAGAGAGAGAGAGAGAGAGAGAGAGAGAGAGAGAGAGAGAGTAACTCATGGAACAAAGCTCTTTATAACTCAGAAGACTTCTAAACCGAGATCGCACTTGGCACTAGAAAGGCTAGAGAGTTGCTCTTTGAGATAAAAAGTTAAGAATTTAGAGGTTTGCTCACAATAAGATAGAAGATCTAAGAATGGTTGAGTAAATAATAATGAAGAATTCTAATCCTATTTATATGGTATAGGGGAACAAAATTCGGCCAGAATTCGGATGGGGTTTAATTCAAGTTTCCAACTGTTGGGCCCAAAAATTAGGAGCTATTGAACTGGTTGATTTCATACCAAAAGGGTAACCGAGTTTGGTCCGAGTTTGGCATGAGTTTGGCCCGAGTTCGATTTCTAAGTATGGTATACTTTGTTAACGAATGTGTCCTGATTTGGTGGATATGTTCTTTGGTTTATTTGAGTGGACTAGGTATCTGGGTATAGGTACTTTGATTTTCTAGTAAGACTTAGCTTACATCAATCCTAGACTCAAATAAAATATAAGATTACATATAAAAAACCAAGAATACTGATGATGCCAAACTTTTGAAACATCTGCTGACTTGAAGACGCTTTGTCCTTTGATGGCAGTTGTCCAGACTTGAAAATCTGAATACCTTTCAGGGGCTTCACCCCCGAACTCCCACAAGGGGCGCTGCTCCCTCAACCCACGTCCGCTGACCCGGCAGCGGAACCCCCGGGTGCGAGGCTCCAAATAAGTCGTAGGTGGTTAGACTAAATCTTCTGGTATAACACCATCTTTGGCTCATCGTCATACAGCATATGTCCATTGTTGATCTTGCTTATTACTTTCTGTAAGTACATGTTAGACGAATAAAAAATATACAAAAACAAATATTACACATCTAGACAATGTTGAGTTTAAGTAGAAGATACTATAGTAATAGATCGATTACCATAATGCTAAACTTAGTCGATTAGCCATATTGAAAAACTCAACATAAATATTGGGCCAAAATAACACACCAACACTACACTCAATACACTCTCACCTACATATTTTATCTCCTGCAAGAACTGTTATGTAACACATTGCATGATTTGTAGTTATCCACCCATAAAATACAGATGCTCTTTAACTTCCATTACTGGTACCTACAGGACTCACATCACTTCTATGCTTCATATAGTATAGTATCCAATATCACACCATTACTTCTCTGCAGACTCAAGTATTGGCACTACCTGAGCAGTGCATTATAGTTCTAGAACCTCCCTCACCTGTATCTAATTTTGGGTACAACAAAACTAACCCACACTGTAATATTTAGTTCCCCCAACTGCTATAACCCTGTACAAACTTCCCTGCAACACAAGACACCACTCCCATCTCATTGACTACAATGTTAACTTCCCTGACCTGATTAACACCCTCATACATAAGCACATTGACAAATACTACTACACCTACCACAACCACATATCAAACACCCTAATAATTCCCTAATATATGACACACCCACAATACTCTAGTAGCAAATCATCGAATATCTAAGTTAATACCCATGATACACACGTTTCACATGGATACTCATGATACCAATACCCATATTCTCCAATATTATAATATATTACCATAATATATAATAACATTAAATATATCAATTAGGATATAAATACTACTAGAATAACTTATTCTAATACAATTACATAGGAAATGACAGAAGGGGATACCTATACATAAAAATTACTAAATCTACACCACTGTATCATGGGGGTTTCATGACCCAGACTTTCCATATCTAATTGTGGACACGTATCTAGCCACGCACAACTAATCTATTGTCAAATTAGCCTAATTGACTAATTGAGAAACACTTGGTGCACCAATCTCGGATTTTCTCCAACTTGGTCATAAAACTCAATGTAACTTTCAAATAAAAGTCTTTTAGGACCTAATTCTTCTTCCTATAGGTAGTCCATAGCCATGGAAGGGTCCCTATAGGTCAAATTCAAGAATTATAGTCTAATTAAAGGGAAAATTTTGAATTATACCTATTGGGAGATGAACTCTCAATAAATTACTCAATAGACACAATTAGGACACAAGCTCCTAGCCAACGCCTCCTTCTTCTAGTGCTCCTTGCAATCCAACCTTTTAGGCTTCTTAGATGATGAAATTCTAGGGAATTGAGAGTGGTTTGTGGGAAAATTGGTGGAAGGATGGATGAATTTACGGATCTAGGATTTTGGTAAAGGTGGAGGCTAAATAATAAAATAAAATGAATGTGTGAACCCTAATTAAACGTATCTCTTATAGTAAGGTTTTTTTTCATGCCAAAATATCAAGTTTGTTCTTCTCCATTTGTCATGAATGAAATCTAATTAACTAAATGAATGAATCTCTACAACTAATAGGAATATTCTCTTCATAACCGCTAAACTTAATTAATTCTAATTACTAAAGTCATACCTTACAATAGTTAGCACTAACTAACACTTACAAAATCTAATTGCTAGCCACTAACTAACACTAATATAATTATAGAAAATCACTAATATAAAATAATATATAAAAAAATTAGCAATATACAAAATTACAAAAATATCCCTATGGTGGAAAGTGGTAGTTATATGTGTGCGTGCCTAGAAAAGGCAAGTTTTGCCATGATGATAAGCATCTAGCCCAGATGGAGAAGCGTTAAATATGCGTACCATGCGTGCCATGCTGACTGGACTGTTTGCCATGATGGCAATGATCTTTTCATGAAAACCGCATTAAATGCCACGATCTTCCAAGGGATACTGCATTAATTATGCATATTTTGTAGGGTCATATGGCCACTCTAGAGGGGGGGAGGGTGAATAGAGTTAGCAAAACTAATCACCAAATAAAATTTTAAGTCTAAGGCTAACTTATAAATAACAATAATAAGTAATAAATAGAGTATAAGCAGATTATAAGTAAAGTTTAGAAGAGCAAATTAAAACACCTGGAATTTAATCCTGGTTTGCCTCGTGCAGGATTGATCCATGCCCGAGAACTCTTGCTTGATGTTAATCCACTATTTATGAAATAGGGTATATACATATTTTTGACCCGAAGGGCATGCCAACTTCTTATAACACAAGCTTTGATCTAAAGGACTCGCAACTTCATACAACAACAAGATTTTTATTCGAAGCGCTTACTGACTTTAGAATTTTATGGAAGACCAATTTGTAAACCAAAAGCTTTGCAAGTCGATCAGACTTCTAAATTAGAACTGCCTTTGTTACTAGAAGGCTGAGAGTTGATCTTGGAAATATGATGGTTTATAGCTCAGGAATAGAATAGGAAAGTAAAATGCTTTGAGTGAATGGATTGATAAAAATGGTAGAGAATTCTACTCTATTTATAGGGTTTTTTGAACCGAGTTTGAGTAGAGTTCCGATGCCTAATATTTAGGAATTTGAATATTAAATCCTAGTCATCCGGAAGAAGAGGCTGACTCAGTTTTCTGGTTTGATCCTGATCGAGTTCGGCCTGAGTTTTGTCCGAGTTTGGTCCAAATTCGGTAGGTCATTTTTTAGTAAGTTGGGTTCAGGTTTTAGGCTGGTTTGAGTTGGTTTGAGTGGACTAGGTTTTGGTTTAGACTGAGTTTAGAGCTTCGTAGTGCCAACTGCGAACCTCATGTACATTTGGTCCAATAAACAAAATATGAAATACATAAAAATACGAAAGACCAAGAGCACTATGATGACGCCAATCTTCTGACATACACACCAACTTGAAGACGCCTTTTCTTTGACAATAGTTGTCCAAAGATAAACAAATATGGGAATCTAAATTCGTTTCAGGGGCTTCGCCCCCGATGCCCCCCGAGGGGGGTTGACCCCCAGAGCAGATCTGGGAACCCCCGAGTGTGAGACTCCGGATAAGTCGTAGGCGGTTCAGAGAAATCTTCTGGGTTGACGCCGTCTTTGGCTCATTATCATTTCTTCGTTGCATATGACCATTACTTTTCTGCAAATACATGTTAGACGAACAAATCAATATACAAAAGCAAATATATATGATAACACATAGATCATATATGAACAATGCTGAGTTTAAGTAGAAGTTAGAAGTTACTATAGTGAATGCACTATTACCATAATGCTAAACTTAATCGTTTAGCCATTTTGAGAAACTCAACTTAAACATTGGGCCAACAATCTTTCCCATTTTTATTATGGCAAATCAGTTAAGTTTAGAATAAATATAATTGATGCATATATCAAAGACAATAAGCATAAGTCACTATAAGTATACTTTTCAAACATATACTTACATACTTTATACTTACATACTTGAACTTACCTCTCTCCCTTTGACATGATCAAAAAAGAAGCTCCCCCTTAATAGGAGATGTTGATACAACTGATGTTTTCAAGGCCTGTACCTTTGGATAAGCTCCTCCATTGTACATGAGATGTAGACGGATATATACAAAATAACTAGTTTATAGCTTTCCCCCAAACCAAGAATATATAATAGAAAAAAGGTGAGTAACATAAAACATATATTATGATCATATGGTAAATAAAGAGTAAGTAGCTAAAATGACAACATATGGAATCATACTGATCATAAAAATAATTTCAAACAGATGTAGACATATTCAATACGTAGCATAAAATTACTATATATAAAAAAATTTGGGTAACAATAACACAAGAGAAGCATAAATGAATATTCAAAATTTATCTTATGCAAAAGATAAATAATCAACTTCTCTCATATATTACAATCTCAACATTAAATCTCAATCTTTAAACTATATATCATAGTCCATACTAAAAGTTATCAACTTTAAGTAAAAAATATGGTCAGATTCACTGTTGTATTCTAAAAATAATTTATAAATAGATCTTAACAAATCATTATTCAATAAAATATTGATCATCTTGGGTAAGCTGTAGGGACCGGATCCCAGCTAGTCCGAAGATGCTTTATGTACCGTGTTGCTTAGGCTATTTATGCCTTTTTGACAAAAGGGGCATTCCTGCTTATAACAAAAAGTAATCTTAACTTTAAAGAACTTAGATTAAAATAAATTTAAGCAAATTAAATCTTTATACAAATTCGAAATCCAAATCCTAATTCTTGATGATTAAAGTTAATTAAAAGATCTAAAGCATGCATAGACAATTGTGTCATATTGATAGAAAGTAAGAGACTCCATAGTATGAACTAATCAATAACTAGCCATGAATTAAAATAAAAATAAACTAATCATGCTAGTTTCATATATCTTTCATTAATTTACCTAAATACCAATTAAAGGAAATCAATAAGAGATAGTAACAAAATATTGATTAAAATATGCTAGATTCTACAATTTTTGCCATTTCAGGAAGAATAAATTAGAACGATACTAAAGTGGCTAAAGTAGCCATATTTATGTTGGTGCAATTGCTTGAAAGATGAGCTTTGTAGCTTTGCAATCACCAACATTCTACTTGGTTCTAAGTCTCGACAAATAAAGCTTCACCTACATTATTAGGCCAAGACTTTGGTATCCAAATAAATTTTGATCCACGTTTGTTAGCTTTGGGAACCCAATTCATATCAACTTATTTTCTAACATGGCACTGTATAGATATGTGTCCTTTTCAACCACAATAGTGATATGTAACATGACTATTTGTATTTGAAGTAGGTGTATATGTATGATGTGCGATATGAACATTCTTCTGTGGTTGTGTATAGATAAAGGCATGATTGTGTGAAGCTTTAGCCTTGCTTGCCTCCTTTACAAATGAGCTGCCATGTGTGATTTTGTGATGATTCACGTAACAAGTGTTATATTGAGTCATAGTGTAACCGCAGTATCCTAAAATTCTAGCTTAAATGTTGTTATTAGTTTAATTTGGGACTATTGAGATTTTCCATAATTTTTGGTTAATAAAAAAATTGTAACAGTAATTATTTAGAGATTTTAAAATTTTTTATTTGTGTCAAACATAATTAAAAATATTCCAAACTTTTTTTAGGTTCTAAATAATCAAATATATTTTCTACCATTTTCTGAGAATTTTTTGAGTATTTTTAGTACTTATTGGGAGTTATTTAGGCTAATAACTAATTTTTAGGAATTCTAGAATTTATTGTGCAAACCTAGGAATATAGAATGGACCCACATAATTTTTTAGGGTTTATAATATAATTATATATTTTCTAGAATTTTTTCAAAATTTTTGGAATATTTTTAATATTTATTTTAGTTAAATAGGTAAAACTATTTTTTAGAACTTCTCCTAATTATAGTAGGAAACCTATGAACATAAAATTGCCCCAAGTATTTTTCTAGGGTTTTTGGGTTCAAAATATATTTTCTATAATTTTATCAGATTTTTATGATTATTTTATTGTGTATTTTGAGTTATTTAGATTTAAAATGACTTAAATAATGTTTTGATAAAGACAAATCAAAAATAAATAATATAAACAAAACCATCCAACCAAATTCTGATACGTGTCAGCCTATCACTTTTTATTCAGCCGTATGTCAGCCAACATCTATATATATATATATATATATATATATATATATATATATATAATATAATAACCTTAATTATCCAATTATTTTATAGAGATAGAGAGATTTGAGGGGATGTCATATAGGGTTTCCTTCATTTTCCAGAAGCCATTACTCATAGCTCCGGACTCCAAAGGTGATCTAGTTTCTTGTATTCGAACCGTATTAAGGTTAGTTTTCTGAATATGTAAATTTTTTTTAAAATTATGAATATTAAACTCTGGAAAATTCATTAAGTACAGCATGTCCAAAAATAGATGCGTCTCGGTGTTTTTACGATTTTGGGAGAACCAGTGATCAGGCTCATGAACCGTTTAAAGTTTCAGAAAGCTAATGTCGAGATCATTGGCATATGTTTTTTCTAGGATTTAATACAAAATATTTTTTACTGTTAATTCTGTAGAACTTCTAGGATAACAATCAACCACCATTGCACAATACGATTTTAGATATGTGTAATAATTTCTAAACGAATTTGAGTTCGGACAAGCCATATATTCTAGCATATTTTTGACACTGAAATCTATAGGAAGTAATGCATGAAGGTTAAGTTTGCATCGGTTGACTTTTTGGTCAACAGATTGCCTCAATTTGCGTGCTATGAGTCTCGAGTTGATAAAATTTAGTTCCTTTGGAAAAATTTATGAATTGACCTAAAAATCAGAATAATAAGATTAAAATAGAATTTTAGAGTAATATTTCTAGAATTAAATCAATTAAATAAAATATCTTTTGACACGATAAATTCCTAATACATAGGTTATTTGGACTTTGACTTGGATTCTGACTCGTACCAGCGAAGGACCACAGGCGAGTACATTCTCTGATAGTTTCCATTATTTGATATTTTTTATGGTGCATGTTTATAGTATTGTTTTATCTAATTTCTGATACGATGGATACACGGTTTGGTATTGTATTGATTTATTTTTGTGAGATATGTATTTTCAGGCCTATTGACTTATTCTAGACTAATGAATTACTGGACTAATGTATTTTATGGCATGTTGACATCTTCTGGACTATTGAGATTATTCGTGTCTAGACTTGGATCCATGAGTACTTGTCGGACAAGAAAATACCTAGGAGACGTGTGAACTACCCTATCCATCCACTACTAAAAATTGCGGGATTAGCGACATTTTTAGCGACATTAAGTTAATACGTCGCTAATATTAAAGATATTAGCGACTCCAACTATTAACGTCGCTATACGTAGCTGTTTGGCAACATATAGCGATGTTTAGCAACTATAATTCAGTTTTTTAAAAGAATAGTCGCTATAAGTTATCTAAGGTCGCTAAACTTCGCTGAATTTTATAACTTAGTGACGTTTAGGGACGTGTTTAGCGACGTCTGTGACGTCGCAAAACATTTATGTTAGCGAGGTTTTTGTTTGACATCGCTTAACGTCGCTAAAATTTTGTTAATTAGGGATCGGTTTTGATTCCCCCTATCTGTCAAAATTTTCCAAAATTTTAAAACCCGCGGCGTTTCCCACCCCCTCTCCGGCGACCAGCGTCCTCCACAGCGGCCTACTCCGGCATCCCCCTCCTCCTCCTCCTCCTCCTCTAGGTAAACCTTAAATCTCTCTCTCTCTCTCTCACAGGACATGATATGACACAGACACGACACATACACTGACAGACACTGACACTGACATGACATACACATATGTGACACTAACCCTAATCCAAAACTAACACGACCTACATCGACACAGACTCCACCAACGTCACTGCCTTCTCCATCGACATCGGTATCAATTTTACGGGAGCAGTATGATCTGTTCTTATCCTTCATGCGCGTCGGTGGTTATCCACCTGCAGATCCACAGTAGTCCTAGTTAGGACCATTTTATTATTGATTGTTTGTATTTTAGACATTATTTTTTGTATTCTTTAGGACGAGGATTTTAATTTGCTGTATTCTTTGTGTTCTTTAGGAGACTCAGTTGTATGGATATTTGTTGTCTTCTTTACGATGATATTATCTTCTAATTCGATTTTTAATTTCAATATTTTGTTTTCTTCAAATTTTATTATATTATTCATATTAAATATATGTTAATTTATCGGTGTTGAGTATTCAACCCTAGGGGGTCTGCGAACCCTTTAAATTCAACGGAGGGTAGCTCCGGGTCTATTTGTACAGATTATGAATTAATAAACTGCAGGAATAATAGTTTGAAAATAATTCAGTATTTTTTTATTTTTTTTACTATATCATTAGAGACATTTTTAGCGACGTTTAGCGATGTTCAGACACGTTGCTAAATATGTCGCTAATTACGTCGCTAAAAATATCGCTAAAGACGTCGCTAAAAACGTCGCAAACAAAGTCGTTGTCCGTCGCAACTTGCTGACATGGCTGTATTGACAGGTCATAGTGACATTGCTATAAATGTCGCTACGTACGTCGCTAATTTGCGACATAAAGCGACTATTATACACGTCGCTAATTAGCGACGTTGCATCGCTAAACGTCGCTAATCTAGCGACGCATTTACGTCGCTAAAAAATGTCGGCATAGCGATATTTGGCAATGTTTTTCTGTCAACGACTAGCTTAAAGGCGACTTCAGTAATATGTCGCTAATTACGTCGCTAAAATTAATTAACGACGTTTTTTGATCATTTAGCGACGTTTGTTTACGTCGCTAATTTGACTTATTCTGGTAGTGATCCCATGGTCTTTCTGGAATAATAGCAGCCACACACGACACATGTGGTTTGTCGGATATTACCCCCTAGCCGTTCACATGTTAACTTGGTATTTCAAAATACTAGTTAGATGCAGTCATTCAAGATTAATCTATACTTGCTGATTGTACACTTGCCTGACAGGTTTTCTAGTTCACATATCTTTCAATCTTTACATGCTTCTCTATTATTCTTTCTTGTATTTCATTATTTCTTTATTTAATTGTTCCTCTATGATGTACCTTATTCCATTATTATATGCTCATCCAGTATTTTATAACTATTTACTGTTTATAGTACTTGTCAATTAACTGGAACTGCTATTGGGTTGTACTCGTTCTATCATGACTGGGTAAACATTTTAGGTGACTTGCTATCTTGCTCATTGGATTTGGTTGGAGATCGAGATGCTTGTGGAGGCCAATATTAGAATTTAGATAGTTTAGCAACTTCTTTGGATTTGATGTTTAGTGGATTTGTTTCCGAGTTATGATTTAATTATAAATTGAGAATCTTGTAATACTATGTAAATATTGTGAATGAGCAATATATTGGAACATGTGATTAAATATTATCTATTTGGATTGATGGACCATTGTTATCATAGACAGCGCACTACCGCCGATGCTGTGGCATAGGCTGGGCTTGGCCACGTACTCGTATCCGAAAAGTGGGTGCAGGTCATGACAAGTTTTTTTATGGTGGCCCATGCAGGTCAGTTTTTGCAAGTTGTGCGATGTCATGATTAGTACTTCAACTTAGTAGTACTAGCTGTGAGCCTGCGACTAGGAGATGCTCATTCACAATTAGGATTGATTTGAATTTAGGAGAATGGCTAGGACTAGGTATACAATTGGAAGGCCTTATTTCAATTTTATTGCTTGGGTAGTTAAGGTGTTACATAGGCTACGTGATTAAAATAGATATACATGTTGAACTTTTAGGTAAACACTAGTAGATGAACTTGAAAAAACTAAGTGATTATATATTATGATATTTTTATAAGTTGGTGTGATCAAAGTTAGGGGTAGACTGCTCGATTGGTAAATTATTTACTTAAGGTAACACAATTATTGAAAATGAGAATTATTAAAAAAAAATTCTTCTATGAGGTTTAAATTTTTTGTAGCTTGATGATTATAATTTTTTTGCTAAAACATGGTTGAAATTTAAAAAAAATAAAATGAAAAAATAGTTTTAAATTAAATGATGATAAAGACAAGAAGTTGAAGATTTATTGAATTTTAGATTTTTGCAGATTATTATAGTGGATTTAAGTTTAAGTTTGAAGAATTTAAATTTTGAGTATTTGATTTAAAGTTTTGAGTATAGGTTTATTACTTTGCGATTTTGTCGAATAAAAAAAGTTTAACATTAAAGCTATTGGACTACAAGATGTGGATTAAAATTTTTAATTTGAAGATTGGAAATAAATTTCAAGTTTTGAGAATTTTTGAGGAGTTGAGATTTTATCTATTTAAAATTTTTGAGGATTCAAATTCAAATTAATAAACATAGTCAAAGCAAGAAAGATTTTTGGAAGTGATTAAAAGTTTATTTCAATATTTGAATATTTTACTTTTGAGGAAGGTATATATATTTTATTTTAATTGTTCGAGAAGTTAAATTTTGATAATTTTATTTTGAGGATAAAATTTTAATGTGGGTAGAAGTTGTCATATCTGATTATTGACAAAAAAAAAATTGAGGATAATGTTGAAAGTTTTTGAAATTGAGGATAACCTTGAAAGTTTTGAGATATGAGGAATTAAAGTCTAATGTTAAAAATTTGAGTGTTAGGAGTTCAATATAATATTGAGATTTGGTTTATGGGTTGAGTTAGACCAAGAGAATAATAATACAAAGATTGATTTTAGAACTTGTTGAAATCGACTTTTAAGGACTTAATTTGAAGTCAAAATTAATTTTTTTTTGAGAGAGATGATTGATTGAGTAAATTTGGAATTCAAATATTGAGGATGAGATTTTAAATTTTTTTTAAATTTATTCATGAAATATATATTAGTAGGATTTACTTTGAAGATTTGATTTGACATTTAAATTTTTAGGATTGAATCATTAATCGATGTTCTAAGGATGTTCATTAATTTAAATACCAAGAATTTGTATACATAATAGTAGTGAGGACAAAATAAATTA
This sequence comes from Iris macrosiphon, assembly GCA_036927795.1. NCBI lineage: Eukaryota > Viridiplantae > Streptophyta > Magnoliopsida > Asparagales > Iridaceae > Iris > Iris macrosiphon. The sequence continues at coordinate 87,914,344 of JAYESA010000018.1, forward strand.
TGGCTATGGTGAGAAATCAAATTATTGTGAGAAATGACTACATTTTGTGATTCCAATTTTTAAGGATGGAATTAAATTTTTCTTTAAACTTCAAGATTGGATTTAATTTTTAAATTTGGGTATGAGATTAAATTTGAAGGATTTAATTATTAATTTTTTAAGACAGTTATAAATGAGATTTAAATTTTAAGAAAATAATGTTATATTGTATTTAAGAATTATGACTTGTAAAACTGATTTAAGAGAAAAATGCTATTAGTTTTAAATTTTGAAGATAAATTGAAATTTAAGATTTACGTTGAATTTTTAAGTTATGAGAATGAAGTTAATTTTTAAGGACTTTGTTAAATAACAATAGTGGTTTGACTTCATGATTATATTGCTTAAATTTTGATGGTGGGAAAAAAAATTATTAAGGATTTTAAATTTTGAGGATAAATATTACATAAAGAGTTGAGAGTTTAATATTGCAGAATTGACAATTTTGTTAAATCACAAATTTTCATGATGATTATGATATGATTGGATTTGTCATTAAATTTTGAGAAATTTAAGAAGATTATCATTATATGTATTGACTACAAGTTATAAATTTAAAATTTATATGCATTTGAAGATTTCCTAAGTATTATATTGTTTCAATATTGTGTGGAAAAAGAATCGAGGAATAAGATCATTAATAGATTTGTGTTTGAATTCAAATTTTTGGGATGAGATTTTAAATTTTATAAATATGCATTGATTGGATTTAAATTAGAGGATTGATATTAAATTTTTTTGAGTATCCAGTTACTAACTTAAAATTTTGGTGGAGATTGTGATAAGAATGGAATTTGAATTTAAATTTTAAGATTTTTAGGAATATGATATTTATAAAATTTTGAATTTTTTTTGTGAAATTACAATCTGGATATACTTCATGAATATATGTTTTGTTGAATTTAAATTTTGATGGTAAAAAAAAAATAAGGATTTTAAATTTCGAAGAGGAATTTTTTTTAAGGTGGGTAGACTTGTAACCTCCGCATCCTGAAATACTAATTTAAATGTTGTTATTAGGTTAATTTGGAACTATTGGAATTTTTTCACAATTTTTGGTTAATTAAAAACTAGTAACATTAATTTTTTAGGACTTTTACAAATTTATTTTAGTGTCAAAGATAATTAAAAATATCCCAAACTTTTCTTTTAGGTTCTAAATAATCATATATATTTTCTACAACTTTCTAAGAATTTTCTGAGTATTTTTAGTATTTATTGGGAGTTATTTAGGCTAATAACTAATTTTCTAGGACTTCTAGAATTTATTGTGCAAGCCAAGGAATATAGAATCGACCCACGTAATTTTCTAGGGTATATAATATTATTATATATTTTTTGGAAATTTTTCAGAATTTTGGAGTTTTTTAATATTTATTTTAGTTAAATAGGTAAAACTAATTTTTAGAGCTTCTCCTAATTATAGTAGAAAACCTATGAACGTTAAATTACCCCAAGGATTTTTTTAGGGTTTTTGGGTTCAAAATATATTTTCTAAATTTTTTCTAGATTTTTATGAATATTTTATTATTTATTTTGATTTATTTAGATTTAAAATGACTTAAATAACGTTTTGATAAAGACAAATAAATAATAAATAATATAAACAAAATCATCCAACCAAATTTTGACATGTGTCAGTCTATCACTTTTCATTCGGCCTCATGTTAGTCAACATATATATATATATATATATATATATATATATATATATATATATATATATATATATATATATATATATATATATATATATATATATATAATATAATATAATATAATAACCATAATTATCCCAATATTTTAGAAAGATATATTTAAGGGGATGTCATCTAGGGTTTCCTTCATTTTCTAGAAGCCATTACTCATAGCTCCGGACTCCAAAGGTGGCTCAATTTCTTGCATTAGAACCGTATTGAGGTTAGTTTTCTGAATATGTAAATTATTTCATGAAATTATCAATATTAAACTCTGGAAAATTCACAGAGCATAGCATGTCCAAAAATATACGTGTCTCGGTGTTTTTGCGATTTCGGGAGAACTAGGAATCAGAATCTTGAACCTTTTGATGTTTTAGAAAGTTAATGTCGAGATCATTGACATATATTTTTTTTCAGGATTTTATACAAAATATTTCTATGCTATTAATTCTGTAGAACATCTAGGTTAACAATCAACCACCGTTGCACATTGCAATTTTAGGTATGTGCAATAATTTCCAAATAAATTTGAATTTGGAAAAGTTTAAATTCTAGCATGTTTTTGATGCTAAAATCTACAGGAAACTATGCATGAAGGTCGAGTTTACATCGTTTGACTTTTTGGTCAACATATCACCTCAATTTGTGTGCTATGAGTCTCGAGTTGATAAAATTCAGTTCCTTTGGACAAAATTTAGGAATTAACCTAAAAATCAAAATAATAAGATTAAAATAGAATTTTAGAGTAATTTTTCTAGAATTAAATAAATTAAATAAAATATCTTTTGACATGGTAAATTCCTAATATATAGGCTACTTGGACTTAGACTTGAATTCTGACTCGTACCAGCTAAGGACCACAGGCGAGTACATTCTCTGATAGTTTTTATTATTTGATATTTTCTATGATGCATATTTATAGTATTTTTTACCTAATTTTTGACACGATAGATACATGGATTGGTATTGTATGAATTTATTTTTGTGAGATATATATTTTCAGGCCTATTGACTTTTTCTGGACTAATGAATTACTGGACTAATGTATTTTATGGCATGTTGACATCTTCTGGACTATTGAGATTATTCGTGTCTAGACTTGGATCCATGAGTACTTGTCAGACGGGGAAATACCTAGGAGACGTGTGAACTACCCTTTACATCCCATGGTCTTTCTGGAATAATTGCCGCCATACACGACACGTGTGGTTTGACGGATATTACCCCTAGCCGTTCACATGTCAACTTGGTATTTCGAAACATTTGTTAGATGCAGTCATTTTGGATTAATCTATGCTTGCTGATTGTATACTTGCATGACAGGTTTTCTAGTTCACATATCTGTCTGTCTTTACATGATTCTCTGTTCTTCTTTTTTGTCTTTCATTATTTCTTTATTTAACTGTTCCTCTATGTTGTACCTTATTCTATTATTATATGTTTATTAAATATTTCATAACTATTTACTATTTATAGTACTTGTCAATTAACTAGAACTGCTATTGGGTTGTACTCGTTCCATCCTGACTGGGTAAATATTTTAGGTGACTTACTATCTTGCTCATTTGATTTGGTTGGAGATCGAGATGCTTTTGGAGGCCAATATTAGAATTTAGATAGTTTAGCAACTTCTTTGGATTTGATGTTTAGCGGGTTTGTTCCCGAGTTATGATTTAATTGTAAATTGAGAATCTTGTAAAACTATGTAAATATTATGAATGAGTAATAGATTTGAACGTGTGATTAAATATTATCTATTTGGATTGATGTACTATTGTTATCATAGACAGCGTACTACCGCGGATGCTGCGACGTAGGCAGGGCTTGACCACGTACTCGTATCCGAAAAGCTGGTGCGGGTCGTGACAAATAGGTTGCATTACATGTTTCCCAATCTAATCTCTAAATTTTTAGAGCTAGCATATAAATTATCATATTTAATAGTAAGAGCATTAATTCTCTGTGAAGCAATAAAATACTTCTTCTTTTCTGATTCCAATTCCTCCTTAAGATTAACAATTTCTTAAGTGCTTTTCTTAATACATTCAAGTACCTCATACAAATTAAGCTTAAGTATGGAAATCTTATCATGAGTATCAGAACAGGAAGTATCTTTATCATTATCCAATAAACAGGTAAGCTTTTCATTCTCAAGCTGAAAAGATTTATTTATTTTCTAGCTTGCTTATACTTATCTCTAAGCTTCTTGTGCTCATCAAGTAAATCACTAAATGCATCAGATAGTTCATCAACGGAAAAATCTTCATAAAGAGGATTACTAGATATCTGATCGAATTCTATTAGACATACGTTTACATTATTGCTAGAATTTTCTTCTTCCTCTAAGTCACTAGCTTCACTTTCGTAGCATTTGAATATTTACAAGATAATGATCCTCCTTTGTTTGATCGTTCATATCAATTCTTCCTTTTTGCATTAGAACAATCTTTCATTATGTGGCCTTGCCTTCTCCAGTTGTAGCAGATTGGTTCTTCTTCAAGGTCTTTCTTATTTTGGTTTGATTTTTCAAACAACAAGAATCGTCAAAATTTTCTCGAAATTTAGGCCAGCTTTTTATCGTCAAAATTATCAATTGTTTTGTCATCTTTGTCTTATGAGTTATCATCGAAAACGTTCTTGTAATGTGCCTTGAGTGCGATGGTCTTCTCCTTTGATATTGACTCTTCAAACTCTTTAAGGTCCAGCTCATGTGTCATTAGCTTCCATATGAGCATTTTCAGCGTCATTATGGTGAGATCGTTTCCTTTAATTATGGTATTTGCCTTGGGGTTCAAGTTCTTGGTGAGTTCTCGAAGAACTTTGCGAATCTTTTCATGGTTGTTATATTCCTTTTTGAGAGATGACAAAGGTTTGACAATGTTAAGGAAATAAGTGAACATTTGCGTAATGGTCTCGTTAGGCTTCATCTTGAAGGCTTCATACTCATGTGTTGGATTTTTGACTTATGACATCCTTTCGTGTGTAAATTCAAGTAGATTTCATACATCATATAACATCGTGTAAGTTGATACCCTGTTGAATTTTGTCCTGTCTACATCATAAAATAGAGCATTAATAGCACATACACTAAACTAGCTTGCTTCTTCTCATGATCATTGTACTTATCGTGTGGCTAATCTACAAGTGCACTATCTATAACAATTCGTGGTAACTTTTTGTAGTTGTTAATATAAATTGACAATAGATCAAAATCAAGTAATTTTAAGTAACAACTCATATGTGTCTTCCAATAAGTGTAATTGGTTCCATCAAATAATGGGGATCTATTTATGGATTGGGCCTCTCTGTGAAAATAGATTTCATATTAGCTATGTGTATTCTAGAGTGTATAGTCTAAGCAAAAGTATAATATAACCTACTCCGATACCAATTATAGGAGCAATTAGTTTGGACAGAAAAACTTATATATAGAGAACCCACTTTGATACCAATTTTAGGATCGTATGGCCACTCTAGAGGGGTAGATGAATAGAGTTAGCAAAAATAATCACCAAATAAAATTTTAAGTCTAAGGCTAACTTATAAACAACATTAACAAGTAATAATCATAGTATAAGCCGAGTATAAGTAAAGTTTAGAAGAGCAAACTCAAACACCGGAAATTTTATCCTAGTTTTTTTTGTGGAGGACTAGTCCATGCCCGAGAAATCTTGCTCGGTGTTAATCCACTATTTGTGAAATATGGTACACACACCCTTTTGATCCAAAGGACACGCCAATTTCTTAACACGATCTTTGATCCAAAGAAATCACGACTTCTTACAATAACAAGCTTTTGATCCAAAGAGCTTGCTGACTTCAGACTTGTATGGAAGATGAACTTGTAAACCAAGCATTATAACTCGATCAGACTTCTAAATCAGAATCGCGTTTGGCACTAAAAGGCTGGGGGTTGATCTTGTGAATAGGAAGATTTATAGCTCAGGTATAGAGTAGGAAACTAAAATACTTTCAGTCAATGACTTGATAAAATGGTAAAGAATTTCACTCTATTTATAGGATTTTTCTAAACCGAGTTCTGGTAGAGTTCGGATGCCCAACGTTCAGAAATTTAAACGTTAGAGCCTGGTCATCCGGAAGAGGAGGTTGACTCACTTTTTTGGTTTGACCCTGACCGAGTTCGGCCCGAGTTTGGTCGGAGTTCGGTCCAAACTCTGTTGATCAATTTCCAGTAAGTTGGGTTCAGGTTTTTGGCTGATTTGTATTAGTTTTAGTGGACTAGGTTTTCGTTTAGACTCGGTTTAGAGCTTTTTAGTACCAACTACGAACCCAAAGTACATTTGGCCCTATAAAAAATATAAAATACATAACAAATATAAAAGACCAAGAGCAATATGATGACGCCAATCTTCTGACATGTCCGCTGACTTGAAGATATCTTTTCCTTGACGACAATCGCCAAAAGATAAAAAGATCTGAAAATCTGAATACCTTTCGGGGGCTTCACCCATGAGGGGCACTGCCCCCCCCCCGAACAAATTTGGGAACCTCCAAGTTTGGGGCTCCTGATAAGCCGTAAGAGGTTCATAGAAATCTCCTTGGTTGACGTCGTCTTTGGCCCATCATCATTTCTTCGTTGCATATGTCCATTTATTTTTTGCAAATAAAATTTAGACGAACAAAGCAATATACAGAAGCAAATATATATATATTATAATACTTAGATCAAATATGGGTAATGCTAAGTTTATGTAAAATTTACAAGATACTATAGTGATTACACGATAATCATAATGCTAAACTTAATCGATTAGCCATATTTAGAAACTCAACTTAAATATTAGGCCAACAGTTTTGTCCTCACTCTCTCAGCTGCCTGTTGTCGATTTTATGATAGTAAAGGATACGCGTGCACTCCTTCGATGCATGCATAATGGAAAAACTCCCCTTATGTATGCGTGTGTCCTTGTATGTGGCAGATTTGGCCATGATGACTAGACTTTTGTCATGACAGCAACTGTATTTTTGTGATCACCGGATTAATTGCCATGATTCTCTAAGAGATACTTTATTAATTGTGCATAATACTCATACTCTCAAACGCCTGTTAATTTTATGAGAGTAAATGTCACGAACCGCACCCGGTGTAGGGGCACGAATACGTGGGTACGTCCTTCCTATGTCGCAGCATCGGCGGTAGAATGCTGTCTAGGTCAACAATACTATCTAAATATCTCACACAATATATATAATGTACCTTTCAAGATATCTCCACTTCCAAATGGAGTGTAATATGATAATATGATAATGGTAAATAATACTCAATCATAAAAATAAACTAGAGAAAGATATGGAACGATACAGAATAGAAGAAAAGAAATACAGAGTCACAATACATAACAAGTTCAATAATCTAATCATAACTCAATGATCTGAAATATAATACATGCCAAAAGTATCTAACTGACATATATAATATCAAATTTGAACTAGCTAAGTCTCATCGACTGCTGGTACTATCTTAATAGGCTCTACGGATGCTAACTCAACTGGCTCGCTATCCTGTAGCCCATAGTGCGTAGGACACCAGTCCTCTAGTGAATCATCTGAAAAATATATTCAGTCAAGATTGGAGCGAAGTTGACCCGCACCCAGTGTAGGGATGTATGTCGGGAACAAAGCCCAGCCTACACCGCAGCATCTGTGGTAGAACGTTGTCTTGGTCTACTATACTATCTAAATATCCCATAATAATATAAAATCTGCCAATAATATCTCACACAAAACTCAATCACAATTCTAGAAGCATGAGAAGATATCAAGGAAGTCTAAAAATACATTCAAAATATATATTATCAATAACAGAAGCAATATCCAATCTCAAACTATATTCCAAAAACAAATTCGGTACCAAAATGCTAAAGAAACTAACTATGAAAACTAGTGATCCGGATAAACCTCCCGACAATCACTCCAGAAATAGTAGGTCCAAGTCTGCACCATCTATAAGTCGAATTCTATAGTATGATGGACACCAATCTCTCGGATCCTCTGAAAAATATTTTCTAGTCAGGAATGGAGCAAAGTACATCTCTAATAGCAGTTCTAATCAATGATATAAACTATATAGCAGTGAATGTACAAGATGCCATATACATGTATAAGAGATATACAATAATGGAAATACTATAAGTAAATACAAGAATGAACAATATGGAAATGAACAAGAATGCTAATAACTAAGTGGGTGAGTACCAGCTTTAATATGTGATCGGCTTGGGAACCTGCACAAGAGTAAATAGCCTGGTTAATCAAACGTCCGGTGTATGACCAACACTCACAAGGAACAAGACTTGCACAAGGAGAGTATGATCACATATCTACACTATATACTCCCCAACCCCTACTGGTATAGTGGATCCAACCATGGTATGCTAGGGCACGGGATTCCCCAATAAGATAGCGACTCTTCCCGAGAATCAGTGTCTGTACATGCATAAGATAATTAATGAAATAAGACTAGCACAAGATACACCATATACAAGGAATAACATCGCATGACGAGATCCGGATATACCAATCCGTGTAACCATCGTGACAAGAAACATGGATATCTACACTAGATATAATGAACATAGAGGATATCATAAATGAGAAACTATCAAAGAATATACTCGCCTATCAAACTGTGTCCGAACTGGTGTCATACAAACATATATATGAAATATTGTATTAATACAAAGTTCGAAAAGGAATAAGTTTAAACTAGTCAACTTCTAGGTCATAAAGCCATCTCTAAGTCAAAACAATCAAACTAGGTCAACTATAAGTCAAAATAGTCAAACTAAGTCAACTCTAAGTCAAATCGGTCAAACTACTATTTCTAGGTTGCATGAGTCTATCTTAATGATATTGGGTTCATACACTATGAATCTAGGTCATACAATATGAATATAGGTCATACAAGGTAAATCTTATGGTACTAGGATACCGTATCTCAGGATACGCAAACAATAGATAAATATCACATATCTATAATAAAGTAATATTAAATATATAAATCCTAATTATAAATTCTAAATGGATACCTTGGTTTCGAACCAACTTGGTATCGCAATACTAAACCTCTATCTTGATAGCCAAATCCAATACCTTGGGTATCCTCAATACCTTGGCATTTACCTTGGTATCTCAAGGTAATGTCACTCTAGTATATATATATATATATATAAACTACCAAAATATAACTATAAACTACCATGCATTTAATATTTATACAATACTATATACCTTATTTTAGTCACCTTAGTATCAATCCATAATTAGTTTACATCTATCCTATTACTATGCCAATACCTACTACTAATACCTTGGTACATCTTAAGGTAATCCAAAATGCTAACATATAACTAATACATATAAACCCAACTAATACTAAATATAACTAATACTATACTGTATGTATATCCATTCATAAGGGACTAAATATAATATAATGTTTCACACTATTATATATATATCACTACATATATCTAACTAACTTTTAATCATAACATATCAAATACCTTCACTTACTAAACCTAATGACTAATATATATATATATATATATATATATATATATATATATATATATATATATATATATATCAATCTAATACAACTCTAACTAATTACTAACTACTAATACCAATATACATGTACACATATATATATATATATATATATATATATATATATATATATATATATATATATATATATATATATATATATATATATATATATATAATACTTAACTAAAAATACTAGTACATATATATATATATATATATATATATATATATATATATATATATATGTAGATCTAAATATTTAACTAGATAAATATCAAACTACTAATAAATACTAGTTAACTAATACTAGTAAACTAACAATAACCATTATAATATAGTATACTAATACGTAAATACCAATTTGAATTATACATATATACTATTACTATTCACATATATATATATCTATATATCTATTATTTATAAAATATATTTAAATATAATGACAACCGTAAAACTGTCGTAGTTGGTTGCTGCTGCCGTCGCTATAGGCCACCGCTGCTGTTGCAATTACTGTTGCTGCTATCGCGGCACTGTTGCTATCGCTAATGTTGTCGCTGCTGCTGTTGCAATTACTCCTGCTGTTGTTGCGACTACTGCTGCTGTTGTTAATGCGCTGCTGTTGTCGCAGAAGCCACTGCTGCTGCTATTGCTGGAACCGTGGCTGTCGCCAATGCTGCTTTAGCTATAGTTGCTGCTGTTGCTAAAATTGATGTTGTTGTCGCTAAAACTTCGAACCCCCCTCTTTATATATTAATATATACACAATTATATATATATATATATATATATATATATATATATATATATATATACTACTATATATATATATATACATACATAACTATCAACATATATAACTATACATATATACATCCAAACACTCTCTCACACACACACAAGCACAACTAACACCACTCATATATACATCTACATACATATATATGCAACTCTCCACCCTAACACACATATATATATATATATATATATATATATATATATATACATGCTCATCTATATATATATGTATATACCTCTCCATTATATTACATATAGTACAACATACACACAAAATAGTATCATATACATATTAATAACATCACATACATGTATACGTATATATAAAATCATACAATTATATATATATATATAACATACATATAATTATATATATATATATAACAACATATATATATATACACATAATACATATATAAATATACTACTACATTTAATAGCTAATATATATGTAGAACAAATAAAAATCTTCGATTCCAGAGGAATCGATTTTTGGGGAACCTCGAGCCTTGGGTGTTCGAAGTTTTTGATGCCTTCTATTCCGGTCAATGAACCGATATTGGGAGGGAGCAGCTAACCAATCTCATTTCTCAGAGAAGTCCATCGGTTTAGAGATTCGTTCATGCTCTACCATCCCCTCGTTCAAGGAGTCGGAGATGGCTTGGCAGCAAGCGTAGTAGCAGGCAGGCGATAGGATGGTAGCAAGGTCAGGGCAGGTCAAAGGTGATCCTGCACGGAGCAAGAAGAAGGATAAAATAAGACAGTGCAGTCATGATCGGTTCATTGACAAACACATGGAGTGTGTTTGTCAATGAATATATAACACATAGATATATAGACCCATAAATATATAACACATAGATATATAGACCCATGACACACTAAGACATAAATATATATAAACAACAATATATATATTTACATACATATAATTACACATTATAATAACTAAAAATATTGGAATTATAAATAGATCTAGAATTAAATTGCACAAACGCATAGAGTATATCACACCCGTATCATACTAGATCTATGATACGCTTGCGACACGAGTCTACCACACATCCAAACGTACCCTGAAGGACACGAGCAAGTTTAATTTATTATTTATAAATAATACGAAGATTCAAACACAAATCTATGTGTCCATGTCAAAATATGACATGTACAAAGTCCCGTGTCGGAGGAAAAATCCCCAAATCAACACGTATCACCAAATTATTGGGATACGACCTACACGTACCCAATTGTGGACACGACACTAGCCCCCAACACACAAGCATATGCCAAATTGATCTATAGGACCAATTGACATACACAACAAATGTTAATCTTGGAATTCCTCCAAAATTGACAAAAAAAAGTACCATAACTTTCTCAATAGGCCTCCTATGAATACAAAACCAAATCCTATCGGTAGCCTATGCATATGGGTTGATTTCTCATGGTTAAATCCCAGATTTAGAATCTAAATTAAGAAGAAAAACTGAATTGTACCTATTGGAAGATGGATTCTCAATGAAATCTCCAAAATTGGTAAAATAAGCCTTCAACTAGTAGATCCTTGCTCCTCTTTGTTGATCCATACTTCCTCCTTGTAGATCTTTGCTCCACTAGTCTCCAATGGTAATTTGGAAAGGAATTGGGTGAAAATTTGGTAGGGATTTGATGCAATTTGGTTGAGGGAAATTCTTGATCTAGATTTGGAATAAAAAATTAAGAGAGAGAAAGTTTTCATCTCCTTTATATAGGCTTCACTTGCCCCCTTTCTCAAGCTACTATGTAAAGTCGAAAATACCCCTTGGGGCCTCTCATGAAAAAATTAATTAAGGAGGGAAGGTTCTAGTCTAATGGGTTTATCTTAATTAATCATCCTCCTAATGATTGGGCTTCTAATTATTGGGCTCAATTCTAACTAGAATTAAATATTGGTCCATGAGTCTAAACTAAACTAGTTCGGTCCACTAACACAAGTCAAAAAAAATAAATCTAACATGCTAACAATATATAAATAATATAATAAATAAATATTTAATATGCATAATATTTAATTAATTATCAAATGACTAAAATATCCTTTCCTAGAAAATATGGTAGTAACAAATCTACCCCCTTAGAATAATTTTATCCTCGAAACTAAAACTCTCACTCCTCTCTCTTAGGCCAGTCATATCCTATTCATATAAATCTTACTATGGTCAAACCCATCAATAACAGTCTAAAATAGTATATATCCTATAACATACAATCCTACCATTCTACTGAAAGAGAAATAAGACTCTAACTATCATGAATTCTATCTCTGCCCTGCTGGGATGTCTTCCTTTACTGGTGAGGTAATCTGCTATGCCACTGGTGGCATATTCCATCACACACTATTAATCATAAATCTTGTAAAGATATTCTTAATAATGAGGGTTACCAAATACTCATGATACACTCTAATTCTAGGTCATGGACATGCTTAACTCACTGGCACTTGCTACATAGGATACTATACAAAATACTGCTAAAATACTACCTTCTTGTTCTGTTTCAATCACCAAAATTTCTTAATTATTCTCTTTCAAGGAACACTTGTATACCTTTTAAATCATGTGTTTTATTAGCACACCCTCGTCCAACTTTAATACTTCCAATAGGATGCCTAACTTAAATTTTGTTACTGTCTACACAAGGCACCAACTCTCTTATGTATTTTAGATGAAATCCTCATACTAAGTTACTCGTGTCTCCCCTCTATATTATTATAATAGTTACTAAAATGCTTGTGTCTAAACATTCATAATACTTGAGGTACTCCGTCTCTTTTTACTAGGGTATCTCTTTTTATCTGATACTTGGTGCAACTCATCCTCTAATATTTGTTAATCATCTTAAAGTTCTCATCTGTACATTAGTATCATAATACATACACAATTATTTTCTAGTTATTACAATACCATGATATCTCACTGGTATTCTTATACCCCTTGGACTATTCTCTGATACATACGACCTCTATAACCAAAATTAGCAAAGTACTATACCTACTAAACTTACTAATATATATATATATATATATATATATATATATATATATATATATATATATATATATATATATATATATATATATATATATATATTGTCTCCCTCCTCTACTGTTTGGATCACTTGTACAATTACTTCCAAATGTTTTTCTATCTATATTAACTGATATCCCAATCCAAGATCATCACACAAGGTACTTATTATTATAGCACATTACTCAACTAATCCCTGATATAGAAACACTAGCACTGTTGATATCGTAACACTAGATTCCTAACTACATAACATATGTCCTTAAGATTCTAGGATACTAGCTTCATCATTAGATCACCTCATCATACTCACTAAAAATTATGATTACTTGCATCCAATGCACTAGTAACTTCTATAATACACACATGTTTCACTTCACTCTCAATGGCAGACATATGGTTCCATATCTCTATTGATGTATATGTATCTCTCCTCAAACCTTTTATAGATGGATACACAAATCAGTGATACACCACATATCTTCCATGACCAATCTTGATATTTCTCAATCTATGACATACTATTAAAATTTGTAATACTCAGGCTTCCACTTCCATAAACTTCCATTTTCTGATACTTATCACCAACTGTGCATTCTGTATACAATTTCTAGATACTCTTCCACCTATTGCTTCCAACACATCACTAACCTCAATATCAGGTGATATACCCATTACTAGTCATATATTGGTACCCTCCTATCTACTCACATTTATGCTCTACTTTTACCTGTAACAAAAGTTTTACTACTTTAGCACAATGTATTATTATTCCCTCACACTCTTTTATACACTTATGGGTACCATTCTACTATGACACACTCACTAATACCCTTTATGCATATATATTTTTTTACTCTTAACACACCCAAGTATCACCCACCCAATTGAATATCATGCTCTATTAATTTCCAACACAGTTTCCTTAATACTTAATTATTTACATGGCTCATCCAACTACATGAATTCATGACTATCCAGAACTGGTATGCTGTCTCTGATACTAACTCATGGGACTACTACTAATACTCTCTACTCCCCCTTTTACCTATAGTAACCATACTATCTATAATGATACCTATCATAGAACTATTGTTATAAGGTACTACGCTATGGGTTATCCCTAGATTTATGCTTATTGCTCACCTGCCCAAACAAGAACCACTTACAGACTCATAAGTTACACTCTCAATAGTCAGTGCTGATACTCAAGATACGGACCTAATTGCAATTCACTAATTATCATACTAACAAGGAAACCTATTGGAATGAAGCTCCATAAGGAACTGGACTAGAGAACTGAAGGTATCTCTACTGCTAAGCTAAAGCATGATGGAACAAAGTCCTATAATAACATGAGTGGAAAAGTATTGAGATGATACTTTAAGAACCCATTTAAGATACAATCTGATAATCATACACGTCTGTCCAAAATCATGACATTCAGAATCCTCGCCATGCCAGTAAGCATAGCTGCGATAAACGATAGATCCCATAACTTAGGTATGCACCTCTATAATCATGTCATCTATAATCCTCGTTGTGTCGACAAGTATAGTTATGAAAAATTCTAAATTTCAAAACTAAGATATGTATATCCAAAGTCAGGTCCCTACGTTTCTGCTATGCGAGCTAATATGGCTACGATAAACTCTAGGCTCCATAACCATTAGATGTTTTACCTTTCTCATTGTCCTCGTCAACATATGTCATCATATGATACTATAATTTAGTCTATAAAATTTCTCTCGATATAAAATCAAACTCAATAACGAACACCAAGAATTTAAATCAATCGATCACCAAGAATCAAATTCAACAACAACAAGTGAGAGCGGACGAAAACAAAGGAAAAGATTTAAAATGGGAATTATAATAAGATTCTCAAGGGTCGTTCCAGAAATCTCTCAAGAAATTTGTGATTGAGTATCCTCTCATCCTAATATCTTATATCCTATATACTATCGCAGGCTCGCAGTAGTACAACTAAGTGGTCGTACTACCACGACATCACATAACTTGCGAAGCCTGACCTGCATGGGCTACCACTAAAAATGTGTCATGACCCGCACCCAGTGTAGGGATGCAAGTCGGAAACAATGCCCAGCCTACGCCGTTGCATCGATGGTAGAACGCTATCTTGGTCTAATATACTATCTAAATATCTCATAATAATATAAAATCTGCCAACAATATCTCACACAAAACTCAATCACAATTCTAGAAGCACGACAAGATATCAAGGAAGTCTAATAATTCATTCAAAATATATATTATCAATAATAGAAACAATATCCAATCTCATACCATATGCCAAAAATAAATCTGGTACCAAAATGCTAAAGAAACTAACTATGAAAAGTAGTGATCCGGATAAACATCCCGACAATCACTCCAGAACTAGTGGGTCCAAGTTTGCACCATCTATAAGTCGAAGTCCATAGTATGTTGGACACCAATCTCTCAGATCCTTTGAAAAATATTTTTCAGTTAGGAATGGAGCGAAGTACATCTCTAACAGTAGTTCTAATCAATGATATAAACTATGTAGCAGTAAATAGATATAAATATACAAGATGCCATATACATGTACAAGAGATATGCAATAAAGAAAATACTAAAAATAAATATAAGAATGAACAATATGGCAATGAACAAGAATACTAATGACTAAGTGAGTGAGTACCAGCTTTAACATGTGATCGGCTTGGGTGCTTGCACAAGTGTAAATGACGTGGTTAATCATACGTGTGGTGTATGATCAACACTCACAAGGAACAAGACTTGCACAAGGAGGGTATGATCACATATCTATACTACATACTCACCAACCCCGACTGGTATAGTGGATCCAACCATGGTATGCTATGGCACGGGATTCCCCAAGAAGATAATGACTTTTCTCGAGAATCATTGTCTGTACATGCACAAGATAATCAATAAAACAAGACTTGGACAAGATATGCCATATACAAGGAATAACATCGCATGACGAGATCCGGATATACAAATCCGTGTAACTATCGTGTCAAGAAAAATGAATATCTACACTCGATACAATGAACATAGATGATATCATAAATGAGAAACTATCAGATAATATACTCGCTTGTGGTCCAGAGCAATGAATGTCAAACTGTGTCCGAACTGGTGTCATACAGACCTATATATGGAATATTGCATTAATACAAGGTTCAGAAAGGAATAAGTTTAAACTAGTCAACTTCTAGATCATAAGGCCATCTCTAAGTCAAAACAGTAAAACTAGGTCAACCCTAAGTTAAAATAGTCAAACTAGGTCAAGTCTAAGTCAAATCGGACAAACTACTTATTTCTAGGTTGCATGAGTCTATCTTAATGATATTGGGTTCATACACTATGAATCTAGGTCATACAAGGTAAATCTTATGATACTAGGATACCGTATATCAGGATACGCAAACAATAGATAAATATCACATATTTATAATAAAGCAATATTAAATATATAAATCCTAATTACAAATGCTAAGTGGATATCTTGGTTTACTAACTTGGTATCGCAGCACCAAACCTCTATCATGATACACAAACCCAATACCTTGGGTATCCTCAATACCTTGGCATTTACCATGGTTTCTCAAGGTAATGTCACTCTAGTATATATATATATATATATAAACTACCATGCATTTAATATTTATACAATACTATATACTTTATTTTAGTCACCTTAGTATCAATCCATAATTTGTTTACATCTATCCTATTACTATGCCAATACCTACTACTAATACATTGGTACATCTCAAGGTAATCCAAAATACTAACATATAACTAATACATATAAACTCAACTAATAGTAAATATAACTAATACTATAATGTATATGTATCCATTCATAGGGACTAAATATAATATAATGTTTCTAACAACTATATATTTATCACTACATATATCTAACTAACTATTAACCATAACATATCAAATACCTTAACTTACTATAACTAATGACTAATATATATATCAATCTAATACAACTCT
This sequence comes from Iris macrosiphon, assembly GCA_036927795.1. Taxonomy (NCBI): domain Eukaryota; kingdom Viridiplantae; phylum Streptophyta; class Magnoliopsida; order Asparagales; family Iridaceae; genus Iris; species Iris macrosiphon. The sequence goes on from JAYESA010000018.1 coordinate 87,931,544, forward strand.
AACTAATTACTAACTACTAATACCTATATACATAATACATATTTATATATACATAATACTTAACTAGAAATACTAGTACATATATATATATATATCTAAACATTTAACTAGATAAATATCAAACGACTAATAAATACTAGTTAACTAATACTAGTAAACTAACCAACTAACCATTATAATATAGTATACTAATACATAAATAACAATTATAATTATACAAATATAATAATACTAGTCATATATATATATATATATATATATATATATATATATATATATATATATATATATATATATATCTATTATTTATAAAATATACTTAAATATAATTGTTTGAGATAAACAAAGAGGTTTATACGAAACTTTTGCTTACAAACGAGAAAAGAGAAAAGTACAAATAATCCTATACGAGGATATTAAGTACAATAAAAATAATTCTGGGAAAGTATTGCTATGGAAGTCTGATCTGCGGTCGATTACTTTGTTCCGTGGACTACACGATGATGAAGAAGTGCTGTAGAAGAAGCTTCAAACTTTCTCTGAACTAAAGGCAAAAGTCGGCCAAAGGAAAGTTGCAAGTAGGATCGAATTCCTTTTGCCAAAGTTGTCAGCCAAAACTCTTTTCTCCTCTCCTCTTCTTTTATTTTTTTCAACTAGGAGTATCTATTTATAGAGATCAATCCAATAAATGCCTGGTTGGCGTAAAAGCCAAATAACTGTCTTGTTGGCGTAAAAGGTCAAACTGTGAAGAAGATTGCCTCCTTTATACTGCGGTTATAATAACTGCTACACACGTTCAAATAATCTTCTGAATCTGTGTATGACACGTATCCCTTTATAAGGTAACACGTATAACTGCTTCTCGAAGATCATGGCATGCAAGCCACGTAGGTAACTGCTTAGTTGGCGTAAAAGCCAAATGACTGTCTTGTTGGCGTAAAAGGCCAAACTGTGAAGAAGATTACTTCTTTTACGCTGCGGTTATGACAACTGCTACCCACGTTCAAATAATCTTCTGAACCTGCGTATGACACGTATTCTTTTATAAGGTAACGCGTATAACTGCTTCTCGAAGATCATGGCATGCAAGCCACGTAGGTAACTGCCCTTGCGTAAAACTTGATGATTCATGAATAATAGATAATTAGCATAAAATAGCCAATTATCCTTTACGACTGAGGTCATGAGCGTATTCTGGGCCAAATAGCCTTATCAACGTACCTTCGCAAATATAGCCGAGTTGGCATATTTCGAGGAGATAGCATATGGCGTACTCCTATAGTTAAAAATAGCCTGGTTGGCGTAAAATGCAAGGATGGTGATGTGAGCGTATTAATCTCAGTATTAGCTTCCCAGTCATGATAAATTTTTAAACATAGAACAAAATCTCGTGCATTAAATGCAGAGATATGCTTTGAGCTTTGTACAAGAAACAACTTTTGATGTGGTATCTGATTTTGTCTTATCTTGAGCGTAAAAACTCATTTCTATCAATGTAGAATAGGCAGCGTATTCTGAAGACTCCATTTCTCTTCTTTTGAATGCTAAAAATGACTTGCATCAAGAAATATGTCACAAAACGACAACCTGGGTCTCTGTGCAAAAATTATCATCACAGCTGTTCTCTCGATCATCGTGCAGTACTTTTGTCGAATGTCAGGTTCACTGATTTGACTGACAAATTCATCCGAGGAATACGAAGAGTTCCTCATACAATTTTATGCTGCATTAAAAATAACATAATTTAAACTTTACGCAGGAAGGTAAAGCAAACTTTTACGCAGAACAACCTTGAAACTCTGCTTTACGCGGACAGCTTTGAAGCCATATTTTACGCCAAACAACTTTGAAGCTCTATTTTACACGGACAGCTCTGAAGCTCTATTTTACGCCAAACAATCTTAAAGCTTCTATTTTACGCAGACAGCTCTGAAGCTCTTTTTTTACGCCAAATAACCTTAAAACTCTACTTTACGCAGACAGCCTTGAAGCTCTGTTTTACGCAGGGAGGGACTTCATATATATTGGGGGTTTTGAATGAAAAATACTTGGACAATTTCTCACGTATTTCATGCTTCTACAAGACCCCCTTCAAACTTTTCAAATTTCTCGTAATTTGAAATACTTTGAATGAAGTATGAAATGGTCAAATTTGACTCGTTCTTCAAGGCTAATTTTTTGACTATATTTTAAGAAGTCATTGGAATTTGTATGTTTTCTTCTGCCTATATAAGGGCAAGCAAATGAACTTGATTTTCCATAGTTCCTTCACCACAAAGATGACTACTGAGATTCATTGGGCTTAACTAAGAAAGAAGAAGATTATGCTCTTCTAGCATGTTAGGAGCCGTAAAAAGAGATATCTTCGAGCAAATATTCTCTGTAATGATGGACCATGGAGGGATATCATAGCTTCCTTTGCTCGAGATAATCAGAGATTTTTTATGGCAATTCGTCAAAGAGAGAGGAAGGGTCGCATTAGACCACACAGCTTGCTAGCTGTATTTTCTCCTATTATGAAGCTGGATCCAGGGGTGTTAAAGCAGCCATCCTTTCGTTCCTGGAGTTTAATACTTTGGTGCGAGCCAGTTCCAGTCTTGCTTCATTATTACCATATAATTTGTTATTCTCAGAGAAAATGAAGACACATTTTCTGATGTTGTGGACCCATCACTTATGATAGGCTAAGATGAAAGTGATATTAGAGGTAATATGGACATAATATACTTTCGGTAACTGGTTTTACTGAATATATCTATTCAGATGTCATAAGAACATGATAGAATATGATCCAACTAAATTTATATACAAAATAATATCATAGGTAATATGGATATGATAGGTTTTGAAGTTTCAAATTAGTTAAACATATCTATTCAGAGGTAATATGAACATGATAGAATATAATCCAACTAAATTTGTATACAAAACACTATCAGAGGTAATATGGACATGATAGATTTTGAAGTTTCAAATTAGTTAAACATATCTATTCATAGGTAATATGAACATGATAGAATATGATCCAACTAATCTTTGTATATAGTATCATCAGAATAAAATGTTCATCATACTCCATTTAAGCAAGGGAGACTAAGCATAATACTTCTTTAGGAATTTTCCATTGATAAGAGCCATTATCAAATCTCTATTAGGCTTGGCTAATCTGTAAGCGCTATTTGAAAATATTGTTTCAATCACATAAGGGCCCTCCCATTTGGGCTGGAGTTTCCCCTTACTTTTATGTGTAATAATCATTGGCCTCTTCACAGCTAAAACTAGCTCACCAACTTTGAACACTCTTTCCTTCACTTTTTGATTAAAAGTTCTGGAGATGCATGCATGGTAGAACTCAATGCGCCGTTGAGCTTGAAGGCGTCTTTCGTCTAACCCTTATAGCTCTTGAAGTCTTAAACGATCATTATTTTCCTTAGTCAGCTCATTAGCTACTACTATTCTGACTGATAGAATTTGAATTTTAATTGGGAGAACTGCTTCACACTCGTAAACTAATAAAAATAGAGTACAACACGTTGGTGTTCGTACCGTTGTGCGGTATGCCCACAGACATTCCCCCAATTTTTTGTTTCAATCTTTTTTGTTCGAAGAGACAAATTTCTTCAAGAGTTTGATAATAGTTTTGTTGAAGGCTTCTGTCAAACCATTTACAGCAGGATTATATGTAGTTGAGGCCACATTTTGTATCTGATTTTTATCGCAAAATCGGTGAAACGCTTGACTGATGAATTGAGGCCCATTGTCATAAATTATCCTTCGGGGTATCCCAAAGGGATAAATTACATGATGCTTGATAAAACTGGTCACATTGAACGTCTTTACCTCAGCAAGAGGAATTGCCTCCGCACATTTGGAGAAATAATCAGTAATAGCTAATATAAACTGATGTCCTCTAGAAGATGAAGGATGTATAGGACCAATGATATCCATACCCCATGCTTCAAAGGGCAATGATGAAATAGTAGGATATAAATATTCAGAAGGTTGATGTATGAAATCTGCATGAACCTGACAGGCTTTGCATTTTCTTGCATATTCCACGGCATCTGCAATCATAGTAGGCCAGTAGTAGCCCATCCTCCTGATACGATCATGTAACTTAGGACCTGGTTGATGTACTCCATATACTCCATCATGAGCTTCTCGGATAACCCACCTTGCATCATCACCAAAGAGATATCGTAACAATAGTCCATCATATGTTCGGCGATACAAACATTGTAAAGAAGCATCAAAATAGAAACGTAGCGATCGTCTTTTGATAGATGCTGCTTCTTTAGGATTCTTTTGTAAGATTCTATATGATACGAAGTCTATAAAGGGACTTCTCCAATCTCTCTTAGGAGGAACCATGTTTATAACATAGCTGCGTTCTATGTAAAAATTATTTTTCACACAAAATAAATCTCTGTTAAGAAGGATCACCGAATTCTGCCTTCTTATAGGAATAGCTAGATCTGCAGCTAGACTGGCCAGAGCATCAGCTTCCAAAATTTGAGATCGAGAAACATGTTCTAAGAAGAATCCTATAAAATATATTGCTATCTCGACTGTTGTTCAGTGATATGGAATGAGATCTGGATTACGGACTTCATATATTCCTCTGACCTGATTGACGATCAGCTGAGAATCACCAAAAGCTTCCAAGTATTCAACATCCAATTCTTTAGCAACTTGAAGCCCCAATTAATAGAGCATTATACTCTGCCACATTATTAGAGCATGGTTCACTAAGAGAATATGCTCGATAAATAACGAGTTTATCAGGAGTCACCAGAATAATCCCTACCCCTGAAACCATGTTTCCCTTGGGACCTACTCAGGAAGCACCATCAAAGAATAGCTGCCATATATCACTTTCCGTTACGAAATTATATTATGCAACTTCGTCGGGAATGTCATCATATAATTTGGAGGTTTCTGGAATTGGATGGGCAGCTAAGAAATCAGCCAAGGCTTGAACTTTCATGGATTTCTTAGGGACGTACACTATATCATACGGTGTCAATAGCATTGCCCAAGTCGCGAGTCGGGAATTAAGAATACTTGGCTTATTCATCAATACCCAATAGCATTGACCGTCTTCTCATTATTATGCAAAGTGATGGCTTTGGCGTCGATCAACTCCTGGATTTTCTTTTTCAGTACATAGCATGCCTTTGTGGGGTGATGAATGTATCTGTGAAAAATACAATACTTAGGATTATCTGTACTGCCGACTTTATTTGGACGCTTTATCTCTGGTAGATTAAGCTTGCCACTTTTGACTAGACAATCAAATATGCTTGGAATATCATTGTCGTCAAAAGAATATTCTTCTTTAGGTTTGGAAGTTCCAGAATTCGTTTGCATAGTTACCGGAGTATTTTGTTTGGACGTATTAATTTCCAGGGCTTCTTTTCCTTTTGAACTATGAGTATTGTCATTATTGGAGGATGAACGCTTCCCTCTATCAGAGGTAGAGATCATGATTCCGTTGTCACGAGCCTTCCGACTATTATCTTCAGCGGCTACTGCCGATATGATAAATGAGGGCCAATCATGGAACTGATATAGTCCCATGAATACTGAGATTAGTGGGAGTAGGTTCTTTCTATAAATGTCCACCAAGGCTGAATTTGGAACTCCAGGAGGCATCTGTAAAGTAGCCTAACGAAAGCGTTCAATAAAAGTATGAACACTTTCTTTTTCCTTCTGCTTTACTTCAATGAGTGATGACATAGACATGTCCATTTCTCACTCGTAGAATCGAGCAGAGAATAGAGTTTTAAAATCTTCAAAAGAAGTAATGCAGTTGTCAGGTAGACTACGATACTATTGGTAAGCTACTCCAGACAGACAGCCTTTAAACACTCGAGTGAGAAGGGCATCATTTCCTTGCAATAATACCGTCATCATGCTGAAGTAGTTCATATACTGGCTTGGCGACATCTTTCCCTCAAACAAAACCATAGCCTGTAGTTTATATTTTGGTGGGAAAATGATCTCATCCCAGACTGCTGGATATGGCAGGTTAATTCCCAACTTCTTGAGCTAATTTTTATATTTCAAAGCATCAAATTAGGATTTCAATTCCCGGAATGCTTGTATTTGATCTTCAGATAGGAGAGGGACAGCAGAAAGGTGAGAGATTGGATGTATTGTAACTCCAAAAGGAGGTAATATATTCTCCGTGTTAAGAGGTTGAGGAGCAGCTGATTCTTGATTTTGAATAGGCTCTTGGCTTGCATTGGCTGGTGGTATGTCTACCCCCACACGTAGTTGAGTCGGAGGAATTGGTGTTTGAGCTATTGCATTTGTATGTTGAGTTACCATCATTTGGTGCATACTCTCCATCATGGTATGTATTTTATTAAGTGATGTTTCCAATGTAGTGATGCGTTGTTCAGTACTTCCTGATGGGGAAGCTTCTTCATGTTCGTCACCAATAGTATAAATTCCTATTTCTCTAGATGCCACTGAGGGATTAGTATAGATCTCTGTAGAGATTGAATCTATACTTTCAGTATCTATTTCAGAAAACTGGCGATTTCCAGTGTCGGAATCTGAAGAATATGAAGCTGATTGTCGTGACTTCGAGCGAGTGTTTCAAAAAACACCTTCTTCAAAAGTCTCGATGAGTCTGTCAATTCTCCTTTGACTTGGAGTTCTGGAGGGATGACGTCTTCAACTCGACCTTCCTCTAGGAATATGCGACGCCATGTTTACTGAATCAAATGTTGGTTCTTCTTCTTGTAATGACAAAGAATAGTTCAATCGGTCGAACACTGACCGTTTTGCTTTAGAACAGCAACAATTAATCACAACCTTATGACTATTACAACAATGTTCTATAGGGGGTGTGATAGACATATTAGGAGATCCCCTGTCTTTGTATTTCTGGATCAAGAAATCACGCAAATTAGGGAGATTACCAGAAGAAGAAGAAGGCTTATTCTGCCTTTTTACATCAGTAGGAATGTGTAGATTAGGAACCATAACCCTTTCTCTGTCATAGAATTACTACAGTCCACCCATATGAGTAGCATATGATCCATCATCTGTCTGAGGAGCGTATCTTCACGTGAAATGAGTCTTCTTTACGCGGACAGACCTATCCTGGCGTAATTTGGATTTTTGCATAGGTTAACGTAAAACAGGAAAAGTCCTCAAACGGCTTTCAGCGTCACACGTAATCTGTAAAGTGGAAACTTTCTTCTCTCGTGGGCGTAAAAGCTTAGAGGTTGAAGGATTCGTCACTTATTTTCCTTTGATTTGATCAAAAGGTATATCTGCCTCATCATAGACGGAAGATGTAATTTTATGCGCGGGGCATATTTGAAATTTCTGAATTGGCACTGAGGCCTTGTCAGATGTTTTGTCTACCACGTCACAGACGGAAGATGAAGGTTTACGCGTAGGGCATGTTTGAGATTTCTGGATTGGTACTGAGGCATTGCCAGAAGTCTTGTCTACCACGTCACAGATGGGAGACGAAGGTTTACGTGCAGGGTATGTTTGAGACTTCTGGATTGGCACCGAGGCATTGCCAGAAGTCTTGTCTACCACGTCACAGACGGGAGACGAAGGTTTATGCGCAGGGCGTGTTTGAGACTTCTGGATTGGCACTGAGGCATTGCCAGAAGTTTTGTCTACCACGTCACAGATGGGAGACAAAGTTTTACGCACAGGGCGTGTTGGCTATGTTGTCACAACTTTGTTGATCAGTGAACGTGAACTTGCAGGAAGGGTAGAGGACGTCTTAGGCATCCATACTTTACGCAACTTCCTATTGTTTTGGATTGAGGAGGAATGAGAACTACCGCCTGGATGAAGCATCTCTACATAGGCAGAATGGTCAAATTGGACGACCAAAGTCTTCTTCATCGATCCGATGGATACAACATCGTGTTGAGCAATTGCTTCCTCGTTAGAGGAGAAAGTTGTCCCCAGCAGAGTCGCCGTTTTGTTTGAGATAAACAAAGAGGTTTATATGAAACTTTTTCTTACAAACGAAAAAAAAGAAAAGTACAAATAATCCTATACGACGATATTAAGTACAATAAAAATGATTCTAGGGAAGTATTGCTATGGATGACTGATCTGCAGTCGATCACTTTGTTCCGTGGACTACACGATGATGAAGAAGTGCTGTAGAAGAAGCTTCAAATTTAAGCTTCAAATTTTCTCTGAACTAAAGGCAAAAGTCGGCCAAAGGAAAGTTGCAAGTAGGATCGAATTCCTGTTGCCAAAGTTGTCAGCCAAAACTCTTTTCTCCTCTCCTCTTCTTTTATTTTTTTGACTAGGAGTCTCTATTTATAGAGATCAATCCAATAACTGCCTGGTTGGCGTAAAAGCCAAATAATTGTCTTGTTGGAGTAAAAGGTCAAACTGTGAAGAAAATTGCCTCCTTTACGCTGCGGTTATAACAAATGCTACCCACGTTCAAATAATCTTCTGAATCTGCGTATGACACGTATCCCTTTATAAGGTAACGCATATAACTGTTTCTCAAAGATCATGGCATGCAAGCCATGTAGGTAACTGCCTGATTGGCGTAAAAGCCAAATGACTGTCTTATTGGTGTAAAAGGCTAAACTGTGAAGTAGATTACTTCCTTTACGCTGCGGTTATGACAACTTCTACCCACGTTCAAATAATCTTCTGAACCTGCATATGGCACGTATTATATTATAAGGTAACACTTATAACTGCTTCTCAAAGATCATGGCATGCAAGCCATGTAGGTAACTGCCCCTGCGTAAAACTTGATGATTCATGAATAATAGATAACCAGCGTAAAATAGCCAATTATCCTTCACGACTGAGGTCTTGACCATATTCTGGGCTAAATAGCCTTATCACCGTACCTTTGCAAATATAGCCGAGTTGGCATATTTCAAGGAGATAGCATACGACGTACTCCTATAGTTAAAAATATCTTGGTTGGTGTAAAATGCAAGGATGGTGATGTGAGCGTATTAGTCTCAGTCTTAGCTTTCCCAGTCATGACAAATTTTGAACATAGAACAAAATCTCATGCATTAAATGCAGAGATATGCCTCAATCTCGTGCATTAAATACAGAGATATGCTTTTAGCTCTGTACAAGAAACAACTTCTGACATGGTGTCTGATTTTGTCTTATCTTGAGCGTAAAAACTCATTTCTATCAATGTAGAATATGCAGCATATTCTGAAGACTCCATTTTTCTTCCTTTGAATGCGTAAATGACTTGTATCAAGAAATATGTAACAAAACGACAACCTGGGCCTCTGTACAAAAATCATCATCATAATTGTTCTCTCGATCATCGTGCAATACTTCGAATGTCAGGTTCACTGATTTGACTGACAAATTCATCCAAGGAATACGAAGAGTTTCTCGTACAAATTTATGCTGTATTAAAAACAACGTATTTTAAACTTTATACAGGAAGGTATAACAACCTTTTACGCAGAACAACCTTGAAACTCTGCTTTACGCGGACAGCTCTAAAGCTATATTTTATGCCAAACAACTTTGAAGCTCTGTTTTACGCAGACAACTCTGAAGTTCTATTTTATGCCAAACAACCTTAAAGCTTTTATTTTACGCAGATAGCTCTGAAGCTCTTTTTTTATGCCAAACAACCTTAAAACTATATTTTACGCAGACAGCCTTGAAGCTCTGTCTTACGCAGGGAGGGACTTCATGTATGTTGGGGGTTTTGACTGAAAAATACGCGAATAATTCCTCAGCGTATTTCATGCTTCTACAATGATGACAACCGCAAAACTGTCGTAGTTGGCTGCTGCTGCCGTCCTATCGGCCACCGTTGCTGTTGTAATTACTACTGCTGTTATTACGACACTATTGCTGTCGCTAATGCTGTTGCTGCTGTTGCTGCAATTATTGTTGCGACTACTGTTGCTGTTGTTAATGTGTTGCAGCTGTTGTCGCTGAAGCTGCTGCTACTGCGGTTGCTGGAACCGTGGCTGTCGCCAATGCTGCTGTAGCTATAGTTGCTGCTGTTGTTGCTAAAATTGCTGCTGTTGTCGCTAAAACTTCTAACCTCCCCTCTTTATATATTAATATATACACAATTATACATATATATATATACATACTACTATATATATATATACATACATACATAACTATCAAGATATATATATCTATACATATATACATCCTAACACTCTCTCACACACTCACAAGCACAACAAACACTACTCCTATATACATCTACATACATATATATATGCAACTCTCCACCCTCACACACATCTATATGTATATATATTTATATATATATATATATATATATATATATATATATATATATATATATATATATATATATATATATATATATATATATATATCTATGCTAACACATATACCCCTAATATATATGAACTATATCTATATATATATATATATATACATGCTCATATATATATATATATATATATATATATATATATATATATAACAACATATATATATACACACAATACATATATAAATATACTACTATATTTAATAGCTAATATATATGTAGAATAATAGCTACATAAATATATAACACATAGATATATAGACCCATGACACACTAATACATAAATAGATATACACAACAATATATATATTCACATACATATAATTACACATTATAATGACTAAAAATAATGGAATTAGAAATAGATCTAGAATTAAATTGCACAAACACATGGAGTGTATCGCACCCGTATCACACTAGATCTATGATACGCTTGCGACACGAGTCCACCACACATCCAAACGTACCACGAAGGACACAAGCAAGTTTAATATATTATTTATAAATAATACGAAGAGTCAAACACAAATCTATGTGTCTGTGTCAAAATATGATATGTACAAAGTTCCGTATCGGAGAGAAAATTCCCAAATCAACACGTATCACCAAATTATTGGGATACGACCTACACGTACCCAATTGTGGACATGACACTAGTCCCAAACACACAAGCACATGCCAAATTGATCTATAGGACCAATTGACACACACAACAAATGTCAATCTCGAAATTCCCCTAAAATTGACACAAAAAGTACCATAACCAAATCTCAATAGGCCTCCTATGAACACAAAACCAAATTCGATGGGTAGCCTATGCATATGGGTTGATTTCTTATGGTTAAATCTCAGATTTAGAACCTAAATTAAGGAGAAAAACTGAATTATACTATTGGGAGATGGATTCTCAATGAAACCTCCAAAATTGGTAAAATGAGCCTTCAACTTGTAGATCTTTGCTCCTCTTTGTAGATACATGCTTCCTCCTTGTAGATCCTTGCTCTACTAGTCTCCAATGGTGATTTGGGAAAGAATTAGTGGAAATTTGGTAGAGATTTGATGGAATTTGGTTGAAAAAAATTCTAGATCTAGATTTGGAATAAAAAATAAAGAGAGGGAAAGTTGCATCCCCTTTATATAGGCTTCACTTGCCCCTTCCTCAAGCTACTATGTAAAGTCTAAAATATCCCTTGAGACCTCTTATGAAGAAATTAATTAAGGAGGAAAGGTTCTAGTCTAATGGGTTTAACTTAATTAATCATCCTCCTAATGATTGGGCTTCTAATTATTGGGCTCAATTCTAACTAGAATTAAATGTTGGTCAATGAGTCTAAACTAAACTAGTTAGGTCCACTAACACAAGTCCAAAAAATAAATCTAACATTCTAACAATAAATAAATAATATAATAGATAAATATTTAACATGCATAATATTTAATTAATTACCAAATGACTAAAATATCCTTTTCCAAAAAATATGGTAGTGACAGAAGTACAACCCAAAAGCAGTTTCAATAATTGACAGAAACTATAAAACAACAATAGCAAGAATAAATAACGAAAGTAATTGAACTAGCATATACTACGAGAAAGAGCATCATGGTAAATAATGGCAAGAAACTAAGAACAATATGGTGAGGAACAATAATATAACGAACTGGAATAAAGAAAACAATAATAATAAATATGCCTTGAAATATTAGTTAGATAATGTGATTGACTTGGGCCGAACACGGGCTATAAATAAAAGGTAAGATAGCGTGATCACACGTGAGTTGCAAGATCTGCTAACTATCGCGGGCTACACTAAATTATGGGCTATACGATATGATCATATATCCACTAATACTTCCCCAATCCTCCGACTAGTACACAAATACAAATTATAACACATTATAACACGCATATCATACTGCACAGTCAATAATATTATGAACTATGATCACGGTTTATATAATCACTAAGATATCATGGTAATCACTAAGTAATCATAAAGCACGACACGGTTATCACTGAGTAATCACGATAATAACGTCTCATGACCAAGATAAATGTATACTAATTCGTGTAACCATCATGTCAGTATTCAAATATCTGAATACCAAATACATGAAATATAGAGGCTATCAAATAAGGAAACTATTAGAGAATGTACTCGCCTGTGGTCTTGAGCAAGAAGTACGACTCGGTGTTCGAGTTGGTGTTACACACACCTAAATAGAAAATATCATGTTACTTGGGTGTACTGAATGAGAAATGAGCTAAATGCACTAAAACATGCTCTTCTAGGCCATTTCTTGGTCATACTAGTCCAAAGGTTGACTTTTTGAGCCAAACTAGACAATATTAGTCAAAACTAGGTCATACCTAGATTTCTAGGTTCATAACTAGTAGGTATTAAATATACTTGCTAATATACTCAGTATATATATACTAGGTAATATAATACCCTATGTATCTAGTATACTCTATATATCAATACATATGATATCTATACCAATAACTTAACTTCTACCTTGTCCACATCTATATATCCATTAATACTTAAGATACACTTACATGTGTCTCCTACATTCTATCTACTAATATCCTCACTGACACTTGGTATTTACCAATATTCAACTTATCACACACTGACCAACTTGCCACTGTGTTCAACCACACTTTATCCAATTGCTGCTGCTACTGATCTCAGTTCACACTAGTGAAATAAGACAACTGTCCACGATAAAGTTGCTACTCCTAAAATCTAAATCCCCTTTCGGTTTACCTGTACAACCCCTATACTCTTACAGATCCAACTGATACTCCAAAATATATTCACCTTCATATCACTTTGATTCTCACTGATACATATAAATACTGATACAACCGGGTATCAGTTAGTTCCCCCTTACCTCTGATACAACTCCCCACGCTATAGTGTACTGCAACCCCATCCAAATTATATATATCACACTGGACATATCCTTGCACACAAAATTGATTCCAAGCAAACTGCTTCAAGTAACTTGCAGTAGTGTCTGTACTCCCTCAAATGAACATTCACCGTCCATGGCACCAATATGAACCCTCATTCAGACTCCAACTGCAGATCACAACAAACTTGCCTGTAGTGCAACCATCATAGTCATGCTTGCACTCGAGCCTTTCAAATGATCCCTAACTTCCTTATACTATGTATCAGTATTAACTGATACATCTTTAGCTCACTGAAGACACAACTAAAACTTCCCTCTTTCTCTTGTTCATCACACAACAAACAACTACAAATACCCACTTTAATGAGCATATACTCGAGTAACCCCCTTCTTCTTGTGTATAGTACATTACTGAACACCAAGCCTCCATTTACTCTGTCAGTTACTGCTTGTAGTTTCCCCTATCTGCAATACTATTTTGCAGTACACCAATGTGTGTACTGCGTCCCTGATGCCACTATATTTCTTTTGTGGAACACAGTCCATATTTCTTTCCCCCTCTACTAACCTACATAATTTCCATATATGAAAGTGATCCCCCTAATACACACAACCACAATAGAAATCATTTATAAAAGGATGGTTATAAATGCTAATATATATATATATATATATATATATATATATATATAGTGCACACAATCCACACTAATGGTCATTTCACCAAACACTTATAGTGTGCAAATAGAATACCGTGATACACATCCAAATAAAGAGTCAAACTCACAATTCTCTATAATTAACATAAATACATTATTAGTACATATAATAATAACTAATATAATTACTTACAATAGAAATGGAAGAGAATAAACACAAATCATCCAAAATAAATCCCGTATCACACCATATCACAAAATACTATAATACGCTCTACTTGTGTCTAATTATGGATGCGTACCTAGTCCCATAACTCCGATCTAAGTCTAATTAGATCTAATTGGTCACATGACACATGATGTATCAATATCGGAATTCACCCAAAATGGACACAAATTACCCTATAAAATTTATAATAGGTGTCCTATGAACTTAGTTCTTGATCTTATGGGTAGCCCAAAGTCAAGGGATGATTCCTAATAATTAAATAAATGAATTATAGTCTAAATTAAGGTCTGGAGTCATAATTTATCTATTGGGAGATAAATTCTTAATAAAATGCTCAATGGACACAATTAGGACACAATCTCTTTGTCAATTCAACTTCCTTCAAGTCCTTCTTGTAATCTATGATCTAATGCTTCTTATATGAAGAAATTGAGAGAAAATGGGTAGGAATTGGGATATATTTGGTGGAGGGATAAGTCAATTTGGGGAAGAATACAATTGGAGATCTAGAATTGAAATAAGAATAAAATGGATAGAGAAACTCTCCCCCTTAATAGTGGCCCATCCCTTACTCCCTGTCATGCCCCAGTCCCAAAAATACGTAGGACTAGGACACGTAAGTATGCCAGCCGCATGGATATGGCAACTCCAATATATGGAAACCAAAATTCACACGTACGTTGTAATATGAATATCAATCCGCAAGTGGTATAAACATAAGTCACAAGTCACAGGATACAATCTAAATCTCATCCACGAAAATTAATATAAAAAACTAAGCAGTGTCTATGAAACTAGATCTCAATATAAGTATCTAAGGATGATAGTTGGATGGAAATAAATCCACTACCAACTCGAATAGAAAAGTACAACACAATAAACACAATATAAGAATACCAGCTACCGACCACGGGCTCGAAGAGAAGACATCCACGGAACATATATAACCATCCAAATCTGTGCCCCTATAAATACTCAAGAACAGACACAATTGGAAGGGGACCAGGTCCTCAGAGGGATGTAACAAGATACAGAACAATAAGCCAATTTGAATACAGTAAACATGCATAATAGGTAGAAAATATTTAAGTACGCTGTACAAGACAATCTATATGAATGCAAATGAGAATAACTTTTTGATGTATGGGCAAGGGTAGGCTACTCGATCTAAATCTCACACTCACACACTCGTCAGTGGACATCATCAGCTTACATACCTCGGGGGTAGCGACCCTCGGACTCCATCAATCGACATACCTCGGGGTAACGACCGTCGGACACGACCACCATAGTGCGTGCTAGTTACTACGGTTTACCAGAGTGGTTAAAAGCCCATACGCCTAATGATTGTCCTCGATGATACTAAGTGCCATGTGTGTGTCAACATATCTAATACATATTAATGACTGAAGAAAACTACACATGCAAGAAATATACAAAAATGCAATAAATATACAAAAATATACTAAGCATGCAAAATACTGTAAGCAATTTGGTAAGGTATCTTGCCTGGTCTGAAAAGGATGAAGTTCCAACTCAAGGCGTCGTCCGATCTACCCGTCACATAAATTAAACAAGTTAGGTTACAAAAGTGGGTAAATAGGTTCCTCCATTTAATCTATTTTAATTCTGAATAAAATAACCTAAAATAGTATTTTAATCTTCTTATAATCTGATTTTATTATTAAACCCTAATTTTGGTCCAAAGAAAGTCAACTTTACTGATTTGTGATCCATGGCACACAAATTGAGGCAATCCATTGACCAAAAAGTCAACCAACTTAAATCCTGGATTTGTGTATGGAATTCTATAGATTTCAATACTACATGAACACCATATTCGACGGTTTCATAAAATCACAAGTCGATAAAGAGTTATGTCCACTAGGGCGCACAGATGATAGTTTTTGGTGGTTTTCTATTTACGTCTACGTTGCTCAAATTTACAGTAGAATAAACTTATATTGTAAATTCTGGAAAAATACTTTTCTAGAAGTTCATCATGTCAGCTTTTTGAAACTTCAAAGGGTTCATAATTTTAAGTTCGGGATCTCCCGAAATCTCGAAAATACCAAAATGCGTCTGATTTTGAACAGCTGACACTTTTAGAATTTTTTGGAAGAATTGGTTCTGAAATTATTAAAATAATTTATATATTCAGAAAACTAACCTTGATATGATTCTAACAAAAAAAACTGGAGCGCGTTCGGAGTCCGGAGCTAGGAGATATCGTCTTTTTAAGTCGTCATAACTAGTAGAAAATGAGGCTGAATTTATGACGAATTTTGACTCTTTTTTGGACGAAAAAGAGGGAAATTTGAGGAAGAAAAATATGAAGGATGAGATATTTATATTGGTGGACACTACTTAATTAAATACGACTAGGATTGGTTAATTTGGATAGGATTATGATGAATTTAAATAAGGATATGATATGCATGAAGTTGATTTCCTAGTAGGTTCAGGATTTGAATTAATTTAAAATAGAGTTTAAATTTATCTCAATAATTTATAATCTTAAATATAATTAAAGATAATACAAATAATTTATAAAATCTTATTAATATCTTTTAATACTAAATTAGCATCTATCTAATATTAAGACTATATATATCAAAATAAAAATCTAAATAAATTTTTTAAAATTCTAAATAAATTACAGAAAAATATAATTAAATATTTTAAACTAAATTAAATATTTGGTAGGAACAACATGCAAGTATAGTCGTATAGTAAATCATAGAAGTCCTAAAAATTTATGTTTTCTAAGTTTTAATTACCTAACAATTCTAGAAAAATCTACAAAAATCTAAAATAGCCTAAAAATGATTATAAATAAATATTTATATAAGTAAATATATCAAGAAATTTATTTTATAATTAACTAAGAGAATACTCTAAAGAAATTCAATATTTAAAATAATCTATAATAAATATAATAATATAAAATACACATAAAATATCTCTTTTGGTGAGGGGGTTTACAATCTACCCAACTTACAATAATTTCGTCCTCGAAATTGACACTAACCTATATTCATAATAATCACTATAGCTATTACACTACATAGCTATCTAGCAGTGCTTCCTAAAAGTCATGGTCTGTCATTCTAACACTTCTCATTTATTGTCCATACACTATCCTATTATCCTCTAACTCGTCTACACTACCCAACTTACAAAAGTTCTACTAGTAGTCTCAGTCTCTTGAGGCTATTGTCTAGGTTGTAAGACGAATATATTTATTGGGTCGAGAATCTTGGGGTACTTGTCTTGAATCTCACAACCATAATTTTTCTTTGTAACCGTCAAGTATCATAGTCTAATACTACCATGCCACCTGACCAATATGTCTGCAAATACTTTGACTACTTTACTACAATGGTCTAGCTGCAGCTGTCACTACTTTGCCAGCGATTTGTCATAGTTGTCAGTTCATAACAAGTGCCTTCAATTCTTTCCTAGGCATAGTCTAAGTTTTTGGGCAACAGTTAAAGTCTTGACTAACTTAAAAAACTAGTAAAAGTATAAACTAGTTCAAACAGTCTAATAAATTCTTATTAGCCTAAGGGATACTATACATGGTTTTTAAAATAATAAGAGGATACAGATATTGCTATAGGTCATATACATAAGGGTTATTATTAAGAACTCATCCTTTAGTTATTAATCATCTACTAAACTATTTACGTTTTAACTAACAAGACTAAGGATGGGGTCAAAGTAGACCAACAATTTATGTTGACACAAAAAACACATAACTACGATAGGGAGAATTAAGCACGAGATAATGAATGGATAGAGAAGAGAAGATGAGCTACCCAAGGGGGCGAGATGTTGATAGAAAAAAAATATTACTACTGCTACTCGCGTCATCTATTAGTATCGCGTATATGCTATCTGGGTAAAATGTCAGTATATCCTCATAACTGCTAAACCAACACCTATATAATTCTACGTCTAGTATGCACCTAAGATCTCGTGTCATAAAGGGGGTCATGAGTATGCAATGACACATATAACTAAGGTCGTACCTATATCTATGACTTTTTGTGGCCGCGCTCTCTTGTTTGTCATCATGAGTGCTTGGCCTATGGGATATATCTAGTACTATTCGAGTATCAAACTTATACTAAGTATGAACGTTCGTCTTTCTGAAATAGGAGAAGACGGAAAACAACAATAAAGAGTTCAAGGAGGAGGTGATATAATACAAGTACGAGATTCGAAGGGATTAAAGAATTTTGAAAGGGAGTTGCCAAGGTAGTTGTGGATTGAAATCTTATTTTGGTAAATTTTTATATGCATGTTCATATCAGAACAGTTATGTACCTGGCATGATATGCTCTGACCAGTCTAGAGGGCAAGTATATTCGTCTAACAAGTTGAGTCAAGTATATCTCAATCCACATAAAGTAGTAATACAAAGAGCGAACCAAGTGCACTACGGTTGATCAGACCATAATATACCGATTCTGATTTAGACAATATATTAGTGTGGGGCCCCAATAATACATATGTCATGAACAAGCTTAATAAAAGAATAAGCTTGCAAAACTAGGCTATAATAGCAGCATAAGTCGAGGTAGTAAAAATATAAGTACGCTTGATTATGATGGAGGAAGGTACTGTATAATCTAAGTTCACCAAGAAGATCGGTATTATGCCTCTACAATTGCCATACTAATTTGTTGTCTAAGTCTAAAGTCAACCAAATGGGTGTATGGGCCTCTAAGTTCTACAGTCCAGAATAATACTAAAGTTCTATATTCTGGATAAACACTATCTTTTAATGCAAGTCTATAGCTGATGTCATTCAATTATACTTCATTAATGGGGCAATAGGACTATGTCTTACTAGGTTATGAGACATACTATCCAATTTACAATAATTTAACTAATAGTGTTATTGAATACTAGAGGGTATATACCTAGTATAAGTCATCTTTCTGTCCTCTATCAAGCACGAGAGAAGATCGACGTTTAGAAGGGATCAAGAAAGATGCAAAGCAAGCAATCAAATGAGAATGCGAAACAAAATCAAGGAAGGTGATAAATAAGTGGATGAGATCCTATATTCTAATCCTATGCGCAGGCTTGCTCGGTATAGTGATATAACCGAGACAATATGCTCTCGACCTGCATGAGCCACCACAAAAATATGTCATGTCCCAGTCCCAAAAATACGTAGGACTATGACACGTAAGCATGCCAGCCGCATGGATATGGAAACTCCAATATATGGAAATCAAAATCCACACGTACGCTATGATATGAATATCAATCCACAAGTGGTATAAACATAAGTCACAAGTTACAGGGTACAATCTAAATCTCATCCACGAAAATTAATATAAATAACTAACCAGTGTCTATGAAACTAGATCTCAATATAGTATCTAAGGATGATAATTGGATGGAAACAAATCTACTACCAACTCGAATGGAAAAGTACAACACAATAAACACAATATAAGAATACCAGCTAACGACCACGGGCTCGAAGAGAAGACATCCACGAAACATATATAACCATCCAAATCTGGTCTCCTGCAAATACTCATGAACAGACACACCTGGAAGGGGACCAGGTCCTCAGAGGGATGTAACAAGATACAGAACTACAAGCCAATTTGAATACAGTAAACATGCATAATAGGTAAAAAATGTAAGTACGCTGTATAAGACAATCTATATGAATGCAAATGAGGACAACTTTTTGACGTATGGGCAAGGGTAGGCTACTCGATCTAAATCTCACACTCACACACTCGTCAGTGGACATCATCAGCCGAAATACCTCGGGGGTAGCGACCCTCGGACTCCATCAATCGACATACCTCGGGGGTAGCGATCATCGAACACGACCACCATAGTGCATACTAGTTACTACGGTTTACCAGAGTGGTTAAAAGCCCATACGCCTAATGATTGTCCTCGATGATACTAAGTGACATGAGTGTGTCAACATATCTAATACATAGTAATGACTGAAGAAAACTACACATGCAAGAAATATACAAAAATATAATAAATATACAGAAATATACTAAGCATCTAAAATACTGTAAGCAATTTGGCAAGGTATCTTGCCTGGTCTGAAAAGGATGAAGTCCCAACTCAAGGCGTCGTCCGATCTACCCGTCACATAAATTAACCAAGTTAGGTTACAAAAGTGGGTAAATAGGTTCCTCCATTTAATCTATTTTAACTCTGAATAAAATAACCTAAAATAGTATTTTAATCTTATTATAATCTAATTTTATTGGTAAACCCTAATTTTGGTCCAAAGAAAGTCAACTTTACTAATTTGTGATCCATGGCACGCAAATCGAGGCAATCCGTTGACCAAAAAGTCAACCAACTGAAATCCTGGATTTGTGTATGGAATCCTATAGATTTCAATACTATATGAACACCATATTCGACGGTTTCATAAAATCATAAGTCGATAAAGAGTTATTTCCACTAGGGCGTACAGATGATAGTTTTTGGTAGTTTTCTATTTACGTCTATGTTGCACAAATTTTACAGTAGAATAAACATATATTTTAAATTCTGTAAAAATACTTTTCTGGAAGTTCATCATGTCAGCTTTCCGAAACTTTAAAGGGTTCATAATTCTAAGTTCGGGATCTCCCAAAATCTCAAAAATACCAAAACGCGTCTAATTTTGAACAGCTGACACTTTTAGAATTTTTTAGAAAAATAGGTTCTGAAATTATTAAAATAATTTATATATTCAGAAAACTAACCTTAATATGATTCTAACAAAAAAACTGGAGCGCGTTCGGAGTCCGGAGCTAGGAGATATTGTCTTTTTAAGTCGTCATAACTAGTAGAAAATGAGGCTGAATTTATGACGAATTTTGACTCTTTTTTGGACGAAAAAGAGAGAAATTTGAGGAAAAAAAAATGAAGGATGAGGTATTTATAATGGTGGACACTACTTAATTAAATACGACTAGGATTGGTTAATTTGGATAGGATTATAATGAATTTAAATAAGGATAGGATATGCATGAAGTTGCTTTCCTAGTAGGTTCAGGATTTGAATTAATTTAAAATAGAGTTTGAATTTATCTCAATAATTTATAATCTTAAATATAATTAAAGATAATACAAATAATTTATAAAATCTTATTAATATCTATTAACACTAAATTAGCATCTATCTAATATTAAGACTATATATATCAAAATAAAAATCTAAATACATTTCTTAAAATTCTAAATAAATTACAGAAATATATAATTAAATATTTTAAACTAAATTAAATATTTGGTAGGAACAATATGCAAGTTTAGTCGTATAGTAAATCATAGAAGTCCTAGAAATTTATGTTTCTTAAGTTTTAATTACCTAAAAATTCTAGAAAAATCTACAAAAATCTAAAATAGCCTAAAAATAATTCTAAATAAATATTTATATAAGTAAATATATCAAGAAATTTATTTTCTAATTAACTAAGAGAATACTCTAAAAAAATTCAATATTTAAAATAATCTATAATAAATATAATAATATAAAATACACACAAAATATCTATTTTTGGTGAGGGGGTTTACACTCCCCATCCAAGTAACACTAAATATCCTATCTACCCCCACTAATTGGTCATAAGGAATTTTATTAAGAAGGTTGTATTAGAAGCTTCTAATTCTACATGATAGTAATCTAATCCCCTATATTAATTAATAGAATGAGTCTAATGGGCAGAGTCTAATGTGGGCTTAATTTTGTCTTGACAATCCAATGGGTCCACTAATGACAAGTCCAATAAAATAGGCTCGCCAACAAACAAATAATTAAATACACAACACCATATAATTAATTAGTAGCACATAATATAAATATTAAATCAATAAATCATAAATATGCTAAATAAAAAAATACCCTCATCTAGAAATATGGTAGTGACAAGTCTACCCTCCGTAGAAAATTTTTGTCCTCTAACTTTTAGGAAAGAACTAGAACTACATCAAACAATCATAGTAATCAAGAAATAATGATACCTTATGGCTCAAAGAGATAAGGGTATCGCTCGGCAATCTCAGCTTTCCCCTCCCAGGTAGACTCTCCCAGAGAGTGATGCCTCCACGCGACGCGTACCAAGATAATCGTGTGGTTCTATAGCACCTTCTCTCTGCTATCCAAAATCTCCACCGGCTGCTCTGGATAGCTAATAGTTGGACCCACCTCGATAGTGAACCAATACGTAATTAGGATCTGCCATGTACCATCTCAGCTGTGACACAAGGAACATATTATGCAGCCACTCTTGTGTAGGCGACAAGTCTAGTCTGTAGGCCACTGCACAGACCCTCACAAGAATATCGAAGGGTCAGATATACCGTGGACTAAAAACTTTTTGCCTCCATCAAAGCGAATCGTCCCTTTGTCGAAGAAATCCGCAAGAACACCATATTGCCTACCTATAACAAAATACAGCCTTAATTCTTAACCTAAATAAAGCAATCACAAGCAATACAAATAAAATCTATACCTCAAACTCCAAAAGTCTCCAGTAATTATCGGCCCAATGTCGCTGTCTGTCCTGCTCCACCCGAAGTCAATCCTTGATGAGCTTCACCTTCTCATCTCCATCCACAATCATCTTCGGTCCCAACAAGACTCTTTCACCAACATCATCCCAAGATAGATGAGTACGACATCTGCATCCATATAAAGCCTCGAATGGTGACATCTCGATACTGGCCTAGTAGATGTTGTTGTAAGCAAACTCTACCAGGTAAATATGATCCTTCCTAGAGCCTCTAAAATCTAAAACACAAGTGCAAATTGTATCTTCGAGAGTCTAAATAGTCCTTCCCGAATGCCCGTCTGTCTGGGGGTGATAAGCGGTACTGAACTTGAGCTGGGTGCCTAAGCTAGCCTGCAAACTCCTCCAGAAGTTAGATGTGAAGTGACTATCCCGACTTGAGATGATGCTCAAAGAAACCCCATGCAATATGATAATCTTTCGCACATACATCTCCGCTAGCTTCTTCATAGACATACCTAATTTAAATAGCAAGAAGTGGGCCAATTTGGTCAACTTGTCTATGATAACCCAAATCGCATCTTTTCCTACTGAAGATCGTGGAAACCCCAAAAAAATTTATGGTAACATGCTCCTATTTCCACTTTGGAATTTGTAAAGGCTGAAGTAAATAACATGGTCTCTGGCTTTACCTGCTAGCAAACTAAACATCTGGATACGAAGTGTGCCACCTCCCGCTTTATACTATACCACCATACATGCTCCCTCAGATCTCTATACATCTTGTTAGCACCTGAGTATATAGAGTACTATGATCGATGCGCCTCCTGAAGAACCTCTTAATGTAATATCCCACTTGGTACACACAATCTGATACCATGCCGCAATAATCCATCCTTAGCAATAGTGAAGTCCTCGTATAATCCCATCCGAACCTGTCATCTGATGCTCCTCAGAGACTCATCGTCATACTGCTTAGCTCTTAAAATCTTGTCCATCAGATCAGACTATATCTACTGTCCCTATATCAGTAACTCGATGCCTGGTACTAGCCCCTTAATACCCAAGCCCTCAAGATTGGCAAATAAATGTATGTCCGAAGTCAAGCACATAGCTATTAGATACCTGACGAAGGCATCAACGACTATATTGCCTTCCACGGATGGTACTATAATGATATGTCAAAGTTCTTCATCAACTCCAACCACCGTATGTGTCTCATGTTTAGGTCTTTCTGGGTAAATACGTACTTTATGCTCTTGTAGTCTGTAAAGATTTCCATATGCTCTCCGTTCAAATAGTATTTTTACAGCTTTGGAGCAAAGCTAACCGGTGGCAACTCCAAATCGTAGCTAGGTTAATTCTTCTCATAAGGACATAATTGCCTGGAAGAATAGATAATCATCTTTCCATTCTGCTGTAAGATACAACCCAAACCCTTCCCTGAAGTATTACTATAAATAGTGAATCCACCTAATCTTGATGGCAACGTTAACACTAAAGCTGTCGTCAACCTTTTCTTCAGCTCCTCAAATGCTGCCTGACTCCTCTATGTCCAGAAAAACTCCACATCCTTCCTGGTCAGCCTATTCATCGGCTCAACAATCATGGAGAAGTATTTTTCAAACCTCTGATAATAACTTGCTAGCCCCAAAAAACTCCTGATCTCGGCCAACAAACTCGGAGTTGCCCATGACTCCACTGCTGAAATATTCTTCGGGTCTACTAAGATCCCGATACCTATGATCACATGACCAAGGAATTTAACATTGTCAAGGAAGAACTCACACTTTGAAATCTTGCCATAAAGCTTCCCCTTATTGAGAGTCTCTAGAACTATCCTCAGATGCTCCTCATGCTGCTCTGAGGTCTTCGAATACACCAGAATATCATCAATAAATACCATCACAAACTTATCAAGATACTAGCCAAATACCTTGTTTATCATATTCATGAATACCATTGGGGTATTGGTTAACCCAAACGACATCACTAAGAACTCAAAATGGCCATACCGAGTCCTAAAAGCTATCTTCGGAATATCCTCCTTCTTCACTTTTACTTGGTGGTAACCTGACCATAAGTATATCTTTGAAAATACCTTCGTTCCGCTCAACTTATTAAAGAGATAACCAATCCATGGTAGCGGATATTTGTTCTTGATAATGAGGTTGTTCAGAGACCTGTAGTCGATACACATGCATACCGACCCATCCTTCTTCGGTACAAACATTATCCGAGTATCCATTGTGATAAACTAAATCGAATGAAGCCTTTGTCCTGTAACTCAACCACCTGCTTATTTAACTCTACCAGTTTAATATAATTAACTCCATAGACGTGCTGAGATATCGGCTCTATGCCTGGTACTAAATCTATAGAGAACTCAATATCTTGGTCTGGAGGCAAACCCGAAAACTCCTCCAGAAAATATCTATGAACTCTGCTATCAATGGATTTGATAACCCCTTCTCTTCCACTATGGCTCCAAAGATGGCATCCACGCTGTGCACCGCTGCTCCACTGGCAATCTAAATTTTTGGCTCTCATGGCAGTCAAAACAAAACTCTGCCTCTATGACAGTCTATACTAGCATGGTGCCTACTCAACCAATCCATCCCGAGTACAATGTCGTAGCTCAAAAATGGTATTACGAGTAAGCACACGCTCAACTCTCGGCCTTCCAGTGTAACTTTTCGATCCTTGTAACTTTTTGATCCTTGTAAGTACTAGCTAAAGATTCTGACTCTAAATGATGCTTAAGAGCAAAAGATACGGATACAAAATTATAGGAAGCACCGGAATCAAATAAAACCTAAGCTAGAATAGAATCAAGAAAAACTTAACCTGATATCACATCTTCGACTTGCTCCTCCTCCTCAACTGTTATGGCAAAAGGTTGCCCTCTTGGTGCACCTCTCTGCTGCTGCTGGTGCTGGACAAAACGACAAAATGCTGCTACTGAGTGTGTAAAGGGGGTCCCCTCTGTTGTCCTGCAGGCGGACTCGCTGGTGCTATCTGTTCCGGTGCTACTCCCTTGTCTACTCAAACTGGAACTACTAGACACTTCCTCAACTGGTAGCCTGCCTCTACGCAATAGAGGCATACTCTAAGCCACTTTCTGCAAACC
The DNA here is from genome assembly GCA_036927795.1 of Iris macrosiphon. Lineage (NCBI taxonomy): Eukaryota > Viridiplantae > Streptophyta > Magnoliopsida > Asparagales > Iridaceae > Iris > Iris macrosiphon. The sequence continues at coordinate 87,957,309 of JAYESA010000018.1, forward strand.
TTTCGTATATGCCTAATCTTCCCACAATGAGTACATTGTGGGGTCTGTTGTGCTTATCTCGGGGCCTGGTATAAAGGCTATGTTGGTGCTCGAAATAGTGCATAAAACTTCTATTTTTGCTACTGCAATATCCTCTACTGTTGGAAGTGGGGTCATTTGGTTGGACCTATACTACTACTAGCTCCTCCTGATATGTATATCATCCTCTTGAATTTGAGCTCCAAGTCATCATCTTTCCTCTGTGCATCAATAAGGATATCCTCGAATGTCTTAGTGCGGTGTCTCTAGCAAAAGATTTGATCTCCCTGATCAAACTCTTCCAAAACTTTTGGGACTTTCCTAGAGGATTCTATCCCTCTATAAATCTGCCCAGTCTGTAGAACTCTATTGTGTACTCGTCCACCATCATGCTCCCCTGGACGAGGTCTATGAACTAGCTCTATAGAGAACTCAAATCCAGATCCGGAAGAACTTCTCCATGAAAAGCCCTTTAAAAGCTTCCTAAGTCAGTCCTAGTGCTGCAATCCTCGGGTTTGTGTGGAACCATGTTAGAGAAATATAAAATATATGGATGCCCGCAGCCTCTACCTGTACACCCTCTAAAATCTGTACAAGCCTCAGGTCCCTCTCTACATCCTTGATCCAATTATTGACGTACAAGATCCCTTCGATGCCCGTAAAGTTCTTGGGCCACGTCCTCTTGAGGTCAATGATGGTACCTGGCCTTGGCTGGTAGGTGTCAGGATAAAACAGTATGGTCTGTGGCTGGACAAGTACTACCTTCTCTACAACTGTTAGTGCTAACTGGTGAGAACATCTGTATGCTCCTGTTGCGCTACCATCATCTCCTGGAATATGACAAATATCTGCGTCCCGCCTGCTGGCATGGGTAGTGGTGGTAAAGATCCTTCGTGACCGATAGAACAGTCCTCGAAACTGGTGGTGGAGCACCCCAAAAGATGCTGCTAAAATCCCCACCTAGAATGGTGAAGGGATCCTCTCAGCAGAAGAAGGCAGAACAGTCACGGTTGTCTCTCTCTGAGGTGACGAAGTAACTGACCTTGCCGAGACTGCTCCAGAGTACTGCGACCGGGTCTTTGACGGCATCCTAAAGATAGATTCAAAGAAAAAAATTAATATTGCGCAAGATACGATATCATCAAGGAAGGAGAGTAATATTTCAAAAAAAGCAATTATTCTAATTGATAAAGCTAATAAACTCAATAGATTAGAAATGTTCCTAGTTGTGATTGAGTATCCTCCCATCTTATATCCCTACTCCTATATCCAATAGAATGCTTGCTGTAATACTTTAAGTCTGTGTACTATTACAAAAAAGAAGATCTGCATGGGCCAACATAATAACGTGTCATAACCCGCATCCGGTGTAGGTGCACGAGTACGTGGGTACGTCCATCCTATGCTACAGCATCGATGGTAGAATGCTATCTAGGTCAACAATACTATATAAATATCTCACACAATATATATATAATGTACCTGTCAAGTTATATTAACTTCCAAATGGAGGTCAATATGATAATATGATAATAGTAAATAATACTCAATCATAATATTAAACTAGAGAAAGATATGGCACGATATGTAATAGAAGAAATGAAATACAGAGTCACAATACATCACAAGTCCAATAGTCTAATCACAACTCAATGATCTCAAATATAATACATGTCAAAAGTGTCTAACTGACATATACAATATCAAAGATAAACTAGCTAAGTCTCATAGACTGCTGTATTATCTCAATAGGCTCTATGGGTGCTAACTCAACTAGCTTGCCATCTTGTGGCCCGTATGCGTAGGATACCCTTCCTCTAATAAATTATCTAAAAAATATATCAAGTCAAGATTGGAGCATATTATAACCTAATAGCAGTTTTAATAATTGACAGAAACTATAAAACAACAATAGTAAGAATAAATGATGGAAGTAATTTAACTAACGTATATCATGAGAAAGAGCATCATGGTAAATAATGGCAAGAAACTTAGAAAAATATGGTGAGGAACGATAATATAATAAACTAGAATAAAGGTAAGAATAATAATAAATGTGCTATAAAATATTAGTAAGATAATATGATCGGCTTAGGCCTAACATGGGCTACATATAAAATATGAGCTAGCGTGATCACACGTGAGTTACATGATCTGCTAAATATCATAAGCTACACTAAATCATGGGCTATAAGGTATGATCATATATCTAGTAATAGATCTCCAATCCTCCGACTAGTACATGGATCCAAAACATGACATATTATAATACATATATCACACAGCACGGTCTATAATATCATGCACTATGATCACAGTCTATATAATCACAACGATATCACGGTAATCACAGAGTAATTTTGAAGCATGACATGATGATCACTGTGTAATCACGATAATAATATCTCATGACCAAGATATACGTATACCGATCCGTGTAACCATCGTGTCAGTAATCAAATATCTCAATACTAAATACCTAAAAAATAGAGGCTATCAAATAAGGAAACTATCAGAGAATTTACTCGCTTGTGGTCCTGAGCAACAAGTATGACTCGATTCCTATCTGGTGCCACACACACCTAAATAGAAAATATCATGTTACTTTGCTGTACTGAATGAGAATTGAGCAAAATACACTAAAACATGCTCTTCTAGGCAATTTCTAGGTCACACTAGTCCAAATATTGACTTATAGAGCCAAACTAGACAATATTAGTCAAAACTAGGTCATCCCTAGATTTTTAGGTTCATAACTAGTTGGTATTAGATATACTAGCTAATATACTAAGTATCTACATATACTAGAAAATATAATAACCTATATATCTAGTATACTCTATATATCAATACATATGATATCTATACCAATGACTTAACTTCTACCTTGCCCATATCTATATATCCATTAATACTTAAGACATACTCACATGTGTCTTCTATATTCTATCTACAAATACCCTCAGTGACTTTTGGTATTTACCAATATGCAACTAACCACACACTGACCAACTTGCACTGTGTTCACCCATACTTAATCCAATTGTTACTGCTACTGATCTCAGTTCACACTAGTGAACTGAGATAACTGTCCCAGCTAAAGTTGCTACTCCTAAAACCCAAATCCCCTTTTGGTTCACCTGCACTACCCTAACACACCTGCATATCCAACTGATACTCTAAAATACATTCACCTTCATATTACTTTGATGCTCACTGATACTTATAACCATTGATACATTCGGGTATCAGTTAGTTCCCTTTTACCTCTGATACAACTCCCTATACTATAGTGTACTACGACGCCATCCATATAACTTATATTACCCTTGACATATCCCTGCGCACTGATTTGATTTCAAGCCAACTACTGCAAGTAACTTGCAGTAGTTGATGTACTCCCTCAAATGCACATTTACCCTCCATGGCAATAATGTGAACCCTCATTCACATACCAACTGCATATCACACCAAACTTGCCTGTAGTACAACCATCACAGTGCATGCTTGCACTCGAGCCTTCCAAATAATTCGTAACTCCCTAATACTATGTATTTGTGTTAATTGATACACCTTCAGCTTACTGTAGACACAATTGAAACTCCCTTCTTCCTTTTGTTCATCACACAATAAATAACTACAAATAACCACCTTAATGATAAGGTACAAATACCCACCTTAATGAGAAGGTACTCGAGTAACCCCCCTCTTCTTGTGTTCAATACATGACTGGACGCCAAGCCTCTATTTACTCTGTCAGTCACTGCTATTTTTAAATTTTCCCTATCTGCAACACTATCTTGAAGTACACCAATGTGTGCACTACGTCATTGATGCCACATTGTTGCCTGTGTGGAACACAGTCCATAGTCCTTTTCTCCTCTACTAACCCACATAACTTCCAAATATGAAAGTGACCCCCCTCATACACACAACCACAATAGAAATCGTATATACAAGGATGGTTATATATATATATATATATATATATATATATATATATATATATATATATATATATAAATAAATACACACACACACATACACACAAAATGATATAGAGTGTACATAATCCACACTAATGGTCATTTCACCAAACACTTAGAGTGTGCAAATATGATACCCATGATACACATCCAAATAAAGAGTCAAACTTACAATTCTCCATAATCAACATATAAACATCTCAATTATATATAATAATAACTACTATAACTAGTTAAAATAGGAATTAAAGAGAATAAACAAAAATTACCCAAAATGAACCTTGTATCACACCATATCGTAAAATACTATAATACGATGGACTTGTGTCCAATTTTGGACACGTACCTAATCCTACAACCCCGATCTAAGTATAATTAGATTTAATCGGACTCATGACACATACTTGATGTATCAATCTCGGAATTTTCCCAAAATAGAAAAAATTACCCTGTAGAATTCATAATTGGGGTTCTTGATCCTATTGGTAGCCCTAAGCCAAGGGATGATTTCTAATGGTTAAATGCATGAATTAGAGTCTAAATTAAGGGGTGGATTCATAATTTACCTATTAGGAGATTGATTCCCAATAAAATGCTCAATGGACACAATTTAGACAAAATCTCCTTGTCAATACCTCCTCCTTAAAGTGCTCCTTGCAATCCAAGCTCCAATACTTCATAGATGATGAAATTAAAAGGGAATGGGTATGAATTGGGTTAAATTTTGCGAAAGGATGAGTCAATTTGGAGAAAAACACAATTGATAATCTAGAATTGAAATGAGAATTAAGTGGAGAGAGAAACTCTTCCGCTTAATAGTGGTCAGCCCCTAATTGCCATTAAATCAAAATAAGAACTAAAAGAACTTGATTTGATTAATAAACTAAAGAAAGTACAGAGAAGTTTTAGAAGATAATCTAAGTACAAATTTATTTTTTGGGGGGTGACGATGGAGGGTTAGCAGTGTAGCAACTCTCTTTAATCCATCGATGATCCGATGCAGAAGCTCTTCTCTCTCGCTTGAGTACAGGTTTACAGATAGCCAGCCAGCCATTTGTTTTGGTGTGGTACCTTGTTATTTATAGTCGCCCTGTGGACGTCCTACAGATATAGCATATGTTCCTTCTTGGTGGCCGCATAGGGCTACTTTAACAGCATACGATTGTAACTGGGGCCACACATCATGGGAAAGCTGCCTCGTGAGTTTGGTTCATATATGTTGTTGATGAGATCTCAGGGTAGTTTTATCCCATTGTGTGCGTGACTTCGTTAGCTGACCCCATAGTCCTCAACAGCTGTGTAAAGATCTCTTTGGTTGTAACAGAAAGATCCTGTAGATCAAATACAGCATAGCCCCATTGGAAGTATGTGTATTATTTCCCCATATATGTCCTGGCCACATATGCTTTCCTCTGACTGAGGCCGCATAATATTCAAGCCGCATAGGCGGGACACGTGGCACAACTAGTATGACGAGGTCATTAATTATTGGATGTGACTCTTAGAATTTTTGTATGACGCCTTATTGCGAGTCTCGAGGCCATTAGGCCTTTTTTTCAGTAATTTGATAGTATGTCAAGGATCCTATATGTGGCCTCTTGCTACTTTGTTGGTCTGGCCGCATTCAAGATATTATGCGGCTTCCATCAGGCCGTATCTATCATATTTTATGCGACATAAGTTCTATGCGGCCTGTAGTATTTTTATGCTTCTATAAGACCCCATTCAAAGTTACCAAAATAACGAGTTTGGAATACTTTGAATGAGAAGCACGATCGAGCACTTTTAGCCGCATAGTAGAGATATGCCGCATAACTCTGTGTTGTCGCATAACACGTTTTGTCAGGTTGTAAAGTCATTAAATGAGTGGATTAGGTTCGATATCTGAGGCGATCTTTTGGGATTCTGTGATGTTAGTTGACACGGAGTCTGAGGCGACATTTGAAAGAAGATAAAGTGGCTCAATCAACGAGAAGTCATCATCATTTTTTTACATTTCTTGGATCTAGGCATTGGGATTCGAACCGTCATCGTATTTATCCCTAGCCACATATCCCCACCTATATAAGGTATTGAGGAAAAAGAAAGAAACTCTCTACTTTCTCCTCTTTTTTATTGCTGTTGCTCGCTGACAGGGCCCCCAAAGTTACTGCCTCCACCGCTGTCGCGGCCGCTAAGATCAAGTGGATAGCCCGCTCTAGTGTGGCGGATCCTACGCTATTCTCCGTCGACGTCCAGCCGTCGATTAAGGGTAGGTTTTGAACAATGAAGATGAAAGGGTTCAGTTGAACATAGAGACACATATGCACATTTGGACGCATGGATCCGTCTATGCGCCAACTTACTCAATGTCGCATGGGTGGCTTAGCCGCATAAGCTACTCTGCCGCATGACCGATTTTTTGCATGCATGGCTGGCCTCAGCGGCATGACTGACTCTACCGCATTGGTGACCATGCCGCATAGTTAACCTCGGCCGCATGGTTGTCAATGCCGCATGGGTGCCCCAGTCGAATAAGCTTCTCTGCCGCATGGCTAAGCTTTGGTAGAATAGGGGCATTCCCCTTGGCCGAATTCGTTTGATTAATTCTGACCATGTTTCCTTAGTTTATTTGAAGTGGTATTGCCCACCACACCCTCTAAGGAACTGGTACTCAAAAAGAACCTGCTACCCCTTAATATGAATCTTGGAGACTTGGCGGTGGTTATCAGGAAGCAAGTTAATAAGGACCTCCCACAAGAGCGTCAACAGAAGATCGTTGACCAGATGCCTTCATTTCTTCTGAGTCAGATCAACACATGAAAGATCCCTACTGATGATGGAAAGCATTTATTTTAGAAGTTGTACTTGCTATTTGGGGACATACTGGAGTCGCCTCAGGTGGGGCCCATCAGGGAAGACTGTTTAATGGGTCGGAGATAATATTTCCTTCTTACAACCATCACTTGGTTGTATTGGACCTGAAGGTGCTTATGGGTCCATGAAGGATAGATTAGGACCTGAACCCTGACCCGAAGGGGGCCTCTCTGGGCAACATCCGTCCTGTGATCGGACAAAGCAAGGGGTATTTTATTGCGCCAAGGAGTCACCCTCTTATTCCCTAGTCATACTGTAGCCTGGTCTCATCAGTAGTGAACTGAGATAAAAAAGTATATATATGGTGGGCACTTTTCTTCATCGGGTTGCCAAGAAGGGCTCCTGTACAACGAGCTAGTTGTAGGCTCTCAGCTGGGCACACTATAATGAATCCTGGTGTTGCCTGACTCTATGGGTCTTGAGGAAGTATGGGTAGGAGCTTTGGGCAGTCAATCTGTTCTTTGCCGTATGGGGCACATGCTAAGGACTAGAGGTTAACCGGCCCCTATTCATCGCTTCGATTGAGTTGTACAATTGTCTCACTTGGACCTTCTTCATACCTGGTGGTGAAATAGCGCTGGCTTTGCATGAAATGCATGTCATCTTAAAACTTTCTTGGGGCGATGAGCCATATAAAGAGTATACCCCGAGCAACGAGAAACTCGGGGAGTTAGAATAGGAGAACCCAGAAATCCTGGCTGTGTACAAGGAACTACTCTGCCATCACAACATATGTCAACAGATATAAAAGAAGAAGAAGTCGTCTGAGGGGTCTTCCCCCTATATCACCACCTGGACTCACTATCTCTTTCCCGACCAGAAGGAGTCCAAGAAAGTTTATGTCCGGACGCCGCAGACTAAACAGGGATTGACTGACCTAATTCTGGCGTAACGAGAACTGGCCACGGATGAGGAAGAAGAAGCTAAGGGTTCCACAGGCGAGGAGGAAGAGAACCCTTCGATGAGCAGACTACTCCCGAAGAGGAGCTTAGCTACTTCTATATGGACGTGCATAAATTGTTCGCCAAAGACATGCTGGCGAGAAACTTGATGCTCTGGTTACAAAATTATGTCATCCCAGGCGGGTCTAGAACCATAGGCAGGATCAGTCGTCCCTTCATTCTACCGGCCGTGTAGTTAGCTTTCGGCCACAAGGTGGCTCTTTTACAAACGATGGTATGCTGCATCCATCGGGGTCTTCGTAACTTCGCCCAGAAGTTCGAAGATCATCAGGGCAAAGGATATTTTAATCGGATTGAGATCCCCTATCATTATTTGATGGGTTGGCTTATCTTACACCATGGTTCCCTCATGAGTCCTGGAACCGATGATGATATGGTGGCGGTCAATGCCACGATCTGCAAATATTGGAGGATGAAGTGGAGGCTCGATACAGTCCCTGTTTATAAAAGGAAGCTCTCATTTATGACTGATTGGTGTTTTTTTACTTCCGAGCCATATTTTACGCCTGAGGAACGGGATACCGTCCATCACGATGTCGGGGGGGGGTCTCGAAATTTGTCTGAGAGGCTTTTCCTTTGGCTTCAAGCTATTCGTCCCTTCGATTTGGTAAATCAGAATCAGGACAATGTCTTTGCTAAGCCTTACCTGTCGAGTCGCTTTGCTCGCCAGTTCGGTTATACCCAGCTCCTGTTAGGTCACCCGAGTGCTTTCCCCGGATATGGCAGGAGCTTGCTTGATGGAGTCTGGGCCTAGAGTTACTACAATGCCACTAGAACTCTGGCCTAGTTCCTCTTGCCATCGGCTGGTGTAGTGCCACAGATTTCTTTCACAAGACAACAAAGTATTATTGCACAGCCAACGCTCTGCCGACTGGCTTTAACCTAAAGATGAGCTATATCGAAGGTGCTATGCTGATGTCTTCGGACACCAAAGTATGATGGATGCCAAAGAAAGACAAGGGCATCGCCAAGCCTTTGCTTATGGATCTAGATCCCTCTACGGGAGAAGAGGAGACGACTTCTCCGTCCGACGCTCCTCCGTTTGCCAAGTGGAGGGCAAAGGCGGAGACCCCCCATGCTCGGTACTCGAAGTAGCACAGGACCAAGATGGCACCATATAAGGGGTCTTCAGCAAAATTGAAACTTCTCGCGAAGAAGGCTGCAAGGGAAGAGGTAGGACCCTTCATGGACGCTGAGGGGGTACCTGTAGAACTCCTTAGATTGATTCTTTCGGGTCCTTTATATAAATATCTTGGTTATGGTATATTTGACAATTCGTAGACGCAAGGGAGAAGGGCCTATCCCCGACGAGCGGCTGTCTCAGTTTTCTTTATTAGGAGCCAGAGTAGGAGACTTCCACAGAGTCTGACAAGGGCACCTCGGGGCCTTTACCTGAGTCTTCTGGGGTTCAAGAGGCGGATGAAAACGTGTCAGAACCTGCTTTTAAAACTTTAAGGGCCTAAGAGATGGTCGTGGAGATTGTGGAGCCCTTCACACAGTTTAAGCACATCTCCGTGGATGATTTAGAACCATGGGAAAGGCTATGACTACGCTGGTTGAGCCGCAATCCCTGCCACCTTCTTCTAGTATGTTATCCCATATATTTATCCATGAAAGGATATTCTGGCTTCAACTTTACATTCTTTGGGCAAAGCTGATCACAGGTTCTTCTGAATCTACAATGCCGGCTCCCGTCCTAAGAACGGTGAACGTGGCCTTTGAAGCGGGCGTCGAGGAATTGACTAGTGTGCTTGTTCCAAGAAAGTCTGGACCTCGTCGTAGTACTTCTGGGGTAAAGAACACCCTGCAGGGTCTGTAGCTAATTATTCTAGTGGGGTGATTTCTTCCACTGTGAGCACTCCTGATGGTAGAGTGACTCACTCCGAGGTAGCTTGCCCCGAAGTTTTTTGCCCAGTGGTTGCTGGGTCATACTCAGATGTTATTGTGATACCATCTGATGTGGATACCCAAGGGGGTGTAAAGGGAGTCTATGTTATTGGGACTGAGGTGACTATCTTCTCATTTGATGTTGTAGGAACGACTGACATTGGCACATCCTCAGATATCAATCTTACGGCGGTCGATATTGCTTGATTTCATATTGCCCAGATGCTTCTTTCAATTGGGTGAATGTTTATAGAAGCCAGAGTATCTCGACGTTCCGTGACTATTACTTTGTTACATGGGCCGTCTAATATTGCTATGCCTCCTCCGCGATCGACTGTAGTCCCTATATTTATAACTCATTTGACTCCTTCTACTTTTGCTCATATGGAAAAACCCTTGAAGGATACTATTCAGAGCTTCTACATACATTTAAAGCGGGGGGTACAAACCGTCCTAGGATGAGGAAAGACTTCTACTTGGGCCAAGCACTTTTCCCAGAGTCAGACTAAGCTTTTAAGGATACTTCCTGGTCATAAGCAGATGGTTGACCTTTTGAGCCAAAAATTGGCAGAGGTGGAGTAGCACCTAAATGAATTACAACAGATGCGGGAGGTCGACCCTGTCATCGCAGTGGAAGAGGAACGTGAGTTCCTTCTGATTTCCATAGAGGTGGTAAAGATGGCATATGTGCAGAACAAGTAGGCCGGGAATGTGACCTCCAGAAGTTGGTCCTCAAGCATGACAAGTTGAACAATCAAGGGAAGGTTTCTCTTGCTCGGGAGAATTCCGCAACCCTTACCATGGCTGAGAGCAATGAGCAAATTATGCAACTTCAAGCCTAGGTCGTTGTCGTAGAAGGCGACCTTAAGGAGGCTCCTCGAGAGAGGGAGGTCATCTTCGTGGAAACTAATAGGGTGGCCCAGTCTTTCGCTGCCCTAGATAATACGTTGAAGAGGCTGGAGGACAAGCGCCAGGCCTATGCCCATTTGGAGGATCCTGCATCTTTGGATCAAGGAGCCGGGAGCAGAGTCAGAGCAAAGATTGACGGTTCCATTACTCGGATCCAAGGGCGAATAGAGGAGTTGGGCACCAATGAGGAGCAGCAATAGTTTGCGTTTAATTTTTTAAATTGTCTTTTTTTCTTGTTTTGAAGTTTATTTTGCGGTTGTATCACTACAATATTTTTTAGGAAAGGGTATTTTAGTCATTTAGTAATTAATTAAATATTATACATGTTAAATATTTATTTATTATATTATTTATTTATTGTTGGCATGTTAGATTTATTTTTGGACTTATGTTAGTGGACCTAACTAGTTTAAATTAGATCCAGGGACCAAAATTTAATTCTAGTTAGAATTGAGCTAATAATAAGCTCAATCATTAGGAGAATGATTAATTAAGTTAAACCCATTACACTAGAACCTTTTCTCCTTAATTAATTTCTTTATGATCTGCCCCACTAGGTATTTTTAGACTTTACATAGTAGCTTGAGGGAGAGAAAAAGTGAGGCCTATATAAAGGGGGTAAAAACTTTTTCTCTCTTCAATTTTCATTCCAAATCTAGATCAAGAATTTTCTCAACCAAATTTCTTCTTTCCTACACCAAATTTCTTCCTAATTCCTTTTCAAATCATTATTGGAGGCTAATAGAGCAAGGATCTACAAGGACGAAGCAAGGATCTACAAGTTGAAGGCTCATTTTACCCAATTTGGAGGTTGTATTGGAAATCCATCTCCCAATAGGTATAATTCAGTTTTCTCCCCTCCAAATAGACTCTAAATCTATGATTTAACCATAAGAAACTACACCATATGCATAGGCTACCCATAGGAATTGGAATTATGTTCATAGGAGGCCTATAGAGTAAGTTATGTTATTTTTGTGTCAATTTTGGGAGAATTTCGAGATTGACACATATTGTATTTGTCAATTGGTCAATTGGACTAAATTGATATGTGTTTGATTGTGTGTGACTAGTGTCATATCCATAATTGGGTACGTGTAGGTCGTATCCCGATAATTTGGCGATACATGTTGATTTGGGAGTTTTTCCTCCGACACGGGGCTTTGTACATGTCATATTTTGACACAGACACGTAGATGTGTAATTGACTTTTTATATTGTTCATTTACTAAGTTAGACTTGCTCATATCTTTTGGGATATATTTGGTTGTGTTGTAGACTCGTATTGCAAGCGTATAATAGATCTAGTGTGATATGGGTGCGGTGCACTCCACGTGTTTGCTTTATTGCCCTCAATTCTATGTATGATTTTGTAATATGCTATGTACGATATATGTATATCTTTGTATATGTATATGTATTTATAGTATATGATATACATGTGTATATAGCTATGTGTATATAATATATCTTTTGTATTTATATTTATATGTATATGTAAATATATACCTATATCTATATATATATGTTTAAGTGTATTGATATATCTATATCTATATGTGTATAGGTGTGTTTCTATATATATTACTCTATATGTATAGTTTAGAGTATATATATTTATAGATTGATACATATATAGGAGTGTATATATATGTGTGTGTTGGGAGTTGGTGGTTGTGTGTGGATGAGAAGTGTGTTGAGAAGGGGCTCGGGTCAGCATGTTTCTGCATCACCCATTAACTGAGTGCTTCAATATCAGCGTAGGGGACTTGACACAGTGGATCAATTTCACATGCAACTGCAGCCACAGCAGGGAGCACAACTCAGTGCACAACATGTTGATGCAAGCCAACTGTATTAGTGTGTCAGCAAGAGAGAATGCTGAGACACACTGCAAGCAGAGTCAGCAACTATGCAGTTTCAATCATACTTCAAGTCACAGCAAGATCAACAGGGAGTGTCACAACAAGGGGCACAACTGGAAGAGCAGTGCATCAATACACTGAACAGCTGCCATGTCTTGGACTGCAGCAAGTCAGGACTAAATAACAGTTCAACATTGAGCATTCAGCACAGTATCAGCTGAAAGCCATTCAGTATCAGTAGCACAGGAAGTTTCAGTGTGTTCAGTTTGCTAGTTAGGTGTTTCAGTCAGTTAGTTCAACCGGGTTAGTTAGTTTCTAGAGGATAGTTAATAGTTAGATAGATATGTATATTAGTTAGACTCTTAACTATATGTATCTTTATAGTTTGTGGGTATTGGTAGTAAGTATTTTGTAGGTCTATGTATCTACGTATTAGTATGTATTATATGTTAGTAGGTATGTATTGCTATGTAATATATGTTAGTTGTTAGTAGTATTTAATAGTTAGTATATGATTAGCATATAGTTTAGTATTTGGAGTTTATCTATATATTAACTATAAATAAGGATTTGACTTACCTTGGGATACCAAGGTAATGTCAAGGTAATTGGTCGATACTAAAGGTATTTGGTTTGAGTATCGAGATGGGCGGATAGGTAGTGAAATAGGCATTGGTTCAAGGCTAAGGTATCCATTTTGCATTAGTTAGCTAAGCTACTATACATATTGTCTTATATATATATATATATATATATATATATATATATATATTAGTATTTTCATATATAAAAACTTTCATATCCTATGATACGGTGTTTGGTGTTGATCCTAGTATCTTAGAATAACTAGTGTGGCCTAGATGCATAGTGTATGGACCAAATATTCTAGAGATAGACCCATATAACCTATAAATAGGTAGTTTGACCATGTTTGACCAGTTTTATATAGAGTTGACCTAATTTGACTATTTTGACTTAGAAATGACTTTATGACCTAGAAGTTGAGTAGTTTAATTTATTTGCATTCTCAAAACCTTGTATTAATGCAATATTCCATATATAGGTCTGCAACACCAGTTCTGATACTATTTTATATTATTTTCTCTGGACTACAAGCGAGTACATTCTCTGATAGTTTTTCATTTATGATATTCTCTATGTCTCTTATATCTAATGTAGATATCCTTGATTTCTTGACATGATGGTTGCACGGATTGCTATATCCGGATCTCGTCATGAGATTTTATTCCTTGGTATGTATGGTATATCTTGTGCAAGCCTTGTTTCCTTGTTCTTCTTATATATGTACAGATATTGATTCATGAGAAGAGTAATGCCCTTCTTGTGGAAACCTGTGTCATGACGTACCATGGTTGGATCCACTATACCAGTTGGGGGCGGGGAGTATGTAGTATAGATATGTGATCATACCCTCCTTGTGCATGTCTTGTTCCTTGTGACTGTTGATCATACACCGCACGCATAATTAACCAGGCCTTTTACTCTTGTGCAAGTTCCCAAGCCGATCACATGTTAAAGCTGGTACTCACTCACTTAGTCATTAGTATTTTTTGTTCATTCCATATTGCTCATTCTTGTATTTATTTCCAGTATTTTCATTATTGTACATTTCTTGTATATATATATAACATTTGTATATTCACATCTATTTACTGTTACATAGTTTATATCATTGATTAGAACTGCTGTTAGAGATATATTTTGCTCCATTCCTGATTGGATTTTTTTTTCCAGAGGATCCGGGAGATTGGTGTCCGACATACTATGGACTTTGACCTATAGATGATGCAGACCTGGACCCACTAGTTTTAGAGTAATTGCCGGGGAGGTTTATTCGGATCACTAGTCTTTTCATAGTTAGTTTTCTTTAGCATTTGGGTACCAAATTTATTTTCGGTATATAGTTTGAGATTTGGATATTGTTTCTATTATTGTTGTTATATTTTTTTGACAGTATAGTTATGTTAGACTTCCTAAATATCTTATCGTGCTATAGAGTTGTGATTGAGTATTGTGTTGAATTAAGTTTATTACTCTCTTCTTGGAGTTGAGATATTATTGGAGAATTATGCATTATTGTAAGATAATTATATAGTATAGTTGACGAAGACAGCGTTCTACCACCGATGCTACGGTGTAGGCTGAACGTACCCACATACTCGTGCCCCTTCACCAGGTGCAGGTCGTGACATATTTTTTGTGGGGGCCTATGCAGGTCAGGCTTCACAAGTTGTGCGATGTCGTAGTAGTACGACGACTTAGTTGTACTACTATAAGTCTGCCATAGAATATATGACATAGGACACTAGGATGAGAGAGGTTACACAATCAAATTTTTTTTTGAGAGATTCCTGGGACGACCCTTGAGAAACTTATTATAATTACTAATTTAAATCTTTTACCTTATTTTTGTCTGCTCTCACTTGTTGTTATTGAATATAATTCTCGGTAATCGGTTATTGAATTTAATTCTTGGTGTTCATTGTTGAGTTTAATTTCACATCGAGATAAATTTTTACGGACTCAATTATGGTATCATCTGATGATATATGTTGATGAGAATAGTGGAAAAGATAAAACGTCTGCTTTGGCTATGGAGCCTAGAGTTTATTGCAACCATATTAGCTGGCATGGCAGAAATGTAGGAATCTGACTTCGGATATACATATCTTAGTTATAAAATTTAGAATTTCTCACAGCTATACTAGTCGGCACAGCGAGAATTCTAGATGACATGATTATATATTTGTATATCTTAGTTACGAAATCTATTGTTTATCGCTGCTATGCTTACTGGCGTGACTGAAATTCTGAGTGTCATAATTTTGGACAGACATATATGATTATCGGAGTGTATCTTAAATTGGTTCTTAAAGTATCATCTCAATACTTATCCACTCCTATTATTATAGGACTTTGTTCCATCATTCTTTAGCTTAACAGTAGAGATACCGTCCATTCTTTTGTCTAGTTCCTTATAGAGCTTCATTCCATTAGGGTCCTTGTTAGTGTGATAATTGGTGACTTATAATTAGGTATGTGCCTTGAGTATCAGTATTGACTGTTGGAAGTGTGGCTTGTGAGGTTGTAAGCGGTTCTTGGTTGGACATGTGAGCAATAGGCATCAATCTAGAGATAACTCATACGTACTACCTTATAGCAATAGTTTGATGATAAGTGCCATTATAAATAGTATGGGTACTATAGGTAGAAGGGGGAGTAGAGAGTATCAGTGGTGGTTCTATGAGTTAGTATCAGTATCAACATGCATGCTATGGATAGTCATGAATTCAGGTAGTTGGGTGAGCCATATAATAATTAAGTATCACGGGATTTGTATTGGATATCAATGAAGCATGACACTTTATTGGGCAATTGACACTTGAGTGTGCCATAGTAGAGTGGTACTAATAAGTATAGAGAGAGTGTGTGGGAATAAGAATATATTATACTAAAGTAGTAAGACTTGTGTTATGGGTAAAAGTAGAGCATTAATATGAGTAGATAGGAGTGTACCAGTATATGACTAGTGGTGGGTTTATCACCTGATATTGAGAAAGCAATTGGTAGGAGAAGTGTCTATAAATTATGTGCAGGATGCACAGTGGGTAATGAGCATCAAAAAGTGGAAGTTCATGAAAGTGGAAGCCTGAGTATTAAAAATTCCAATAGTGTGTCATGGGTTGAGAAATATCAAAATTGATCATGGAAAATATATAGTGTATTACTAATTAGTGTATTCGTCTATAAAAGGTTTAAGGAGAGATGCATATATATCAATAGAGATATGGAACCATGTGCCTGCTTTTGAGAGTGAAGTAAAATATGTGTATTATAGAAGTTAATAACTAGTGTATTGGATGCAAGTGATCATGAGTCCTAGTAAGTGTGATAAGGTGATCCTAGTATCCTAGAATATTAAAGGCATATGTTGTGTAGTTAGAAAGCTAGTGTTACTATATCAACAGTGCTAGTATTTCTATATTAGGAATTAGTTGAGTAATGTGCTAGTAACAGTAAGTACCTTGTGTGATAATATTGGATTGGTATATCAGTTAATATGGATAAAAAATTATTTAGAAGTAATAGTGCAAGTAATCCAGGTAGTAGAGGAGAAACATGAGTAACTTGGTATAAGAATGTCATCTAAAATGCATATGAGAACTGGTGCCTTGTGTAGACAGTAACAAGATTTAAGTAGGCATCATATTGGGAGCATTCAAGTTGGACAAGGATGTGCTAATAAAACACTTGATTAAAAAGGTATACAAATGTTCCTTGTAAGAAAATGGTTAAAAAATTTTGGTGATTACAAGAACTGAAACTGATAAAGAAGGTAGTATCTTAGCGGTATTTTGTATAGTATCCTAGGTAGCAAGTGCCAGTGAGTTAAGTATATCCATGACCTACAACTATAGTATATCACGAGTATTTGGTAACCCTCAGTATTAAAAATATTTTGACTAGGATGATGATTAGTGAATGCATAGTGTGAGATAAACTAGGGCACAGGTGGCATAACAGATTATCTCGCACCAATATAGGAAGACAGCAAGCAAGGCAGAGACTAAAATTCATGATAGTTAAAGACTATATCAAAGTATGATTTCTCTTTCAGTAGAATGTAGGATTGTATATTATATGATTGGACTATTTTAGACTGTGATTGATGGGGTTTTACCATAGTAAAATTTGTATGAATAGGTTGTGACTGGCCAAAGAGAGGGGTAGGAGTTTTAATTTTGGGGACAAAATTCTTTTAAGGGGGGTAGACTTGTCACTACCATATTTTCTAGGAAAGGGTATATTATTCATTTGGTAATTAATTAAATATTGTGTATGTTGAATATTTATTTATTTTACTATTTATTTATTATTGGCATGTCAGATTTATTTTTGGACTTGGGTTAGTGGACCTAACTAGTTTAGATTAGATCCATGGACCAATATTTAATTCTAGTTAGAATTAAGCCCAATAATAAGCTAAATCATTAGGAGTATGATTAATTAAGTTAAACCCATTTGACTAGAACCTTCCCTCCTTAATTAATTTCTTCACGAGAGGCACAAAAAGGTATTTTAGACTTTACATAGTAGCTTGAGGGAGGGGGCATCTACACAAAATTTCTTCCCAATTCCTTTCTAAATCATCATTGGAGGATAATAGATCAAGGATCTACAAGGAGGAAGAAAGGATCTACAAAGAGGAGCAAGGATCTACAAGTTGAAGGTTCATTTCATCCAATTTGGAGGTTGTATTGGGAATCCATCTCCCAATAGGTATAATTTAATTTTTCCCATCTAAATAGACTCTAAATCTGTGATTTAACCCTAAGAAACCACCCTATATGCATAGGCTAGCCATCGAATTGAAATTAGCTTTATAGGAGGACAATGGAGGAAGTTACGTGTATTTTTGTGTCAATTTTGGGGGAATTCCGAGATTGACATATGTTGTGTTTGTCAATTGGTCAATTAGACCAAATTGATATGTGTTTGATTATGTGTGACTAGTAAATATCCACAATTGGGTACCTGTAGGCCGTATCCCGATAATTTGGCGATATGAGTTGATTTGGGAGTTTTTTCTTCAACACGGGCTTTGTGCATGTCACATTTTAACACGGACAAGTAGATGTGTAATTGACTCTTCGTATTGTTCATATTTAATAATTTAGACTTGCTCGTGTCCTTCGGGGTACATTTGGTTGTGTGGTGGACTCGTATCGCAAGCGTATCATAGATCTAGTGTGATATGGGTGCGGTACACTCCACGTGTTTGCTTCATTGCCCTCAATTCAATGTGTGCTTCTATAATATACTATGTATGATATATATATATATATATATATATATATATATATATATATATATATATATATATATATATATATATATGTATATGATATAGATGTGTATATTGCTATGTGTATATATAAGATATCTATTGCATATGTGTTTATATGTATATGTAAATATATACCTATATCTATATGTATATATGTAAATGTGTTGATATATCTTTATCTATATGTGTATAGATGTGTTTGTATATATGTGACTATATATATATATATATATATATATATATATATATATATATATATAGTTGAGAGTATATATATTTATAGATTGATACATATATAGGAATGCATATATGTATATGTGTTGGGAGTTGGTGGTTGTATGTGGATGAGAAGTGTGTTGAGAAGGGGCTCGGGTTAGCATATTTTTGCATCACCCATCAACATTATGCTTCAACATCAACATAGGGGACTCGACATAGTGGATCAATTTCACATGCAACAGCACAACTAAGTGCACTGTATGTTGATGCAAGCCAACTGTATTAGAGTATCAGCAAGGCTGGATGCTGAGACACATTGCAAGCAAAGTCAGCAGCAGTGCAGTTTCAGTCATACTTCAACTCAATAGCAAGATCAATAGGGAGATTCACAACAAGGGGCTCAACTGAAAGAGCAGTGCATCAATACAATGAAGCAGCCATGTCTTGGACTGCAACAATACAGGACTGAAGAACAGGTCAGCATTGAGCATTCAATACAGTATTAGCTGAGAGCCATTCACTATCAGCAGCACAGGAAGTTTCTGTGTGTTCAATTAGCTAGTTAGGTGTTTCAGTCAGTTAGTTCTAGTGGGTTAGTTAGTTTCTAGAGGATAGGTAATAGTTAGATAGATAGGTGTATTACTTAGACTCTTAACTATATGTATCTATGTAGTTTGTGTGTATTGGTAGTAAGCATTTTGTAGGTATATGTATCTAACGTATTAGTATGTATTATATGTTAAGTTAGTAGGTATGTATTGATATGTAATATATGTTAGTAGTTAGTAGTATTTAATAGTTAGTATATAATTAGCATATTGTTTAGTATTTGGGGGTTATCTATATATTAAATATAAATAAGGATTTGACTTACTTTGGGATACAAAGATAATGTCAAGGTAATTGGTCGATACTCAAGGTATTTGGTTTGAGTATCGAGATGGGTGTGTAAGTAGTGAGATACAGATTGGTTCAAGGCCAAGGTATCCGTTTTACATTAGTTTGCAAAGCTACTATACATATTATCCTTTATATATATATATATATATATATATATATATATATATATATATTAGTATTTTTACATATAAAAACTTGCGCATCCTATGATACGGTGTTTGGTGTGTATCCTAGTGTCTTAGAATAGCTAGTGCTGCCTAGATGCATAGTGTATGGACCCAATATTCTAGAGATAGAGCCATACAACCTCGAAATATATAGTTTGACTAAGTTTGACTAGTTTTATCTAGAATTGACGTAGTTTGACTGTTTTGAATTAGAAATGACTTTATGACTTAGAAGTTGACTAGTTTAATTTATTTGCATTCCCAAAACATTGTATTAATGCAATATTCCATATATAGGTCTGTGATACTACGTTAGACACCATTTTGCATCATTTTCTCTAGACCACAGGCGAGTACATTCTCTGATAGTTTCTCATTTATGATATTCTCTATCTCTCTTCTATCTAGTGTAGATATCCTTGATTTCTTGACACGATGGTTGCATAGATTGGTATATCCGAATCTTGTCATGAGATTTTATTCCTTGGTATATATGGTATATTTTGTGCAAGCCTTGTTTCCTTATTCTTCTTGAACATGTACAGACATTTGTTCATAAGAAGAGTAACGCCCTTCTTGTGGAAACCTGTGTCATGACGTACCATAGTTGGATCCACTATACCAGTCGTCGGCGGGGAGTATATAGTGTACATATGTGATCATACCCTCCTTGTGCATGTCTTGTTCCTTGTGAGTGTTGATCATACACCGCATGTATGATTAACCAGGCCTTTAATCTTGTGCAAGTTCCCAAGCCGATCACATATTAAAGCTAGTACTCACTCACTTAGTCATTAGTATTTCTTGTTCATTCCATATTTTTCATTCTTGTATTTATTTTCAATATTTCCATTATTGCACATTTTTTGTATACGTATATTGTATCTTGTATATTCATATCTATTTATTGTTACGTAGTTTATATAATTAATTAGAACTGCTGTTAGAGATGTATTTGCTCTAATCCTGACTAGGAATTTTTTTTAAAGAATCCGGGAGATTAGTGTCCGACATACTATGGACTTTGACCTATAGATGATGCAGACCTGGATCTAATAGTTCTGGAGTGATTGTCGGAGAGGTTTATCAGGATCACTAGTCTTTTCATAGTTAGTTTTCTTTAGCAATTTGGTACTGGATTTGTTTTCCGCATATAGTTTGAGATTTGGATATTGTTTCTATTATTGTTATATTTTTTTGACTGTATAGTTATGTTAGACTTCGTTAATATCTCATTGTGCTATAGAGTTATGATTGAGTATTGTGTTGAATTAATTTTATTACTCTCTTCTTGGAGTTGAGATATTATTGGAGGATTATGCATTATTATGAGATAATTAGATAGTATAGTTGACCAAGACAACATTCTACCGTCGATGCTGTGACGTAGGCTAGACTTACCCACGTACTCGTGCCCCTTCACCGAGTACGGGTCATGACAGGTTGGGACATGGATAGTCGCCTAAGTGTAGTTTTCCCTTTTTACTTTAGTAAAATAAATGTAAACCCCCTCAACCAATATGGGGTTTAATTTAATTTAATCCGGAGCCTAGGATTTTTTTTTGGAAGTTAATTAGAAATGTGCGGCAATCATATGTACCCCTGACCATTGTGCAACCCAAGATGATTGTAATTTCATCTCACCTTAACCGCGCAATGTTCGTTATAAATTTCTGTCCTGCGCCCTAGCTATAAATCCAATTAACTTAAAGCCTTTTTACCTCAATCGAAACCAAATCAGGCTATATACACTCTTTCACATGGACTAGCCCACCCCACCAAGATCAAACAGGCCAAACCCTTGAGTCCAGCCTATCATCTCCATCCTCCCTATAAATATACAACTATTTACTCAAACCCTAATTCACTATTCACCACCTTCCTCAAAACCCTAGCCGCTCCCGTGCATCCCGAGCTACCCCCACATCCGACCGCTACCCAACCACCGGACCACCACCCAACCATCGGACCACCATCCCCACCGCCAACGCAGGACCCCCAAGCCGCTGCTGCACAACTGTGCGCTGCCGCCGCTGCTGCACGTCAGTCGCTGCCCGAGAGAACCAAGCCGCTGCCGCCTCTACCAGGCCGTGTAGTCGCTGCAACTGCCACCGCTGCCCCGTTGGTCGCAGATGACGCCGCAGCTCCGCCCCGCGAGGAAGACGGCCAGGACGAGTAGAAATCTCGTCTAGTCAGCCAGGTACACGACCCTAGTTCGCTTCTCGCATAATAGCGTTGTATGGTTGTTTTACAGAGTCATCGTGTCGACGTATCCTGTGTCGACATGAACTTGTTAAAACGAATTAATACAGATATGTATGCATGATGATAGTTAAACTAGATAATAACAAACAGAACTAACCATAATTATCTACATGTTAGTATGATGAGTAACAGGAGTTAGAAATTGGTTAGTAACTAGCAAAAACCTAAAGTTATAAGACCGGTCATATATGAATAGTAATTCACCTGGAATAATTAACATAGGAAACAAGGGCAGGTATTTATACCAAACATAGATAATTGGTAATCAATAACGTAGTAATAATTTGCCTCAAAACAACGTTAACCGAGGATAGAACGAGTGTACACCCTAGCTACGTGCACACGCGGTGCTATAATCGATTAACCGTGAACTTGAGACAGACCCTCAAGAGCAACGTAGTGTCAGTACACTGGGTTTTATTGTCTGATGTAGAATTCTATATTATATTGTGTGCCAGGATCATCGGATCAGACAGGAGATATCGCTGGAACAGGCTTCTGGCATTCACAGCTTTCGGATACAGGCAAGATACCTTGCTATATTTATTGTCTAAATTAAATATGCACATGCTGTATGGTATTGTTGTTGCTTGTAGTTGATACAACTGTGCGCGTCCGAGTTGTCTCGGGTGCATTCGACGGGTACGTCGATGATTAGAATATCTATAGACTTAGCTCTTAGTAGACTCAACCCCTTGGGACGATAATTCTTTTATTGTCTGTGACCTGACACCTTACACGTTCACTAAGACATATTCATATTGGGATGTGGGTTTGCGTACTCGACTAGCTATCGTTGCGTACAACCTACCTCACGGTTAGCAGGTAGCCAGGACATAATTTAGAGGCTTGGTATATTGATTCATTGTAGGCACGTCGAGTAGTCGACTTGCGTATCTACATGGGGCGGGGAGGATAACTA
The DNA here is from genome assembly GCA_036927795.1 of Iris macrosiphon. Taxonomy (NCBI): domain Eukaryota; kingdom Viridiplantae; phylum Streptophyta; class Magnoliopsida; order Asparagales; family Iridaceae; genus Iris; species Iris macrosiphon. The sequence goes on from JAYESA010000018.1 coordinate 87,980,134, forward strand.
GGAGGCGTATGGGATACACCCACATTGGAGCCGTAGTTCGGAGGAACCTCGGGTCCAATAATTTTTCCTTTATACTGATGCCACGTTCTTTGGAGTGATATGGACGATATACTGTACAGATGCCATTCTCTTCAGAGTATGGACGGTATGCCTACACCTACTCATACGCGTCAGGGTTGCCCTCACATTGCATTCACTTAGATGGTTAGCACACCCTTATTATATTTATTTTATTCAGTGTTCATATATAGCATATTATTTTCTTGTATCTTGTTACGTCCCTCTGAGGACCTGGTACCTTTCCAGATTTAGACGAGGCTTACTATCCCACCATATATGGCCCAGGACAGGAGACGAGATTTGCTACAACCGAGGAGGAGGAGGTGCAGCCGTCATAATTCCTGTGATCAGTTGGTAGGCCATTAGCCTAGATAGAGGGCAGCATTATCTTCTCAGCTGATGCCCTAGTTATTATCTTTTATATCTTCTTTCAGTACTTTATTTCGTCATAGTAGTGGGTTTGTTTCCACCAGACATCACTGGTTGTACCTATGAGATCTTGAGACTGGTATTTATCAATCAGCAGTTTATTTAGTGTTTATTGCTCTTTATATTGTGGATGAGATTAGATTACCTGTATTTGACTGATATTGGACATGTTAGTATTATAGGACAGCGTAGCATTCTTCGGGGATCCATTAAATTGGGATATCCTCGGAGACGTGACAGCTGGCTATTGCCACGTGGCCTGGTTCCATATATTTTGGGACTGGGGCGTGACATAATTTTAGTGGTGGCCCATGTAGGTCAACTTTTCGCTTGGGGTATGGTAACATGCCCAGCGAGCCTGCAATAGGATAGGAATTATAGGTCTCATCCACTTTTGATTCGTCTTTGAACTCCCTTTGTACTACTTCTAAATATCTGTATCCTGTTTTTTTGTTCACGTACTCTTTTAATAAAGCTCTATTCCTTGCAGCAAGTTGAATTTGCGCAGTGGACGAGGAGCACCCCGTGCCGCAGTACCAGACAACACCCCTCAAGGAGATGAGGTACCCCAAGGGCAACACCCGCTGCAGACCCCGCTGATACATTGGCACGAGACATCGCAGGGCGATCCTACACCCCAGCCGGAGGGACAGACTTCCCAGACGATCCCCACGCAGCATTGTGAGGGCCAGACTTCAGGAGCTACACCGATGCCACAGACTGAGAGGCCGATATCTGAGGAGACGCCTACTGCACAACAAGAGATTCCACTACCACCGCCTCCACCTTATCCACACCAGATGCCGCAGCTAGATGGCCAGCCACAAATGCTTCAGTTCTTCCAGGCAATAATGCAAGCACAGAGGCAGCAGACAGAGACATTGCGACAGAGCCTGATGGCAGTACTAGAGAGGACACCTGTCACGACACCAGCTCCAGTACCTCCACCAGCCCCGACCGGTGGCACTGTTAGATGGTTCCGACAGATGGGACCAGATACCTTCTCAGGCAATGAGACTGCAGAGCAGATCTCCGATTGGATCGCCAACACAGAGATGCTATTAGAGGCTTCACAACTGCATCCAGATCTTTGGATGACCGCAGGGAGAGCCCAACTAAAAGGCAACGCCCATCACTGGTGGGATTCCATTGAGCACAGTGTAGACAAGAACCAGACTTGGGAACAGTTCTTAGAATACTTCAATGCAAAGTATTTTCCAGCAACAGTCAGAAATGCCTTGTACTCCCAGTTCCTACACCTAGAACAGGGAAATATGACTGTTGATGCCTATGACGCAGAGTTTAGCCGCCTTAGCAGATTTGGAGCTGTTCTGATACCCAATGATCTAGAGAAGGCTCAGAGATTTCATCACGGCCTCAACCTCGAGCTGCAGAGATATACCACCACACAGGCGAGGATTTCTTATGAGGAGGTTCTCGCAGAGGCGAGGATCCAGGAGGACATTGTCAGAAGAGCAAGACGTTCCAGTACGACCGCGCCAGCTAGAGTCTAGCCCGGAGCAGGAGGACCCATCCGTCGTCCCGGAGCGCAGACACAATAGCCAGCAGCACTATATCCACCCCAGGAACTTTCTACTTGCCACTTCTGTGGTAAGAGAGGTCACTTCGAGAAGGACTGCCGAAAGAGACTTGGAACATGTATGATTTGTGGATCGAGCCAGCACCTTGCCAGAGATTGTCCACAGTACCGAGAGGCAGCCCCACAGGCCGGATAAAGACCAGCAGCACCAGCCCCGAGGATACTACCCCCACCTGGAGGACAGCATCCACCAGCACCCGGAGGATTCCAAAGAGGACCACCTTTGCCCCCACAGCAGGCACAGTTTCATCGGGCCCGACAGCAGGCAGGAGGACAGAGATAGGGACAGGCCTTTGTATTAGCAGCTACTGAGGAGGAAACAGAAGGAGAAGCAATCACAGGTACCATTTTAGTCGCATCCTTAGCATTGTTTGATTCTGGTGCTACATTATCATTTATATCTAGTAGATTCGTAGCAATGCATAGAGTAGCGACTTCTCCCTTACCTAAGAGTTGGAAGATACTTACCGGAGGAGGTATCGTGCCAGTTACCAGCACTATTAGAACGTGCTCGGTAGTCGTATGTGGTAGAGAGATAAGAGCGCGATTCTTGGTATTGCCTATGCCGTACTTTGATGTTGTGTTAGGCATGGACTGGTTAAGCCAGTATAACGCTGTACTGAACTGCCGGAAGGGTAGCGTCATTTTTAGACCACCAGATCAACCGGAGTTCGAGTACATGCGAGGGACCGTCGAACAAAGAGTAAGACAGGCAGCTGGAACTTGCATGGCTATGGAGCTTGCGCCCCCGCCAATAGTTGCAGAATTCGAGGATGTTTTCCTCGACGAATTGCCAGGCTTACCCCGGATAGAGATATGGAGTTCACCATTGAGCTAGTACCAGGAGCAGCACCGGTATCTTCTAATGTGTACCGATTGGCGAAGAAGGAGTTAGATGAGCTGAAGCTACAATTGGAGGAGTTTCAGGAAAAAGGGTTTATCCGCCCTAGTGCATCACCATGGGGAGCACCCGTATTGTTTGTGCCTAAAAAGGATGGAACCGTACGTATGTGTATTGATTACAGAGCCCTTAATGCTTTGACTATCAAGAACAAGTATCCCCTGCCACGGATTGACGATTTATTCGACCAGTTGACAGGAGCAGTGGTGTTCACCAAGATCGACTTGAGATCGGGTTATCATCAAGTGAAGGTGCAAAGAGAAGACATTCAGAAGACAGCATTCAGGACTCGTTATGGTCACTATGAGTTCTTAGTGATGCCTTTTGGACTGACGAATGCGCCAGCTGTATTTATGAACTTGATGAATAGAGTATTCCACCAATACTTAGACCGGTTCGTGGTAGTCTTCATCGATGACATTTTGGTGTATTCGAAGAGCCATGAAGAGCACGAAGAACACTTGAGGCTAGTATTAGAGGCACTGAGGAGAGAGAGACTTTATGCTAAGCTGAGCAAGTATGAGTTTCTCCTAGATCGTGTCGCCTTCCTTGGATACGTCATCTCAGGAGACGGTATCTCAGTAGATCCGGCGAAGATTTCATCGGTAGAGACATGGCCAACCCCTACCAATGTCTCAGAAGTGAGGAGTTTTCTAGGACTTGCCGGATATTACCGGAGGTTCGTAGAGAACTTTGCGAAGATTTCAGAGCCAATGACCCGCTTGACCCGTAAGTAGCAGGAGTTCACTTGGACAAAAGAGTGCCAGAAGGCATTCGAGGAGCTAAAGAAGCGCTTGACTACAGCACCCATCTTGACCATACCTTCTGGACCCGGAGGATTCGTAATCTACAGCGATGTGTCCGGGAAAGGATTAGGATGCATCCTGATGCAGCATAGAAATATTGTAGCTTATGCTTTAAGACAGTTGAGGACACATGAGAAGAACTATCCCACCCATGACTTGGAGCTTGTAGCAGTGATCTTTGCTTTAAAGCTTTGGAGACATTACCTATATGGAGAAAGAGTGGAGATATTTATTGATCATAAGAGCCTGAAATATGTCTACACTCAGAAGGACCTTAATCAGAGGCAGAGACGTTGGCTCGAGGTGATGACAGACTTCGAAATTAAGCTACAGAACCACCCGGAAAAGGCTAACGTAGTAGCAGACGCACTGAGCAGAAGACCTATGGCATTCTTCTTGACTACCCAACAACATCTGTTGAGAGATCTAGAACAGATGGGTATAGAGGTTGTCATACCTGGAGTAGACGGACAATTGTCGAGTCTCCAATTACAATCGGCACTAGTAGAGAGAATCAAGGCTGCTTTGCCGACAGATGCCAGATTTCAGAGGCTCAGACAGAGGACAGAGGCTGGATTACATACAGGACTACGGATACATGAAGACGGAACACTGAGATGCGAAGATCGTCTCTATATGCCAAATGGAGAACTTCGGCAGGAATTGATGACAGAGGCACATAGTTCCACCTATTCTATTCACCCAGGAGGCACGAAGATGTACAGAAACCTAAGACAGTACTACTGGTGGCATGAAATGAAGAGAGAGATGGCATGCTTCGTGGCCAAGTGCCTGGTGTGCCAGCAAGTCAAGGCTGAGCACCAGAGATCTACAGGATTGCTTCAACCGCTTCCCATACCGGAGTGGAAATGGGAGCATATCACTATGGACTTTGTTACAGGCTTCCCGAGGAGTCCTAGTGGGCGCAACGCAGTATGGGTAATCGTGGATAGACTCACCAAGTCCGCACACTTTTTACCCTTTAGAGTTGGACAATCGACGGAGGCTTTAGCAGATATGTACATGAGAAAGATTGTGCGCCTACATGGAGTGCCAGTTAGCATCGTGTCTGACAGGGATACGAGATTTACGTCTTACTTTTGGCGGATTATGCAGGAGAGCCTTGGTACTCGCCTAAAGTTTAGCACAGCGTATCACCCACAAACAGATGGTCAGTCAGAGCGCACCATTCAGACATTAGAAGACATGTTGAGAGCGTGCATGCTAGACTTCGGAGGATCATGGGAGGACCACTTACATTTGGTCGAGTTTTTCTACAACAACAGCTATCAAGCGAGTATTCAGATGGCTCTCTATGAAGCGTTGTATGGCAAGAAATGTCGCTCCCCAGTATGCTGGAGTGATATAGGCGAACGACAGATCCTCGGACCCGAGTTGGTTGTTCGGACGGTAGAGAAGGTAAAGAAGATCCAAGGACACCTTCGAGCAGCACAAGGCCGACAGAAGCATTGGGCAAATGCGCAACGACGACCCTTAGAGTTTCAGGTAGGAGATCATGTATTCTTAAAGATCTCACCCACTCGAGGGACTATTAGATTCGGAGGCAGAGGGAAACTGAGCCCGAGGTACATTGGACCATTCGATATCTTAGAACGCATCAGAGAGGTTGCTTACAGATTAGCATTATCGCAGACCTTGGAAGGAGTGCACGACGTCTTCCATGTATCTCAATTGAGGAGGTACATACCGGATCCGAGTCATGTGCTTGACCATTCTGAGATCACAGTCGGGCCGAGCCTATCATATGAAGAAGAGCCTGTGGAGATTCTAGACAGAAGCGAGAAGGCATTACGAGGGCAGACCATTCCCCTAGTTCGTATTGCATGGAGGCATCATGCACCAGGCGAGTCGACTTAGGAACGAGAAGAGGACATTAGACAACGCTACCCCCACCTCTTCGAAGGACTAGGTACGTATTAGCACTTCACTCATTCAGTTAGAAATTCTTGCTATGCGTATGTTTTAATTTCGAGAACGAAATACCCTAAGGAGGGTAGATTATAAACCCCCTCAACCAATATGGGGTTTAATTTAATTTAATCCGGAGCCTAGGATTTTTTTTTGGAAGTTAATTAGATATGTGCGGCAATCATATGTACCCCTGACCATTGTGCAACCCAAGATGCTTGTAATTTCATCTCACCTTAACCGCGCAATGTTCGTTAAAAATTTTTGTCTTGCGCCCTAGCTATAAATCTAATTAACTTAAAGCCTTTTTACCTCAATCGAAACCAAATCAGGCCATATACACTCTTTCACATGGACTAGCCCACCCCACCAAGACCAGACAGGCCAAACCCTTGAGTCCAGCCCATCATCTCCATCTTTCCTATAAATATACAACTATTTACTCAAACCCTAATTCACTATTCACCACCTTCCTCAAAACCCTACCCGCTCCTGTGCATCCCGAGCTACCCCCACATCCGACCGGTACCCAACCACCGGACCACCACCCAACCATCAGACCACCATCCCCACCGCCAACACAGGACCCCCAAGCCACTGCTGCACAACTGTGCGCCGCCGCCACTGCTGCACAACTGTGCGCTGCCGCCGCTGCTGCACGTCAGCCGCTGCCCGAGAGACCCAAGCCGCTGCCGCCTCTAGCAGGCCGTGTAGTCGCTGCAACTGCCACCGCTGCCCCGTTGGTCGCAGACGACGTCGGAGCTCCGCCCCGCGAGGAAGACGGCCAGGACGAGTAGAAATCTCGTCTAGTCAGCCAGGTACACGACCCTAGTTCGCTTCTCGCATAATAGCATTGTATGGTTATTTTACCGAGTCATCGTGTCGACGTATCCTGTGTCGATACGAACCTATTAAAACGAATTAATACAGATATGTATGCATGATGATAGTTAAACTAGATGATAACAAACAGAATTAACCATAATTATCTACATGTTAGTATGATGAGTAACAGGAGTTAGAAATTGGTTAGTAACTAGCAAAAACCTAAAGTTATGAGACCGGTCATATATGAATAGTAATTCACCTGGAATACTTAACATAGAAAACAAGGGCAGGTATTCATACCAAACATAGATAATTGGTAATCAATAACGTAGTAATAATTTGCCTCAAAAAATGTTAACCGAGGATAGAACGAGTGTACACCCTAGCTACGTGCACACACGGTGCTGTAATCGATTAACCATGAACTTGAGACAGACCCTCAAGAGCAACGTAGTGTCAGTACACTGGGTTTTATTGTCTGATGTAGAATTCTATATTATATTGTGTGCCAGGATCATCGGATCAGACAGGAGACATCGCTGGAACAGGCTTCTGGCATTCACAGCTTTCGGATACAGGCAAGATACTTTGCTATATTTACTGTCTAAATTAAATATGCATATGCTGTATGGTATTGTTGTTGCTTGTATTTGATACAACTGTGCGCGTCCGAGTTGTCTCGGGTGCATTCAACGGGTACGTCGATGATTAGTATATCTATAGACTTAGCTCTTAGTAGACTCAACCCCTTGGGACGATAATTCTTTTATTGTCTGTGACCTGACATCTTACACGTTCACCAAGACATATTCATATTGGGATGTGGGTTTGCGTACTCGACTAGCTATCGTTGTGTACAACCTACCTCACGGTTAGCAGGTAGCCAGGACATAATTTAGAGGCTTGGTATATTGATTTATGGTAGGCACGTCGAGTAGTCGACTTGCGTATCTACATGGGGCGGGGAGGACAACTAGGAGGCGTATGGGATACACCCACATTGGAGCCGTAGTTCGGCGGAACCTCGGGTCAAATAATTTTTCCTTTATACTGATGCCACGCTCTTTGGAGTGATATAGACGATATACTGTACAGATGCCATTCTCTTCAGAGTATGGACGATATACCTACACCTACTCATACGCGTCAGAGTTGCCCTCACACTACATTCACTTAGATGGTTAGCACACCCTTATTGTATTTATTTTATTCAGTGTTCATATATAGCATGTTGTTTTCTTGTATCTTGTTACGTCCCTCTGAGGACCTGGTACCTTTCCAGATTTAGACGAGGCTTACTACTCCACCATATACGGCCCAGGACAGGAGACAAGATTTGCTACAGCCGAGGAGGAGGAGGTGCAGCCGTCAGAATTCCCGTGATCAGTTGGTAGGCCATTAGCCTAGATGGAGGGCAGCATTATCTTCTCAGCTGATGCCCTAGTTATTATCTTTTATAACTTCTTTCAGTATATTATTTCGTCATAGTAGTGGGTTTGTTCCCACCAGACATCACTGGTTGTACCTATGAGATCTTGAGAGTAGTATTTATCAATCAGCAGTTTATTTAGTGTTTATTGCTCTTTATAGTGTGGATGAGATTAGATTACCTGTATTTGACTGATATTGGACATGTTAGTATTATAAGACAACGTAGCATTCTTCGGGGATCCATTAAATTGGGATATCCTCGGAGATGTGACAGCTGGCTATTGCCACGTGGCCTGGTTCCATATATTTTGGGACTGGGGCGTGACGTAGGCTAGACTTACCCATGTACTCGTGCCCCTTCACCGAGTGCGGGTCATGACAGGTTGGGACATGGATAGTCGCCTAAGTGTAGTTTTCCCTTTTTACTTTAGTAAAATAAAATAAAAGTTTTTCCTTTTTTGTTGCGATTGTTTGTGTGAACTTCGGATATCGCACCAGAGGTAATATGGACGTAGTATAATATCGTGGCTTTTTATGGATATCCTACTAGGGATCTTTGGTGGACTTACTTTCTATGCACTAGGTTGCAAGTAATAAGCCTTGACACATGTGGTATAGTCGTGGCAAGTTTGGTGGACTTAACACCGTTGGCGCACTTAAATTTAAGAGCAAGTGATAAGTTGAGATAACGACTGGGGATAGTCGTATGAAAAGGTTTGCTCAGAGGTCACTTGGACATGGCACACTCTCGGGCAAGGATGTGAGGACGATAGCTCAGAGGTAACGTAGACGTGAGCTGATCAAAAGCCATACCGAGAGGTTAGGTACGATCCTGGTAATTTTGTGGAAGGAGAAGGAAGCACGCCAGAGGTTGTATGGATGTGGTTGTTTGCTTCCATTGAGGATATTTTGCTGGGGTTTTTTTGGTCGACTTATTACTTCTTGTGCATGAGAGTACAAAAAGTAAGTTTGCAATAAAAGCCCTATCAGGGGTAATATGGACGTGATAGGTTTTGTGGACCGATTAATTTTTGTACATATTATTGCAAATAATAGGTTTGAGACAAGTCCTGCCAGAGGTAATATGGATGTGGCAGTTTTAATGGACTTAACACCTCTGTTGTACCTTGGTGAGAATGGGTGATAAGTGGGTATGACAACTGATATAAGAGGTAATATTGATGTGATTATCGATAGCCAAAACCTGGGAGGTTTGTAATGTCAGCCAAGGAGAAATGTTAGGACGATAGTTCAGAGGTAATATGGATATGAACCAAAGTCCCAAGGACACATTTGGGAGTAGTTTTGCTGAGTGTGGTCTATTAGAAAATAAAGATAGACATGAGGACTTCTTCTTTGGGGAGATTGGTGGGACAATAGCTCATAGGCAATATGAATATGGCTAGCATCTAACGAGATTAGTTTTTGAGTGGTCACTGCGGGAGTGTGCGAGTGGACCTAAGGACTGCTCCACTGGAGAGACTTTGGGGATCCAACATCCATTGCGTATCCAGGATACCTAGATACACATGATGGCTTTTACAGGAATTTACAAAGAGAAGTGCATAATATACAAAATATAGGTACTGTATATTTTATATTTGCTGGAGAATTTTGCCCCTGGTAATCAAATCTTCCTTAGGCTCTTCGATTATGTATACACTGTTGAATCGAGGAAATACCGTCCTTAATATCTTTGATAGAAGGTTGGATCGAGAAAATATTGTCCTCGATGTCCTTCTTGTCAACTATGGCCAGAAGTTTATGATTTTGGCACTCTAGTCCAACAAGTTATCGTCTTATCGGAGTGATAGTGCGTATTAGAATCTCCATATCCTAGCCCTTTGCGAGTGCTATTGTAATAACTATCAAATTATAAAGGAATACGTCGTCCTTTACCAAAGTTCAGACCTTCAGCTTTTTGGAGGTCATATCCCATCTTCGATATGAGACGGAGTGATTGTTGGCTGTAATGATGGAACTGTGACAACTCATCTTTTATTGCATTGAATACTGTTGATGACTTAGCTTGTGCAGAATAAGAGGCTTTGTGCACCGAAATACTACCACCTATACATGAGAGAGTTGGCTGAGTTATGCGCGTAGGATCACTATCGCATGAGCACGATTGTCTACCACGCTGAGGACCACCGCTTGCCGCATATTTTGGTATATCAGGCTGGGGAATACTACATGTTGCCTATAAGGATTTGTTACAAAAAGAAGTACTATCGTGTGCAAATAAAGTGTGATACGTCCATGTACTGAAGACTTGCTTGAATGCATACAATGAAACATTGTCTATCATACGACATTATTGATGAGTCATGCGAGACTTGGCTCTTGTGCACAAGTAGACTTGTTGAGCGGTGTTGGGCATCCGAAGTCTACAGTTTTTGTTTTCTAAGAAAAAGATCATGTGGCCCGGCCTATATTGCTTTTCCTTTGAACTGGTCTTTGGAGGTGCTTTGACGTCGGGCGCCTCATAATCCCACTGTTAGGCAAGGCCCGACCTGGTTGCCCCTGCCCAGGCCTCCTCAGTGGTAGAAGAAACCATATGGCAGGACTTGAATTTTCGTATTTTAGGCCGGACGGAGGAAGATGCTGCTTGCTGCGTTAAGTCTAGGATAAGATCCGGTTAGACCCACCTAATTTTGCCCCGAGGTGTAGTAAGAGGTGTCAGCTCGGATGCTTGGTCATGAGCGGGTGGAAGATTGACTACCTCCATTGTTTCCCTTTGGATCGGTATGACCCCGTCTTGGAGAACTGTCACGGGGAAGTTACCGAATTATAGGGACACCATGTTCGAGGCAACCATCTTATCATCAAAGTCTAAGGTAAGGGCCTTGGTTTTAAGCAGGCACTGGATATACCACTTGAGGGTATAGCAGTCCTTCAACGTATGGTGGACTTAGCGATAATAATGGTAATATTTTGGATTGTTCATCTCGGCTGCCTCTACGACGCATTTGACTTCGGGGAGCCGAAGCTTGCCACTCTTCATCAACACATAAAATATGGGCAAAACATCATTATATTTGAAGGAGTAAGTCTCCTGGGACTTTGGAACCTCGGCCGGTTTTTGCTTGGGTTTCATGGTTAAGTTGGCGACCAAGGCCTGCTTTTCTTTTTTGTCGTAGCTGCTATTGCCGCTATTATTGTTGTTGTTATTTTGAGAATGCTTTCCCCTATCGTAGATGACAGGGATCTGTATTCCCAAGAGTCTGGCATCCTTGACCTTCTTCTCAGTGCTGAAGGCGCTTATGATGAACGTTGTCCAGTCTTTAAACTAGCTATCACCCATCCAGAGGCTGATAGCCGAAAGTAGGTTTCTCTGACACATCTCCATCATCGTCGATTCGGGATTGCTAGGAGGCAGCCTGAGCGTAGCTTCTCGGAATCGTTCGATATAATTTCGTGCAAGCTCCCATTTTTCCTTGAGTGACATCCATCAGGGATGACATCATCATATCGTTTCCTACCTCATAGAATCTTCTGAAGAAGAGACTCTTGATATCGTCGAACGATGAGATACAATTATATAGGAGACTGCAAAACCAATCAAAGGCTACCCCAGACAATGCCCCTATGAAGATATTAGTGAGAATAACATTATTGTGGGGTAGATGCCCCGTTGCGGTCTCGAAGTAGCTCATGTATCGAAGGAGGAAGGATTTCCCGTCAAATGTGTCAATATTGAAGGGTTTGTACTTTGGCGAATATTGTACATCCCTCCATTCTAGCTGATATGGTTATCGCACTCCGAGATCGCGAAGTGAGTCCTGATTGTCCATGGAATACATGCGTGCTCAGATTTCTCGGACCTCCTCATCGCTTCCCAAGCTTTATTTATGGTGGGAGGAGCAGATGATCATGGTTTAGTATGACGGCCGCCAACTGGGGGAGCGGTTGCATTTAAATCTACATTAGTTCCAAGGTCTTGTCTTGATGACCTTGGTAGTTGGTGTCAGGACCCGCACACGAATATTCGGGCCCAAGTACTTGGGTACGACCAGCCTACACTGCAATATCGATGGTCGAACGCTGTTTGGGTCAATTCTACTATTAAAAATTCTCATACAATATATATATGGTACCTATCAATCATCTCAACTCCAAACGGAGGAACAATATGGTATCTCACAAATATAACTATACTCAATCATAATGCAAACTAAGAATGATAAAGCACGAAGGGAATAACGAAGAAAAGAATTAAGATACCATCTACAAGTTTGAAATAATATACATGCCATGAATCTCAATACAAGTCTAAGAGAAATCCACCAAAATAAACTAAACCTCCCAAAGCTCTGGAACTAAGTCTTCTTGGTCTATAGGAGTATCCTGTAACGGTACTCCATCCTGCGACCCGTAGAATATAGGACACTGATCTATGAGCCAATCATCCAAAAAAATATCTAGTCAAGATTGGAGCAAAATACATACCTCTGAAAGTAGTTTCAAATACATAATCGAACATATAAACTAGATAATAAAAAAGAATACAGGATAACTAAACATCAGAATGAAATAAACTAGAGTGAATATGTAATATACTGGAATGAAGAGCAAGCAATATGAATATCTGCAATAATGGAAATAACCAAAATCTAACTAATGTGCCTCAGAATATAAGTTTATTATATGATCGGTTTAGGTTCAACACGAATACAATAAGGTAACTCAATTACAAGTGTGGTATGTAATCAACATGTACACGAATACACTGGGGCTTTGATCACATAATCAACTTTTACTCCCCCATCCCATCTAATAACAATGGATCCAATCACGACACATTACGAACACGAATATGGGCACATTGAACACGAGCAGTGTATGTACACGAATATAGGCACATTGAATACGAGCAGTTTGTGAACATGAAATATAATAATTTAATATCCAATACACATGATAAAATATATATGAAGGAGTACCTGCTGAACATAGTAGGGGATAACATCTCCTGACAGGATCCATGTAGTACCAGTCCGTGAAACCACTGTGTCGGAATCAAGTATACAGTTTGAGAACATAAGATATATACACTATTATGAAATAAAAATTAACAGAGCAATGTACTCGCTAGAAGTCCTGAGCAAGGTGTATCTCTAGATGCCCAAGATGGTATCACACAGACCTATATATGGTATATTGCATCAATACATGATTTTAGAATGAAAATAAGTTAAACTAGTTTAATTCTAGGTCATAAAGCCATTTCTAAGTCAAAACAGTCAAACTAGGTCAACTCTAGGTCAAACTAGTCAAACTTGGTCAAACTAGCTATTTATAGGTTGTATGAGTCCAATTCTAGGATATTAGGTCCATATACTATGTGACTAGGCTATACTAGCTAAGCTAAGATATTAGGATACAAACAAAGCACCGTATCGTAGGATACGCAAGGTTTTAGATAAGAAAATACTAATTTATATATATACAAGACAATACATATAGTATTCTTACCTAACTAATACAAAGTAGATACCTTGGCTTTGAACCAATACGTATCTCACCACCTACACACCCATCTTGATTCTCAAATCCAATACCTTGAGTATCCACCAATAACTTGACATTACCATGGTATCACAAGGTAATTCAAATTCTAGTATATAATTAACTACCCAATATACTAAACTATAACTAACATACATTAACTACTTATACTATACTATACTAACTACCTACTAACTTACCAATACATATATACATACATACATACATATTGCTACTAGTAAACATGTATATATATATCTAACAACTAGATAACAATATGTATACACACACACACACACACACACACACACACACACACACACACATATATATATATATATATATATAACTACTAACAATGTGACTAACTTAACTAACTACATATCAAGCCAACTAAACTATTAACTAATATATCAACTCCTTACCTTGCTGCTGCCCTTGCTCTTGCATTTACTGAGTTATGGTACAGTCGCATTGCTGTTGTGCACACTTTTATTGCTGCTATTGCAAGCTGCTACACTGGCTACTGAAGTTGCTGCTGATGCAGCAGCTTGTTGCAAGCCATGCTTGCTACATGCTTCTCTTGCTGTAGTAACTGTTGGCCTCTTGCTGCAGCTGCTTGTTGTAGTTGTTCTCTGCTGTTGGTGATGCAGGCTACTGCAGTACTGGATGCTAATTGTTGAATGTCTTGCTGTAGTGGTTTGAAGTGGCTCCTGCAAGCTTCTCTGATGTGGTTTTCTCCTTCCTCCGGAGCTCCGGTCACCCCGACCACCCTCGTCGGATCCACGACCGGAGGAGCCCTAGCCTTACCTCGCCAGAGTATTCTCTCCTCCGCTGCACCCAGCCACAACCACCTGCTCGACTTCGGTAATCCCCCACAGTGCCCGACAAAAGACGACCCCCTTCGCCTAAGCCGATGTGCTCGACGCCACCGCCATTAACGACCTCGACCTTGCTCACAGCAGACTCCGACTTCCCGGCCCTCATCTCCTCCACCTCGAGGAGCCTCGACCCGCGGCCATCGTCTCCGCCTGAGCACCTGAGCTCCACCACCACGACCATTATCACCATAGCCTCTCGTCGACTCTCCTCCATCCGCCATCTCGACCTCCTCTCCACCCATTCTCCACCCGATCATCCTCCTAGACCAGCACCACCACTGTCCGCTGGGATCCTCCCATCACCCCGTCCAACACCAGTAACACCACCGTCATCACGACCACCACCGCTGCTCACCGTTCCCCGACTTCCATACGACCTACACCACCATTCCTCTCCTCTTCACTCCTTCCCTGAACCACCTTGCCACCACCACCGTGTACCTTTTCCTCGCCGGAGCCGCTGTGCTCCGCTGCACCAGACCACGAGCTCCTTCTCCCTGCTCCCTGTCCTCCTCCTCCTCCTCCTCCTCCCTGCCGGACTCCCCTGGCCGGAACAGTAACGACCTCATTACCATCATCATCATATTATCACTACCTACATAATCATCACTATTATCATCATCATCGTCACCATTGTCGCCATTATCATTATCATCACCTCCATCGTAACCCTCATCATCGTCAACATCATCATCATCGTCGTTACTATCATCAACACCATCACCTTAATCGTCATCATTATCCTCGTCATCATCTCCAACCCTAATCACCATTACCATCACCCCATCCACATCATTATCATCGTCCTAGTCACCATCATCATCATCCTCGTCATCACCATCATGTAATCACCATCATGATCATCACCATCATCTTCACCATGAGCATCACCATCATCATCATCGTCGTAGTCATAATCATCGCCATCATCGTAGTTATCATCTCATCATAACCCCAATCATCGTCATCATCATCGTCATCGCCATCGTCATCGTTGTCAACCTCATCGTCGTCACCGTCATTCCCATGTGCGTATCCCGTGGTTCGAACCTGTCCCTCTCCTCCTTTTTATGTGAGCATGTATATATGCTATTAGGACATGATTATTGCTTTATTACTGTTAGTTGTTATCTGACCCTGAGTCGATGAACCCAATGACTTATACGCGTACACATATGCGTATTAGAATTAAGTGATATATATATATATACATATATAGATGGATGTATTATATAAGTAATTATATGCTTACGACTATATATGTATTTATATTGTACGACCCTATGACACTATGGATTATCCCGTGTTTACCTTAACCATGTTGACCCTAAGAACATGTTAGATGACTGCCTTGTGTACATTTACGTACTGGCCTAGACACATGTTATTTTGAATGTCTGATTTTGATACCACATTTAATATAGGACACCTGCATAATTAGTCGCACAATTGACCGTGTTAGTTGACCAGGGTTACCCCTAGCGTACCCCCGGGTCCAGTGTATTTATGGTTATGTGTGTGCTAGTATAATGACTGATGTTGTATTATGATATATTATATGTATATAGGACCTATTGGATTTATCTACGCGACTTCTGGAACAAGTTATTGGTACTACACTATTTTTTGGCCAGGCAAGTATACCTTGCCTTGTTGTACTGTTTAAATTCAGTTATTATTTTAGTTGCATGTTTATTGTTTTAGATTATATAAACTGTGCGCGTCCGAGAGAGACTCGGGTGCAGTCAAAGAAGGCGTTGACGTTAGGACTTGTGTCTGACCTAGTGTCTCGTAGACCCACCTAAAGTTATGGAGTTATCGGTATGACTCTCCAGGCCTTGACACGTATCATTTCATGTCATAGAGTGAGTTCATGTAGGGACGTGTGCCTTATACTCGACTGGCCATCGCTGTGAGCAACACGTGTGACGGTATTTCGCTTAGTTATTTATTTCTATAGAGACTTGCCTTACGTGATGTCCACGTCATGTTCGCGACTTGTATACTTGTATTAGGCGGAGAGGACAACTAGTAGGCGTATGGGACACCCACCTCTTTTATACAGATACCGCGTTCTTCGGAGCGATACAGACGTATATATATATTACAGATACCTCATTCTTCGGAATGATGGACGTTACAGATACCATGTTCCTTAGAGTGTTGGATGTTACTTGGTGATTTTACAGATACCACACTCTAGAGAATGTTGGACGTTATGCCTACGCCTACCCATACGTGCCAAAGTTTTTCTCAAAGTGCATTCACATAGATGGTTAGCACACCCCTTTATTTATTCAGTATTTACTTTATGGCATGCTTCTATGTATCTTGTAATGTCCCTCTGAGGACATGGTCCCTTTCTAGGTGTAGATATTCATGAGTATTCGCAGGAGCGCATATCCGAACTGGTTACTTATGTTCCAAGGAGTCCTCTCTTTGATTCTTAGTGATTATTGGTTGTTGTACTTATATTGTTGTGTTTGCTTTTATATTCGAGTTGGCAGTGGATTTATTTCCATCCGACTATCATCCTTTGATACTTCATATTGAGATCTAGTTATATAGTTATTGGTTATTCATTTATTCATTGATTGTTGTGGATGAGATTAGATTATACACTGTGACTTATGATAGTTTTTACCACATATGAATTATTATTCATAATACAATATACGCATGTGTTATAGTTTTCATATATTGGAGTTGCCATATACATGCGGCTGACATGCTTACGTGTCCTAGTCCTACATATTTTGGGACTGGTCGTGACAGATACAAAACTATGTGAAGCACCAAAATCAAATAAAGTATAAGCTAGAAAAGAATCAAGATAGACTGAACCTGAGATAACATCACCGACTGGCTCCTCCTTCTCGACGGTCAAGGCAAAATCTTGCCCCTATAGCTGGGCATCTCTCTGCTGCTATTGCGGTGATAGAGGAGGTCCTCTCTGTTGTCCCACTGGTGGTCTCGTGGGTGCTCTTTGTGCCTGAGCTCTGCCCTGACCTGGACGAGTTGGAACTTTAGGACAAGCCCTCAACTGATGGTCTCCTGATCCGTAGAATAAGTACTAGCCCAATCATATCCCGCATGTATCCCATCCATGTCCTTTCTTCTATAAAAGTGCAAGGAACAACTGGCCTATGAATCTGGTGCATCTGATGTACCGGCGCTCTCGCTGGTCCATGATACTACTGCCTCGGCTGCTAGAAGTGCCTTTGGTGTTGTTGCTAAATATGCGGCCGCTTCATTAGACCAGTGTTTCTACTGGATCCCCCTGTGTCCTTCAGCCTCTTAGAGCCTAGCTGTAGATCATCCTCTGCCCGCTGTTCCTGTCTCAGAATCTCCTCGAAAGTAGTGAGGGAATCTCCGTTCGTATGTGATTTGACTTCCCAGTTTAGGCCCTTCCTGAACTTTCTGGCTCTTCCTCTAGGGTTCTGACCCTCCACAAAATAGTCGAATCTGCAATACTCTGTCGCATACTCGTCCACTATCATACCACCCTGAATGAGGTACTAGAACTGGCTCACTAGTGATGTCAGAGCCACATCTGGAAAAAACTTTTCCTTGAAGTGTTCTTTGAATGCTTCCCAAGTAAGTCCTGGTACTGAGATCCTGGAGTCCGTCTTGAACCAAGTCAACGCAATGTCAAACATTATGCACCCCGCGGCCTCTATCTGTAACTTTTCCAGAATTTGCGCCAACCGCAGCTTTCGCTCAATGTCTTCTATCTAATCATCAGCATAAAGGATTCCTTTTGTGCCTTTAAAGTCCTTCGGCCCAATCCTATAGAAGTCTATAATGGAGCCCGGCCTCGGCTACTGTAGGGTAAACTGAGGTGGTATTGTCTATAGCTAGACTAAGGTGGCTCCCTCGTTGAGAATGGTCAGTCAGAGGTCAATCTGGTGAGCATTCTTAATGCTCTGCAGTATGACCTCTGACTGACGCTGCTGCGCCTCCATCAACTGCTGAAAGAGCACAAACATCTACGTCTGATCGAGTGCAGATATTGGGGGTGGAAGATCTTTTGAAAATATTGGCGCTGTCCTTTGTACCAGAGGTAGAGCACCTCAGAAAGTAGTTGCAGAAATGCCCACCTGGATCGGTGAAGTGGACCTTTGGAATGTAGCTGCTGGAACATCATCTGATGGTGCTGTCCTCTTATGTGATAAAGTGACTAACCACGCTGACATGGCACATGAGCGCTGGGAACGCATCTTCGACGATATACTGAAGATAGATTGAAATAAGAAATCAATATTGAGTACGATACAATATCATTTGTAACCTCTGTATCCTGAGATTCTAGCTTAAATGCTGTTTTTAGGTTAATTTGGGGCTAGTGAGATTTTTTCATAATTTTTTGTTAATTAAAAACTAGTAACATTAATTTTCTAGGACTTTCAAGAATTTATTTTAGGTACAAACTTAACTAAAAATATTCCAAACTTTTATTTTAGGTTCTAAATAATCAAATATATTTTCTAGAATTTTCTGGAAATTTTCTGATTATTTTTAGCATTTATTTTGAGTTAATTAGGGAAAACTTAATTAAAAACTATTTTTTGAAAATAAAAACCCAAAAAAGTAATTATTTCTGCCCAGTCAGTCAACAGGGGCCCACCCGTCAGCCTCCAGTAGGCAACGGGGCGGGGCCCGCCTATCAGTGACAGCGAGATGGGTGCGGGTGCAGTCGAGCCGACCCAGAGCTGAGCCGAGTCCGAGTTCGACTCGGACTCAACTGAGCCAAGCCGGGAAAAATCTAGATCGTTCGATCTGGGCAGGGCAACGTGGATGGCTGCCACGTGGCAGGCTCATGAGCCGCGGCTTCCCTCTCTCCTCTATATATATAGGATATTTTGTTTATAATTGTAGGGTTTTCTTTGAGCCGAATTTTGGGGAATTGCCATCTAGGGTTCCTTTATCTTCCAGAAGCCATTGTGTATAGCTCCGAACTCCAAATGAGACATAGTTTCTAGAGTTAGAAACTATATTGAGGTTAGATTTCTGATTATATAAAAAAATTTACAAAATTATGAGTATTAAATTCTGGAAAATTCGTAGAGCATAGCATGTCCGAAAATAGATGCGTCTCAATATTTTTGCGATCTCGGGAGAACAAGAAATCAGAATCATGAACCGTTTGAAGATTCGAAAAGCTAATTTCGAGATACATGTAATTTTACCAGAGTTTAATTCGACAAATTTATATACCGTTAATTCTGTTGAACTTCTAGGTTAGATTTTAACCATCGGTGCACGATACAAAATTTTTGTGTGCCATAATTCCCAAACAAATTTGAATTTGGACAAGCCGTACATTCCAACATGTTTTTGATGCTGAAATCTATAGGAAATCATGCATGAAAGTCAAGTTTGTGTCGGTTAACTTTTCGGTCAGTAGATCGCCTCGATTTGCGTGCTATGAGTCTCGAGTGGATAAATTTTAGGTTCTTTTGGACAAAATTAGGATTTGACCTAAAAATCAGAATAATAAGATTAAAATAGTATTTTAGAGTAATTATTCTAGAATTAAATAAATTAAAATAAATTATCTTTTGACATGATAAATTTGTAATACATAGGCTATTTGGACTGTGATTGGGATTCTGATTCATACCAGGTAAGGACCACAGGCGAGTATATTTTGTGATTACTTTCAGTACTTGATAGTCTCTATAATGCATGCTTAGTATTGATTATTTGATTCTTGACACTTGTTACACGGATTTGTATGATGGATTCTTATTATGAGATAAGTGATTGTTCTAGATTATTTTGTTTTCTTCGTGACTGATTTGGAATCCATGTTTACTTGTGGGGAGGGGAAATACTTAGTGGACATGTGAACTACCCTTTCTATCCCATGGTATTTTCTGGAATAATAACAACCATGAACGACACGTGTGGTTTGCCGAATATTACCCCCTAGCCGTTCACATGTCCACAAGGTATTTCAAATCATATAGAGTAGTTGTTCCTATCTGTTCTTCCATCCATTATAGTTATTTCTTTTGTTGTTTGGAGATATTGTACTATATGTTGCCATGACAGGACTTCAGCATTTGGTTTTTCTATTTATTGTCTTATAGCTTCTACCATGTGTTGGAACTATTTTTATTATGATGTACTCGTTCCTTTCCTGACTGGATAAATATTTTTGGTGACTACATTGAGGATGAAATCCCTACACATTATGGACTGTATGCTAACGACATAATATAGTCTAATCTTGCCCTTCCGGACGATCAGGGAGAGTTAGCAGCTCAGATACCGTCTGCGATGGAGTAGTTTATTAGTAGTTAATTTTGTTAGTTATTTGGATCGGATTGTTCTCCGACAGTTTCTTAATGTATTTTAAATATTGTATTTGGATAATTAGTTTTGGGAAAGATTCATTGTACCCACATCAAGGTTATTATTTTAATATTATCTTGGTTTATTCTTTTAAACTAGTGCATATGGTTGAGTATAATGTAGAGATATATATGTTATGAGTTATAGATTATTTGTGGCTTATTATACAGCGTTCTACGTCGACACTGTGACGTAGGCTGGGTGTACTCATGACTCATGCCCAAATCAAGGGTGTAGGTCGTGACACATTTTTAGTGGTGGCCCATGCAGGTCTGATTTCGTACAAGGTTGCGAACTCGTGGTGGTACTCAATTTAGATGTACGACTGCAAGCCTGCCATATGATATATATACTAGGAATAGGAAAATACTCAATCACAACTAGGGATCCAATAAACTCAACTTGCTAACCCTTAATAATTCCTTTCGAGCAATCGAACCTCTTTCATAGTTGATCGTCCTCCTTGGATACTTCCTTATCTTGTGCCACATCAACTTTATTCTTGTTGTTTTCAACCTTTCAGAATTCTACCCAAGA
The DNA here is from genome assembly GCA_036927795.1 of Iris macrosiphon. Lineage (NCBI taxonomy): Eukaryota > Viridiplantae > Streptophyta > Magnoliopsida > Asparagales > Iridaceae > Iris > Iris macrosiphon. The sequence continues at coordinate 88,001,404 of JAYESA010000018.1, forward strand.
CTAGAACGTGCGGTGCCAGAGCCAATGGTGCTTTTCCTACACCACCCGCATCGCTAAGCTTCATATCTGTATCCTTTGTGCTTAAGCATAGTTTAGTATCTGAATCCTTGAGTAAGAGTTGCAAGATCACGACTGGTGGAGGCACTATCCTAGTCAGTGATACTTGTAAGGGGCGTCGTGTTACCTTGGGAGGCCATAATTTGGATGCTAGTTTACTCATAATACCACTTCCGAGTTTTATCATTGTCCTTGGAATGAATTGGTTGAGTATGCACCATGCTAGCATAGACTGTCGTGGAGGACGTGTACTATTTCGCCCTCCAGGAAAGCCAGAATTCGAGTTTGTTAGGGGAGGAGTTGAGCAGAGTGATAAAATTATTTGTATAGCCATGGTAGCAGAAACGGACTTGCCACACCCGATTATTACAGAATTTTTAGACGTATTTCCTTAGGAGCAACCCAGATTGCCACCGGACAGAGAGCTTAAATTTACTATAGACTTCGTACATGGGGCAGAACCGGTGTCGTAGCGAGTCTATAGGATTAACAACAGTGATCTGACATAATTGAAAAAGCAGGTGGATGATTTGCTAGACAAGGGTTTTATTAGATCGAGTTCCTCGCCTTAGGGAGTCCCCGTCTTATTTGTACCAAAGAAAGATGGGTCGGTGCGAATATGCATTGAATACCATCATCTAGAAATGTGGTAGTTACTAGTCTACCTTTCTTAGAAAAAAATTATCCCCAAAATTTGGGGAAGAACTGAATATAATAACTAGTAGCACAACTGAATATAATAACTAGTAGCACAAAATATAAATATTTAATCACTAACTAATAAATATTCTAAATGACCAAAATACCGTCATCTAGAAATGTGGTAGTTACTAGTCTACCTTCCTTAGAAAAAAATTATCCCCAAAATTTGGGGAAGAACTAACACTACAACAAGCAATCACAACAAACAAGAAAGAATGATACCTCACGGCTCAAAGAGATAAGGGTATCCCTCGCGCATCTCGGCTTCCCTCTTCCAGGTAGACTCTTCCGGAGAGTTATGCCTCCATGCGATGCGTACCAAAGGAATCGTCTGGTCCCGCAACACCTTCTTCCTACGATCTAAAATCTCCACTGGCTGCTTTAGGTAGCTAAGAGTCAGACCGACCATAATCTCCGAGTGATCCAATACGTGACTAGGATCCACCACATACCATCTCAATTATGACACATTGAATACATCATGCACTCCCTGAAGTACAGGCATCAAATCTAGTCTGTAGTCCACCGCACCGACCCTCGCAAGAACACCGAAGGATCTGATGTACTGTGGACTAAGCTTTTCGCATCCACAAAAATAAATAGTGCCTCATGTCAGATAATTCCTTAAGAATACCACATCACCAACATAGAATAAAATACATCCTTAACACTCAACCTAAAATAAAATAATCATAAGCAATCCAAACAAAATCTATACCTCAAACTCCGAAGGTCTCCGATGGCTATCAGCCATATGTCGATGTCTGTCCTGCGACACCTGGCATCTATCCATGATGAGCTTTACCTTCTCAACTGCATCGATAATTATCCCCGATCCCAACAAGACTATCTCACTAATATTATCCCAAGATAGAGGAATATGATATCTTCGTCCATATAAAACCTTGAATGGTGACATCTCAATACTGGCCTGGTAGATGTTTTTGTAATCAAACTCTACCAGGTGAAGATAATCTGCCCAAGAGACTCAGAAATCCAAAACACAAGTACGAAGTATATACTCGAGCGTCTGAATAGTCCTCTTTGACTACCCGTATGTTTGGGAGTGATATACGGTACAAAACTTTAGCTGAGTGCCCAAGCTAGTCTACAAACTCCTCCAGAAGTGGGATATGAAGTAACTATCCCGATTCGAGATGATGCTCATAGGAACTTCGTACAATCTGATAATCTATCGCACATAAATTTCCGCTAGCTTCTCTGTAGAAGTACCTACTTTGAATGGAAAAAAGTGGGCTAATTTTGTCAACCTGTCTACAATGACCCAAATTGCGTCTTTATCTCCTAGAGAACGTGGAAGCCCCAAAACAAAATCTATAATAACATGCTCCCACTTCCACTTTGGAATAGGTAAAGGCTGAAGTAAACCACCTGGCCTCTTCCTCTCTTCCTTTACCTGCTGGCATACTAAACATCTGGATAGAAAGTGCGCTACCTCCTGCTTCATACCATACAACCATACATGCTCTCTCAGATCTCTATACATCTTGTTTGCACCTGGATGTATAGAGTACTGCGATCGATGAGCTCCTGAAGAACCTCCTCGTGCAACATCCCACTTGGCACACATAACCTGGTACCTTTCCGTAGTGATCCATCCTCACCAATAGTGAAGTCCTCAAATAATTCCATCCGAACCTGCGCTTTGATGCTCCTCAAAGACTCATCTTCATACTATGCAGCTCGAATCTTGTCCATCAGCTCTGACTGTATCAGTAGTCCCTATATATGTATCTCTACACCTGATACCAGTACCTCAATACCCAAGCTCTCAAGATTGGTGAGTAAATATTTGTCTGTAGTTAGGCATATAGCCACTAGATACCTGCTCAAGGCATCAACGACTATATTGGCCTTCCCTAGATGGTACTGCAATGATATGTCAAAGTCCTTCATCGACTCCAACCACCGTCGCTATCTCATGTTCAGCTCTTTCTGCATAAATACGTACTTTATGCTCTTGTGGTATGTGAAGATCTCCACACGCTCTCCGCACAAATAGTATTTTAACAATTTTAGAGATAAAAAGACCGCTATATACTCTAAAACGTGGGTAGGTTAATTTTTCTCATGATGATGTAATTGCCTGGAAGCATAGGCAATCACCTTCCCATTCTGCTGCAAGACATAACCCAAACCCTTCCATGAGGCATCAATATAGATAGTTAATCTACCTAATCCTGATGGCAACGTCAATACTGGAGCTGTCGTCAACCTCTTCTTTAGCTCCTCAAAAGCGGCCTGACTCTCCTCTATCCAAATAAACACCATATCCTTCCTGGTCAGCCTAGTCATCGGCTCGGCAATCTTGGAGAAGTTATGTACAAACCTTCGGTAATAACCTGCTTGCGCCAGAAAACTCATGATCTCCTCCACTGAACTCAGAGTAGCCTATCACTCGACTGCTGAAATATTCTTTGGGTCCACTGAGATCCAATCTCCTGTAAACACATGACCAAGGAAATCAATCTTGTCAAATAAGAACTCACACTTTGAGAGCTTGCCATAAAGCATCTCCATCCTCAAAGTCTCTAGAACTTTCCTCATATTCTCCTTATGCTCTTCCGAGGTCTTCGAATATACTAGAATATCATCAATAAATACTACCACAAACTTATTAAGATACTGGTGGAACACCATTTTTATTAGATTTATGAATACCGTTGGGGCATTGGTCAACCCAAACGACATCACCATGAACTCAAATTGGCCATGCCAAGTTCGAAAAGCTGTCTTCGGAATGTCCTTCTTTACTTAAACCTGATGGTAACCTAACCTTAAGTCTATCTTCGAAAATACCTTTGATCTGATCAACTAATAGAAGATATCATCAGAGCCCTGTAGTCGATAGTGAGGTTGTTCAGAGCCCTGTAGTAGATACACATGCTACCGACCCATCCCACTTCTGTACAAACAATAACAGAGCACCCCATGGTAAAAAATTAGATCTGATGAATTCCTTATCCTGCAACTCATCCACCTACTTCTTTAACTCTACCAGTTCGCTGTTGTTGACTATATCGACGTGCTGAGATATCGGTTCTGTGCCTGGCCCAAATCTATAGAGAACTCAACATCTCGGTATGGCGGCAAATGCGACAACCTCTTAGAAAAAACATCTATGAACTCTACTATAAACAGATATGACAAATCCTTCTCTTCCACCTTAGCTCCACAGATAGCATCCTCGCTCTCTTCCACTGCTCCTCTGGAAATCTCAAACTCTGGGTCTCCTGGCGGTAGAAACAAAACTCTGCCTTCACGATAATCTATACTACCATGGTCCCTACTAAACCAATCCATCCTGAGTACAATATCGAAGCTCAGAAGTGGCATTACGAGTAAGTACGCGCTCAACTTCTAGCCTTCCAGTACAACTCTTCGATCCTTACAAACACCACTGACCAGAATTATGACTCCTCCAGTCCTGATCTTACAAGTCCTAGCCAAAGGATCAGACTTTAATCTATTATTAAGAGTAAAAGATACTGATACAAAAGAATTGGAAGCTCCAAAATTAAATAAAGTATAAGCTGAAATATAATCAAAGAGAACTGAACCTGATATAAAATCTACGACTAGCGCTTCCTTCTCAACTACCATGGCAAAAGCTCGCCCTCGTGGTCTACCTCTCTGCTATTGCTGGTGCTGGACAAAATACTGCTGCTGAGTTTGTAAATGAGGTTCCCTCTGTTGTTAGAAGTGGAGTCATTTAGCAGGACCCATACTACTGCTAGCTCCTCTTGATGTATCTTATATCCTCTTAGATTTGAGCTCCAAGTCATCCTCTGCTCTCTATGCATCCATTAGGATATCCTCAAAAGTTGTAGTACGGTGTCCTCTAGTGAGAGATTTGATCTCCCTGATCAAACTCTTCCAAAATATTTAGGCCTTACCTAGAGGATTCTGCCCCTCTACAAATCTTCTTACTCTACAGAACTCTGTTGCGTACTCGTCCACCGCCATGCTCCCCTGGACGAGGTCTAAGAACTGGCTCTCTAGAGGACTCAGAGTCACATATGGAGAAATATTCCTTGAAAATCTCTTTAAAAGCTCTCCATGTCAGTCCTGGCACCGCGATCCTTGGGTTTGTGCTGAACCATGTTAGAGCAATATCGAACATCCAACTGCCCGCTGCCTCCACCTATAAGCCATTCGAAATATGTGCTAGCCTCAAGTCTCTCTCAATATCCTCGATTCAATCATCCACGTACAATATCCCCTCGATGCCTTTGAAGTCCTTCGGCCCCATCCTTTTGAAGTCAACGATGGAACCCTGCTTCGGCTGGAGCGGTACGGGATAAATGGCACGGTCTGTGGCTGAACAAATGCTACCTTCTCCATATTAGCTAGTGCTACCTGGTGACCACTCTCGATGCCCTAACGTAGAGCGTCCATCTGCCTCTGCTGTTGTTTGCCATTTTATATTAAAATCAATAACTGAGAGAACTGGATATGATTTAACAAACTAAGAAAGTACAAAGATGATTCCTAGGAGACAATCTAAGTACAAATTTATTTTTTGGGGGTGACGAGGGAGGGTTAGAAGTGTAGGAACTCCCTTTACTCCATGGACGATCCGATACGGAAGCTCTTCTCTCTCCCTTGAGTATAGATTAAAAGATAGACAACTAGCCTCTTGCATGGGGATATTACCCTACTATTTATAGTCATATTTATGGCCACATGGATTTTGGGCCACATACGTGGCAAGGTTTTTTATGTGTCCCCTCTCAATGGAAGGGTGCTGTAATTATGTACGGGAATTCGGGTTTTGTTTCCACCTGAACATTTATTGGGATTTTATTATTTTGCTGAGTATTTGGGTGATTCTCAACTATGTAGGTACGAGTTGGTCAAATGGACGCGTGGCCGCTATTTGGTTGGAGAGGACCACTCAGTTGCAACAAGCAGACTTGGTTGACGTAAAATCTGGAACACATGTGGCCAAAGACGTACGGGATACACGGAGTCGGAAACGCATGGGGCCAGAGATGCATGGACCGCATGGAGTCTAGAAGGCATGGGCCAGATTCGCTTGGGACGCTTGGAGTCTGGGATGCATGGGCCAGAGACGCATGGACAGCAAGGAGTCTAGGACGCATGGGCCAGAGCTGCATTAGATCTTTTTATCGTAATTTCCAAGTAGCTCTGCACTATCCTTGGGAGTTCTGTCTCTTAGTGTGTTCTCATCTTTCGAGGTGATCAAAAAATATATTTTTTGTCAGGATTCTGTATCAGGCGCCATCTTTGATGTCAGGACGTCATGTCAGGTCGACCTACGGCCAGTTGTCAGGATGCTTGTTTGGACCGCCTGGGCGTTCTTTTTCTAGGCCGTATGGTATCCGTACGATCTATCGGTTGAGTTTTTACTTGGGGGTACATGAAAGTCGATCGCATGGCTGTATCATTTCTATGCTTCTATAAGACACCCTTCAAAGTTTTTAAACTGATAAGTTTGAAATACTTTGAATAAGAAGCATGGATAGGGTTTGTCCGGGCTGCATGGACATTGAGCCACATGGGTGAATGTTGCCAGGCTGTCAGCTATGCATTTAATTACCAGATTTTCCTTGACCCTTGAGTGAATTTTGTTCAGATTCTACACCATTTCCTGACACAGGGCTCAAGGTGGTAGTTCCCAAGGAGATAAAAGTGGCATATAAAAATTAAGGCATCAGATTCATCGCCATAATTGCCCCGTTCCTTATCTCGATCTCTTCACGCATCTCTTTGTAAACCCCCTCACCCAAAAATAGTTCTACGTGGCTTAGATAGTGCACCTTACCGTTGCTAATTTTAATCCAATTAGAAAAAGAACACGATATTTTATTTAATTATACAATGTTTATATCACATAGTGCACCTTACCGTTACTTCGATAATTGGAGCACCTCACTAGCTACTGCCTTCCTACAAACTTTACGCCCTTGCCATAGACGTGTCAGTCATCTATTCTGACCTTGGTGTAACTTATAATTATGCTCTCTTGTGCCACATTTTATTCGCACAGTATTCGTCACGGACATTTATAATAAATTCTTAATAATTCAATTTTGAATCCTTGTGCGTTCCAATCGAAATTGCAGACACAATCTTGACCCATTTCATACAACCCAATTAATGATAATATTCTACATTGAATCCTCTATGTCCATGATACTTGTGTCCTACATAGTTTTATCCCCATGTACTTCTAATTAATTATAAAATACCTTGCGCATTAATTTTAATCAAATTTCCATCTTTGTGTAATTTTCTAATTATTGGGCACTTTTATGCAAAGTGCAATGAGGTGTCTTCACCATTGGACAATACATGAAGAAATCCAACTTTTCCCTTGATAGAAATTTTTTCATAATTTTTGGAATGTGCAACGCACAAACATCGCCCCCTTACATTAAAACTATCTTTGCATTTAAATAATACAATTATGGCCCTCCAAACATTCCCATGTGAGCCCAAGGCCCAACCCAAGAGGATGTTGACCAAAGTCAAATTTCCCTAGGTTAACCCAACTCCATGTGCATATAAATATTCCTTACTTTGATTTTTTCTTTTTTCACAAAACCCAAAATCAACCTAAACCTAACCATAGCCCAGCCGACTCCCTGTTCATTCATCTCCTCCATCCCATCCCGTCAACGACCGTCGGCCATCGTCCTCCGCCGAGCCGCCAGAACCTCCTCCCTCTCTTCTCCTCCATCCCTCGCCAGCACTGTTATACGACCACCAGCACCGCTGCTCAGCCTCGTCACGACAACAAACACCTCCTCGTTCCTCTCCTCCCTTGACTCGAACTCCCCAGCCGAGCTTCCCCTTCCCGCTGCACGAACCAACACCACCACCACCATTGCCATCTCGTAGACCTCTCTCTCTCGCCGTAGATCACAGCGACTCCACCGCCATCACCCTCTCCATCTTCCATTCTCCTCGACGGAACAGCACATCCTGAGCCTTTGCCATTGACCACCAACAACACCACCATTACCACCCTCGACCACCACACATCCCCGACTCTGACCATCACCCATGCCTAACCACCCTATCCTCTCCCTCACTACTCGACTTCGAGCCACCACCACTGCTGCAATCATCTCCTCCTCCTCCACAACGGAGTCGACAGCACGGCCACACGATCACCACCACTCCTCCCTGACCTCCACCTCTTCCTGCTCTCTCCTTCTTCTCAAGTGAACCACCACCCGAGCTCCCTCAACCTTGCCATCTTTCTTGTCCTCCTCCCTGCTCGACCTCCCCTGGCCGGACCTCCCCGTCGGACTCCGGTTAGCAGCCCATCACCAGCATCATCATCATCAATAACCATTATCATCATCAACATCATACTCTTCACCATCATCACCACAACATCACCATCTTATCATCATCATAACCAATACGTTAACCCTAATCGTCCCAGTTACCATCCTCGTCATCACCATCATCCAAATCATCATCCTCGTTATCACCATCACCTATATTATTATCCTCGTCATCACCATCATGTAATCACCATCACGATAATCTCCATCATCTTCACCATGAGCATCACCATCATCATTGTTGTCGTATTCGTAATCATCATCATCATCGTCGTTTACCATCGTCGTCGTCATTGTCATTCTCGTGCGCGTACCTCGAGGATACTGTATTGTGCAACTTTAGGAGCAGGTTATTGGTACTTCGTAGCTTTCTTGCTAGGCAAGTATACCTTGCCTTGTTGTACTATTTAAATTCAGTTATTAATTTAGTTGCATGTTTATTATTTTAGATTATATAATTATGAGCGTCCGAAAAAGACTCGGGTGCAGTCAACGAAGGCATTAACGTTAGGACTTGTGTCTGACCTAGTGTCTAGTAGACCCACCTAAAGTTGTGGAGTTATCGGTATGACTCCCCAGGCCTTGACCTATTTCTTACACGCGTTATGAGTCTCATGTAGGGCACAGACTTACGTATGCGTTTGGCCACCTTTACGTATAAGTCGTGCGACGGATAGGGTATAACTGCTAATAGTGATGCATGTTAGAAGACTTAGCAGTTATTAGTAGTCGAGCAAAGACCATTATAGTACGAAGGTCCAATCCTTGTCCTTATTTGGTTGTAAGGTTGGACTATTGTTCTAACGATAGACTATGATCTAGAGTTACGGCACCGATACTTGCACTCCGTCTTGGTGTAGTAGCTACAACATATTATGGATACAACATGCATAGATCATTGGGCGGGGAGGACGACTAGTAGGCATATGGGACACCCACTTCCTTTATTCAGCTTCCACGCTCGACGGGGCGATATGGACAATACACTATTCAATTTCCACGTTCTTCGAAGCGATATGGACGTTATACTATTCAGTTTCCACGTTCTTTGGAGCGATATGGACGTTATACTATTTAGTTTCCACGTTCTTCAGAGCGATATGGACGTTATACTATGCAGATTCCATGCTCTTCGGAGCTGGACGGTATTATATTACATAGCGCCCTTGTATGGGGGCATATGTGGCATATACTAGCCAGTTGTCTTGGTGAATTACGTTAGCATATGTCTATCCTACACTTTCCCATACACTCAAAGTTGTCCTCAAATTGCATTAACTTAGATGGTTAGCGTACCCCTTTTATTTATTCGGTATTTACTTTATGGCATGCTTCTATGTATCTTGTTATGTCCCTCTGAGTACCTGGTCCCTTTCCAGGTGTAGATGTTTATGAGTATTCGCAGGAGCGCAGATCCAGATTGGTTACTTATGTTCCGAGGGGTCCTCTCTTCGAGTCTCAGTGATTGTTGGTTGTTGTACTTATATTATTGTGTTTGTTTATTTTATATCCTAGTTCGGTAATGGATTTGTTTCCATCCAACTGTCATCTTGAGATACTTTATATTAAGATCTACTTTCATAGATATTGGTTATTTACTTATATATGATTTCCGTGGATGAGATTTTAGATTATACCTTGTGACTGGTGATAGTTTTACCACTTGTGAATTATTATTCATTATACAGCGTACGCATGTGTTATGGTTCCCATATATTGGCGTTACCATATACATGTGGCGGGCATGCTTACGTGTCCTAGTACTACGTATTTTGGGACTGGGGCGTGACACTATTAGAGTCTATAATAGGCGACTTGGGGATGAGAAAGAATTTTGTCTTTCGTCCCTCCTCCTTCGTGAAGATGCTAGATGTTGCTGTCTCTCTCGTCGAGGAATCGGTCGAGAGCCGAATTGATCCGTGGCCCCCTGATGCCGGGCTTCTACTTCGAGGTAAGGAGGTACCCTATCTATCGTTAGGCTGCTAAGGTTATAGAGAAACCGGTACACAAATTTGTTTTATGGGTAGGAAGTCCCCCCTCTAATGTAAGCCGACCTTTAGCAAAGTTCTGCCGTATGATGAAGGATCCCCTTGGACATATGCAAACCTCTTTACAGAGCTCGGTCGTGTGGGTGAGAACTTCTTCATGGCGTGCATAAAGGATCTGTCTATCATGTGTGCTGAGCTTTGGCGAGACCGTATGGATGCGGAATCATCTATTTTATGCGTGCAAAGCCTATATGTGGCTTGGCTGCATGGGTGAGGTCTCAACTTGCTAGTACATACAGACTTAACAGCTCGTGGATGTGGCCTGGTAGTGGTATGCAATGGTTATACCTTTTTATAATCCTCGTTGCGACTGATGCATCTTCTTTATGCAGGTTTTATCTTCGCTCGTATTGCCTATGATGGAGCATGGATGGACATCAGAACACCCGTTGTTCGCGATGAATACCAACCTTATGCGGCGTTTCTCCAGTAGACGTTGTCAATTTGGCAAGAACTAATCTAGGAGATAAGATTGAACATCCTGCGTCATATGCAGAGCTGTCCTTGTTCATGCAGCACGTCATCTACTTTTCTACCTTTTATGTGGTTCGCTATCAGCCGGGAGACTGCAGGGTCGATTACAATATTTTGATTAATTATTATTCCTGTCATCGGTCTTCCCGCATGATTGTAGAGCTTTTGCCCCTGCTCTTCCCTTTCTATCAATCATTGTGGATTTTTCATATACTAAGGTTTGCACTGTGAAGTAGTAAGAAATAAAGCATTGTGTTTTGCTGAGGGCTCTACTTGTGTCATTAGCGACAACAACACGGAGGAGCACTTCTAATGAAAAAGTTTTTTATCAGCAAGACTTCATGGAAAATCCTTTAAAATAGGTTCTTATCATATGTACTCATTACCTTGAATACTAATGAGAATCCTTGAATATAATAGATTTCCATTATATGTACTCATGATCTTTTGTATTAATTAATGAAGTCTCTTATTTTTTAGAATTTTTTTATGTTGTGGACTTTTGGGTATTGTACAAGAGATAATATGAATGTAGTACCATACCATTGCTTTTGAAGGATATCCCACTAGGGGATTTTGGCGGACATATTATCCTTTTGCACACTTTAGGGTACGAGTAATAGATTCGAAACAAACCCTATCAGATGTAATATGGATGATAGGTTTTGTGGACCTATTACTTTTTGCGTACTTTGTGCAAGTAATAGGCTTGAGATAATCCCTGCCATAGGTAATATGGACATGGTAGTTTTTATGGACTTTAAGGACATTCTGCTGGGGGATTTTTATTGATCTATTACCCTTTTGTGCACTTTGTGGTACGAGTAATAGATTCAAAACAAACTCTATCTGAGGTAATATGGACGTGATAGGGTTTGTGGACCCATTACTTTTTGTGCACTTTATGTAGGTAATAGGTTTGAGATAAGCCCTGCCAGAGGTAATATGGACGTGGTAGTTTTAATGGACTTTAAGGACATCCCGCTGGGGGATTTTGGGGGATCTATTACCCTTTTGCACACTTTGGGGTGCGAGTAATAGATTCAAAATAAACCTTATTAGCGGTAGTATGGGCATGATAGGTTTTGTAGACCCATTAGTTTTTGCGCACTTTGTTTAAGTAATAGATTTGAGAGAAGCCTTGCTATAGGTAATATAGACGTGGATGTTTTTGTGGACTTAACAATGCGGGCATACTCAGGATTGGATACGGGTGATAAGTTGGCCGACAATCGATATTAAATGTAATATGGACGTGATGATCGATGGTTAGGGCCGAAAAGTTTTTTTTGAGGTAATATGAACATGGCAGGCTTCGCCGGAGTAGTGTATTAGAGAGATAGTCCAGAGGTCATATTGACATGAACCAATGCCCAGGAAGATACGATATAGTTTGGTAATAGAAGAGTACCAGTCTAATTTAGACGTAGTACTTTTTGAGGAACTTGCAGTTGGTAAGCATCAAGAGCAAGTCGTCGTTGGGTTTTGCTAGTAGATATGCGCCATTGGAAAATATAGGTTTCCACAACGAATGGGCCCACCCATTTAGGATAGAATTTGTCGCCCGTCTTGTGAGTCATAACCATCGGTCTTCTTACGGTTAAGACGAGGTCACCCACTTGAAACGTTCTCTATTTTACCCATTTATTGAAGTCTCCAGAGAGATGCTCTTGATACAGCTCTATGCGTAGTTTGACTAGGAGTCGTTTCTCGTCGAGTGCTTCCAATTCCTGCAACCATCGGCGATAGTTATCATCCATGATTAGTTGGTTAGATAGAGCTACTCGCAGTAAAGGGATTTGGATCTCAAGCGGGAGTACCACCTCACTTTCATATACCAAAGAGAATGGCATGTTCCCAGTAGCTGTTCGGACAGTTGTTCTATAGTACCCAAGACATTGACCTAGCTTCTCGTTCTAATTGCGTTTGTTGGAAGACACAAATTTCTTGAGTAGTTTGATGATAATTTTGTTGAACGCTTCTGCCAGACCATTTGCTGCGGAGTTGTATAGCGTAGAGGCTATATTTTGGATTTGGTTCTTGTCACAAAATTGATAGAATGCGTGATTTACGAAATATGAACCATTATCGTGGATGATCCTACGCGATATGTTAAAGTGATATATGACGTGATGCTTGACAAAGTTATTCATGTTTGTTGTTTTGACTTCAATGAGCGAAACAACTTTCGCCCATTTGGAGAAGTAGTCGGTGATCGCCAGGATGAACCGATGTTCTTTTGATGAAGGAAGAATGATTGGCCCAATAATGTCCATTTCCCATGCCTCAAATGGCCAAGATGCTATCGTTGGATATAGAAACTCGGATGGTTGGTGGATGAAGTCCATGTGGATTTGGCATGCTTGGCATTTCCTTGCGTAATCAATAACATATATTACCATCATTGGCAAATAGTAGCCCATTTTTTGAAGACGGTCTTGTAGCTTTAGACCGGGTTGATGAGGCCCGTAGACGTCATCGTAAGATTTACAGAGGGCTTGTATTATCTTTGCATTTGACAGGCATCAAAGCATAAGGCCGTCGTAGGACCGACGGTATAATATTTTCGTTCTTGTGTCATAATGTAAACGGAGGGAGCATTTTCTGGTTGAAGTAGCTTCCTTTGTGTTTTTAAGGAGAATTCCATAGACTGCGTAGTCGATGAATGAAAGCCTCCAATCTTGAGTATCGGTATCGACCTCCGCTTTTGCAATATACCAGCTCTTGATCGATTACTGTGATTAATTGATGGGTATTGTCTGGGACTGCCAAGGAAGCGGCAAGGCCGGCTAAAGTGGCAGCTTTAATGTTCTACAACCGAGGGACATGCTCAATAAAGCATATCTCGAAAGTTATGATGATGCTATGTGCAACTTGGTTGTAAGGGATTTGGTCTTTATTTTGGACTTCATATACTCCCCGGATTGATTATAAACTGAGAATCGCCTTAGGCTTCCAAGTACTCTACTCCGACTTGTTTGGCGAGCTAGAGTCCAATGATTAAGGCATTGTACTCTACGACATTATTAGAGAATGACTCCATAAGAGAGTATGTGAGATTGATGACGAGGCCGTAAGCGAAGATCAACACTATCTCGACCCCAGCGATGATATTGCCTTTGGCCCCTGCTCTTTAAGCATCGTCAAAGAGAATTCACCAAACCGCTTTGTGTGAGGTGACATTGGCGTCTACCACTTCGTCTGGAATCTCTTCATATAGCTTTGAAGTTTCTGACCCCGGGTGGGCTGCCAGAAAGTCGGCCAATGCTTGACCCCTGATGGCCTTCTGTAGGATGAATACCATATCATATGGAGATACTAGTTTTACCCAGATAGCGAAGCAGAAATTGAGTGCCCCAGGTTTGGTCATGAGGATCGAAGGAGGTTGACTCATGAGATTACATGAACGGTCTGTCCAGTCACGTTATGGCGAGATTTATGGATGGCGAATACCAGTGCAAGGAACTTTCTCGACGACGATATATCTATGCTCTAGGCCTACCATCATCCGGATGAGGTAGTATATGGCCTGCTCGTGACCTAAATCACTGTTCTGGGCTAACAGGGCACTAAAAGAGTGATCCATTGATCATATATAGAGCAGGAATGACTTTTCCATGATCGTGGCCACCGACACATGGTGGTTCGATAGATATTCTTTGATGTTGTCGAACGCTCGATGGCACTCTTCATTCCAAACAAAGGAGATACCTTTCTTGATGAGCTGTGTGAATGGCTAGCAACATCCATAGAGGTTTGATATGAACCTCCTAATGTATGTAAACCTTTCTTAGAGTCCACGGAGTTCCCGGAGGTACCTTGGCCGGTGCATCTCCAGGATGGCCTTGGTCTTGTTCGGGTCTATGTGAATACCCCAAGAAGTGATGATAAAACCAAGGAATATGCCGCTAGAGATGCCCGGGAAAGACTTGGTAGGGTTCATCTTGAGTCGGTGTGCGCATTAAGTTGAACACAATCCTCAGATCTTGGAGGTGATCACCTTTGGAGCGACTTTTGACGGCGTTGTCATCGATGTTGCATTCTACTGTCTTGTGTTGATGCTATCATAAAATGGTTCTCATAGCTCGCTGATATATAGCACCAGCGTTTTACAGGCCGAAAACCATGACCGTATAGCAGTATACGCCTATCAGGGTTCAAAATGACGTATGTTTCTCATCGTTGAGAAATATCTTGATTTATTTGTAGGATGAGAAGTCATCCATGAAGGACATGCCCTCAAAGACCCAAGTGTTGTTGATCATTACGTTGGTGATTGGAAAAGGGAATTCATCTTTGGGATATGCCGTATTTAGATAACGAAAGTCGATGTATACTCGGATCTTCCCATTCTTTATAACAACAAGCACGATGTTGGCTACCCAGTTGGGGTATTGTTCCTCACGAATGAAGCCTCTAGCTATCAGCTTGTTGACTTCAACATCGGTGGAAACCATCACGTCTGGTTGGAACCATCGTTGTTGCTGCTTGACTGGTTTGACGTATGTCCGAATATTGAGTTTATGGATGGCAATTTGGGGGTCCAGTCCTAGAATGTCTTCGTAAGTCCAGGAAAAGACATCGATGTATTCCTAACGAGTTATAATATGGATTCTAAGTCTTCGCCGGGAAGACTTTTGCTGACGAAGATAGGCTTTTGGGAGGTCTCATCACCTAGATCGACTTGAACGACTTCTTCCTTGGTAGGAGGTTCTCGCTTATCAAATCATATCTTCCATTATGAACCCAGGTATTGGGCCCATAGTTCTATCTTAAAAAGCTCGGTTGGATCCTTGTTGTCTTTCTCATAGTTGGCAAACACAATATTGGAGGACAATATTTGTCTGAGCATATTTTCGATACTCACATAAAAGTCACACGCTGACGATTCTGAAGACTACGAGCGCTCTTCTTCTTCTTTATCTAAGCCCTCAGGGGTTATAGGAGGTGTTACATATCCTAAGTCGTGCTTCATCTTATGGTAGTAATCCTCGGGCTTGACTGCGGGGGAGAAAAATCATAAATGCGACATACATCCTTTGTCGTAGTTTAATCCTTCAGCGACCTCCAGGTCGTATCCCATCCGTTGGATAAGATGTAGGGCTTGCGAGCAGTACCGGTAGAGTAGCATTAGGCCTATCTCGGATTCTCGTTCTACTTCCTTTGGGATGAAGGATCGGGAGCATTCAACTCTGCCGAAGATGATGATCTTATCTTCCTGCTTCTTGGGTAGGACTAAGAAATAAGAATCCTGGCTAGAGTGAAGCCGATGCACGGTGCAGGTTGTGGTCACTTGTGTGTGCAGAAGAATGCCCAAACTGTGCTCTAAGAGTAGAATGTACTTATATGCATACGCTCTGAGTAGTTCAAAGATAGTCCTTTATTGAGAAAATAATGTATCTCTTCTGGCGGGATTACAACGTTAGGGGAAGGGATGTTGACCTTGGCGGATATATATTCCTCCAGCTCATCCTTCTCTTCGGCTACCCCCAGCGTAAGCGAAGGCTTTGGTGGTTTTTTGTGTAATTTCACCACCAAAGGTCCATAAGTCATTGGTGCAGTCGGTTCTCCCTTTGGAGGTTGAATCGGCCTGTGAAGGCGAATGAACATTGGTTCAGAAGGCATAGATAGGGCAGAATCTCCTCTTAGTGGTCGATTCGGCTAGCGAAGGTGGACGACCACTTGTTCTGGCGACACCGAAGGTACCGAAGATTCAGGGGTCTTCCCACGCGATTTGACGATTAGAGGTGCGGCCTCATCGGGAGTGCGAGCCTTGAGGCCGTTTCTCATAGACTCCTCGGGTGACTTGTAGCCTCGGCTTCATCGTCAGCCTCGATTCCACCTTCATCTTGGCAAACTTTCTTGTAGGGATCGAGTCACTATAGTAGATCTCGATACCCTTAAACTGATCGACGTTAGCGAACTCCATCTTGCTGAAATCGTATTAGTCTATATATTTTAGCCACTGGTGGAAGGTTCATGGCACGATCATGTGTTCATGTATCCACGTACGTCCTAATAATACGTTGTAGGACATATCTACGTCTTTGACATAGCAAGTGACCTTTATTTTTAAGTTGTCGATCTGGCATTTAAAGCATATTTTGTCCAGAGGGTAGCTCCTTCCCTTGTTGAAGCCACTGATGGCGGTATTGGTGGCTGCCAGACTATGCATCGGGATCCCCAGGGTTTGAAGTAAACTTTTCGAGATGATGCTGATCGACGATCCTGGGACAATATGCGATGAGAACATAAAATATCATATTTGTATTCCATAATATATACTCCTTTATGCTCATATGATGTCTAAAGATCCTCATTATTTTTATTTTTTGATCTAGGATGCAATTGGGGTCACTAAATACAAAATGGAGCTAATTATCAATTCTGGACAATTTTGTTATCTTATAGAAAAATGGTCATACCATGCTCATCCGAAGTCCAATCGAGCTAATCCAAATTGATTCGGAAAGCTAAGAGACAGAGGTACAATCTTACTATTTTGAGTTTTCCATGACTCTGGCTGCATCAAGGACCAAATCAGGGTTGAAGTTGAGTCAACTATGTTGTGCACAAAAAGTAGAGCTGAATTAACCATTTCCCTACTTGTTCTAAGATTTTATTTTATTTTTTGGGTTGTTGTAACTCTTAGGGGATTTGTGGGAATATATTGTAAGCTTCAAATGACTAATTAGAGTGTATGAAAGGGGTAGAAATCAGGAGAAAAATAACACACAACTCTTCTTCCTCTTCTCCAATATTCTTTTGAAGTTTTCATGAACGTGCGGAGCTAAAAGTCTTGTTGGTCGAAGGAAACAGAAGGCTTGGAATCAATAAACTTGTGAGATCTAAATTAGTTTGATATGTTTGATTTATGCTTTGAGTATTGAATATTTTTCTCTGCCTACTTTCATGATTGTTTTGTTTACTTACAAGGAGGCCTACTAGTCTATTATCCATTCGTTATTATTTAATTTTTCTCTGCCTGCTTTCATCAAATTTGTTATTATTTGATTTTTCTTATTTTTGAAGTAACCAAGATTTAAGGAAGTGCTTTATTTTATTAGATCTTAGGAGAAAAACTTTTGACTAAATTAAATGCAACCGCTTGTGCTTGTGTTATTTTGCTTCATTGATCTCTTGGTTCTTTAAGAAATTACTTGATTAAATCTTCAACGCTTGTCTTGGATTATTTAGTAATTAAAGCTAATTAGATCGCTTGTTTATAATTATCTAAGCCTAAGGGAGAGAGAAAATACTTCCAACGGTGAATATTCAAAGTATGAGTTAATTTATGTTTGCATAAAAGATCAATTTTAAGATTCCAATTGTGGATGTCGACTGAGACCAACATTTGTTCCTTGGATTGATTTTAATACTTTAATTAATTTTAGCTCTTCTTAATTTGCTTTTATTCAAAACTTTACCCCCATCCTATTTCACATAACATAAAGATTAACTAATTACTCTCCAAGGGATCGATCATTATTCTCTCTACTACAAATAATTTTAAGAGTAAAGGTTTTATAATTTGGGTGCCTACAATAGCACAGTAATATGCATTCGGTCCACCATGATATCACCGATATAACCGGTATAGTACATGGGCTGATCATGCTTAATATTCTTGAGTAACATATCCTGTTGTGAGAAGACAATATTAGGTATCACATCCATGGCATTATTGCAATGTGGACAAGCAGCCAGATCTTTGGTTGGCAGATTGACTTGCGCCTGGTAGATATTGACGTTCTGCAGTACCTCACTCAGGGCAGCCCTAGTGTCTTTAGAGAGCGGCAGAAGCTCAAATAGCGATAATTTTGCCAGAGTGTCAGCTAATTGGGCTAAGATATCGAAGTTATAGGTCCTTTCGCGCCCATATTGTGCATCCTTGGGCAATGGCATATCGAAGCGCTTCTCTTTCTGTTTAGACTTGTCTTCGGTGGGGGCTGAGATGGCCCAGGACCATTGGTGGTAGGCGTTCAACCAGGATCGTATTATCGTGCATCGGTTGGTATATTACACCGGACCTTGTTGTACCTACTTCCAGTTCTTCGGTCGAGAAGAAAACTAGGTAACAGGTCTTAGATTTTTTGCTTTTGGACTTGGCAGTGGAGGATGTCCTCGGCTGTGTCAAGTCTTGCACGAGGTCAAGATGGACCCACATGACCTCCCCGTGTGGTGTGGTCAGATGTATTAGCCCAGCCATTTGGTCTCGAGTTGGTGGAAGGTTTACCACTTCCATGGTCGCCTTAGGGACCAAAATTACTCCTTCTTGGGCTTCCATCGGTTAAAAGTTGACAAACTGGAGTGGCACCATGTTGGCGGCGACCGTCACGTCCTCGAAGTACAGGAAAAGAGCCATTGTGTCTATCAGATGTTGGATGTACCACTTCTTGGTATAACACTCCTGCGTCGGGTATTGGACGTCGCAGTAAAAGTGATAAAACTTTTGGTTGGTAATCTCCGCTGCCTCAGGCTGACGTCTAACGTCGGGGTGCCAAAATTTGCCTCCCTACATCATCACGTCAAAGATGGGTTTGAAATTAGTATCTTTAAAGGAGTAAGTCTCCTTTGGTTTTCGAGGCTCTGCCGACTTTTGATCAGGCTTCTTGGTCAAGGTAGCGACCATAGCCTGTTTCTCCTTTTTGTCGCGGCTACTATTGCCGCTATTATTGTTGTTGTTGTTTTTGTTGTTGTTGGTGGGATGTTTGCCCTTTTCTTCAGTAGTAGGGATATGGATCCCCAAGTGCCTAGTGTCCTTGAGCTTCTTCTCAACGTTGACGACACTTAAGATGAACATTGTCCAGTCCTTGAACTGGCTCTTACCCATCCTGAGGTTGACTGCCGGGAGCATGTTCTTCTGGCATATCTTTATGAGTGTGGCCACGGGATTTCCAGGAGACAATCTTAGCACGTCCTATCAGAACTGCTCGTTGTCGTTTCTCGTTAGTTCCTTCTCTCCTTGGGCGACGTCCATCAAAGAAGACATCGTCATATCATTTCCTACCTCATAAAATTTATTAAGGAACAGACGCTTGAGGTCGTCGAACGATGAGATACAGTTATCTTCGAGACTGCAAAACCAATCCAAAGCTACCCCCGCCAATCATCCAATGAAGATCCTGGTAAGGACAGCGTCATTGTGGGGTAAGTGTCCCGTGGTGATATCAAAGTAGCTTATTAAGCGATATGGGGAGAAATTTCCATCAAACATGTTGATGTTGAAGGGATTGTACTTGGGCGGATACGTACAAACCTCCACTCGATCAGGTATGGTTGCCGCACCCCGAGATCACGGAGTGAGTCCCGATTGCTCATGGGGTCTAGGTGAGCACAAAGTTCTCCGACCTCCTTTCTTGCTTCCTTAGTTTATCTCCTGCCGAAGGTGCGGATGAGCCAGGTAGGAGGAGATCACCATTCGCGGGAGAAGCGGTCGTGTTTGAATCCCCGTAGGTCCTGGTGTTCAGGATTGCTGGTCCAGAGGCTCTTGCTTTCTGGGAGGCAATGTTTATCTTAATCTCCAACATTGTCTTGGTCAAGGCTTGTATTGATGCGCTCATTTTGTGCATCACAGATTTAAGCATCGCGAGGAGCTTCCAATAGCTGGGGCCTTCACTGTCGTCTCTGGCCTTGTACAACGTCCTCACATGGAAAGAAATGGAGGGGGTAGTGGATGTCATGCTCCCTGTCTCGTACCTTTATAGTGAGTAGTCTTCAAGGAGGAAAGGAGCTATTGTGTCTTCCACAGATTTGTAGGGGATACTACCTCCATCGTATAAGGTTGTGTCATCTAGGTGGAAGTAGGTATCCTCCGGGACCTCGGAGTCAGTTCCTTATGAATCGTTGTCTTCTCGGAATGTTGGGTTGTTATGTACGTCCAGGGGGGACACTATACCCAGCTTGGGACACCCAGAGGTTTTGATGAAGAACTACCCCTAGGGGCTAACAGCTTCTTCCTTGAATGGGTGCCTTGGAAGATGCCTTTCGCAGGTGCCATTGTCAGCCCTCCGGGTAAACACCTTCACGATGCAGTGGTAGAGAGCGCTGGACTGGAGGTGTTTGACTGCTTCATTCCTTTGATGGTAGAAACTTTTCCCATTGAGCAGCATAAGGCGAAGAGCAACTCTTACTCCTTTAATACTTGTACCTAATTTTTGGGTTATTGTAGGGTAGGTGCTTTCCGGTGCAGTCGCTGAAAGGTCGACTCCCTGTCTGTGAGTACTGCTGCTTTTTTGTAGCAGTAGTTGATAATAAAGTTGGCACAGATGTACCTCAGAGAGGGAATATCGCACATCACAGTAATTTCCCTTGCTTTGCATTTGTGAGTGATCACGTCACACAAATCATGCGAAGGGTGTTTTACCTTTGGATCCTGTTTGGGAGTTCGGGTATCCCGGGCACCCGGATGAGTAGGTGCTGTGTTTGGTCCCGGGCCTGGGGTTTTTACATGAACTTGTCCCGAGGTACCAGTGGAAGACCTTTGAGACTTACCCATTCTATTGGGCCCTGTAGGATGGACGCATGGGTCAGTCTTATGGAATTTTTCGTTAGAGGATCGCTTAATAACGTAATAAGTAGTGATGCATGTTGGCGGTCGATCGTATGAGCAGTTGCTTGAGCTTGGCGTACTCATACTGCCATGTACTTCTTCATCTTAGCTACCGAAGGTGCGTAGTATAAAGAGCCCAGTTTTAGGTTTTTACCATTCTCAGTGGGTTACATAGGATCTGTGTTGCATGAGATACGATCGAAAGCAGAGGTTTTGTTGCTATTGGGCCGGATGTGGCTTACCATCTACGGTTGTGAGTTAATGCCGCATGGGCAGTCTTATGCGGCCTCCTCCTTGGCCGCAAAGAAACTGCCTCTGCACCAGGACATCTGGTATCATAGTATTTTCCTCTGCCAGAGTCTGGATGTTAAACAGTCTCTAAGTCAGCGTAGGATACCGCATAAATGTAGACATTATGGGTGTTCGTCCGATGACCATCATTGGCAACATAGTGAGAGGCTGGAAGCTTAGGCTCCGCAGCTTGGTGCAGCACAGTGGCTTTGGCCAGCCATGTTCTGGGGGTCTTCAAGTAGGGAGCACCCTTTTGGTTGGAAAAGGTTGCCACATAGACAGTGGCTGCATGATGTGCGATCCCTGCGGCTGGGAGAGAGATAGGGAGCGCATGTCGCAGTTGGGTGAGGTGTAGAGGCATTTGCTACCCATGTCCTGCGGGTCTTCTTGCGCTTTGGTTGCCTCAGAGAAGGACCCGCGCTGTCCCCAGAGAGCAAATCCTCGAACACTTGCTAAGTAAAGCTGACCACCAGCAACTTTTGTGTCGAGCCGAGCTTGGCCGCATCGGACTGCGTCACCAACTTCTCAACTGAGAAAAATGATGTCCCCAGCAGAGTCGCCATCGTGTTTGCCATTTTATATCAAAAAAAGAACTGAGAGAACTGGATTTTATTTAACAAACCAATAAAGTACAAAGAAAAGTCCTAGGAGACAATCTAAGTACAAATTTGTTTTCTGGGGGTGACGATGGAGGGTTAGGAGTATAGAAACTCTCTTCACTATGTGGACGATCCGATACGGAAGCACTTTTCTCTCCCTTGAGTATAGATTTATAGATAGCTAGCCGGCCTCTTACTTAGGAGTAGTACCCTGCTATTTATAGTCATATTTGTGGTCGATTGGATTTTGGGCCGTATGGGTGGCAAGTTTTGCCACGTGTCCCCTCTCAACGGAAGGGTGCTACAACTATGCATGGGAATTCGAACTTTATTGTTATGTGAACATTTGTTGGGATTTTATTGTTTTGCTGAGTATCTGGGCATTTCTCAACTTTGTAGGCGCGACTTGAGCAAATGGACGCGTTGCAGTTATTTCGTTGGAGAGAACCACTTAGTTTCAACATCAAGACTTGGTCGACGTAAAATCTGGGACACATGGAGTCTGGAATGCACGGGGTCTGGAATGCACGGGGCCAGAGACGCATGACATATGGAGTTTAGAATGCATGGGCCAGAGTCACTTGGGACACATGGAGTCTGGGATGCATGGGCCAGAGACCCATGGACCACATGGAGTCTGGAACGCATGGACCAGAGCCGCATGGGATTATTTTATCATGTTATCCATGTAGCTCTGCACCATCATTGGGACTTCTGTCTCTTAGTGTGTTCTCATCCTTCAGGATGATCAAAAAAAATCCTTTTTGTCAGGATTCTATGTCAGGCACCATATTTGCTATCAGGACGTCATATCAGGTCGACATGTGGCCAGTTATCAGAATGCTTGTTTGGACTGCATGGGCATTATTTTTCTGGGCTGCATGGTGTCCGTGCGATCCATCTGTTGAGTTTTTATTTGGGGGCGTATGGACGTCGATCGCATGGATGCATCTTTTCTATGCTTCTACATCTGCGCCGCCATTGTCTCTTAGAACATAGCGAATATCTATGTCCCGTCTGCTGGCATAGATGGTGGTAGTGGAAGATCCTCCTAAACTGATGGAACAGTCCTCGAAACTAGTGGTGGAGCACCCCCAAAAGATGTTGCTGAAATGCCCACCTGGATTTGTTAAGCAATCCTCTGAGCGGAAGAAGGCAAAACAGTAGCTACTAGCTCTCTCTGTGGTGACGAAGTAAGCACCCTTATCGAGACTGCTCCCGAGGGCTGCGATCGAGTCCTCGGCGACATCCTAATGATATTTTCAAACAAAGGAAGAAATATTGTGCAAGATACGATAGCATCAAGGAAGGACATTAATATTTCAAAGAAAGCAATTATTTCGAATGATAAATATAACAATTTTGATAGATTAGAAACAAAACTAGTAGTGATTGAATATCCTCTCATCGTATATCCCTAGCCCTATATCCTATAGCAGGCTTGTAGTAATACTATAAGTTTGAGTACTACTTTCTTGACATTGTACTAGTTGTGAAGCCAAATTTGCATGTGCCACCACAAAAATATGTCATGACCCATACACTGAATAAGGGCATGAGTATGTGGGTATATCCAGCCTATGCCACAGCATCGACGATAGAACATTGTCTAGGTCTATAATACTATCTAAACATCTCACATAATATATATAAGGTACCTGTCATGCTATTTCAACTCCAAATGAAGGATAATATGATAATATAATAATGGTAAACAACACTCAATCATAATAACAAATTAAAGGATTATATGGCACGATATAGAATTGAATGAAAGAAATAAAGTCACAATAAATCACAAGTCCAAGTCTAATCTCAACACAAGATATCAAATAATAATACAATGCAAAGTATAACTAACATATGGAATATCATGAATAAATGAGCTATGCCTCATTAACTGCTGGTATTAACTCAACAGGCTCTACGGGTGATAACTCAACTGGCTCGCCATCCTGTGGCCCGTAGTGTGTAGGACACCAGACCTCAAGTGGATCATCTGAAAAAATATATCCTGTCAGGATTGGAGCAAAGTACAACCCAAGTAGCAGTTCCAATAATTGACAAAAACTATAAAAAAATAGCAATAAAAATTAATGATGGAAGTAAATGAACTAGCATATATCACGAGAAGAAGCATCATGGTAAATAATGGCAAAAAATAAGAATAATATGGTGAGGAACAATAATGTAATAAACTTGAATAGAGAAAATAATATATAAATGTGCCTTAAAATATTAGTAAGATAACATGATTATTTTGGGCCTAACACGGGCTATATATATAAGGTGAGCTAGCGTGACCATGCATGAGTTAAATTATTTTCTAACTATCACGGGTGATACTAAATCACAAGCTATAAGGTATGATCATATATCCATCAATACTTCTCCAACCCCCGACTAGTACACGGATCCAAATCACGACACGTTATAAAACATATTTCATACTGCATGGTCTATAATTTAATGCACTATGATTATGGTCTATATAATCACTAAGATATCACGATAATTACTGAGTAATCATCAAGTACGACATGGCGATTACTGAGTAACCACGGCAATGACATCTCATGACCATGATCCACTTATACTATTCCGTGAAACCATCGTGTCAAGAATCAAATATATCAATACTAAATACATGAAACATAGAAACTATAAAAAATAAAAACTATCAGAGAATGTACTTACCAGTGGTCCTGAGCAAATTATATACCTCGATATCCGAGTTGGTGTCAAACACACCTAAATTGGAATATCATGTTACTTGGTGTAATAAAGTGATAACGAACTAAAATGCATTAAACATGTTTTTTTAGGCAATTTCTTGGTCACTCTAGCTAAACTAGATCATACACAAGTTAAGTGGTTATATAGATCACTACTAGTTAACTCTAGCTTGTATTAGCTATACTAGGTCAATACATTACATATGTAGGCTTTCTAGATCAAAAAAGTCATTTCCTTGATACTAGCTCAGGTATATATAGCTAATACTAGGTTACTAGCTAATATTATTTGATACTAGCTTTCAAACTATAAGATACTATATATATAGCTCTAATACAACACTAGACTCTAATGTCATTGTCCATACACTAATCTACAGTTCAAATACCTGGTCCAAAATATTGGTATCAATCTATTTTATATATATACTTAATCATTTGAGCATTACTGTCAACCTCACTAATACTTATCTATACTAAACTTCCTTTGACACAGGATACCACCTTCATTTACTCTGTAATACTTGATATCAAACCTATACAATACTACTTGATATTCATTACACATAGCTTAGTCCACACCCCCACTGATACCTCAATACACTGATACACAGATACATCAATACCCCTCATACTCAAGGTTCAACCTACACTAATTGATACTTATATGCACTGTTACAGAGATATAGGCTCACTGTAATAGACTTAACCATCACACATATCCAACTAACTGCACATGAAGTTACTGCTCTGCTTCTTCTCCTAGTCCCCCTCTACTTACTGAAACTCAAATCTACCTCAACACATTGCACAATCATGCTAACCTTCTACCATGTTTGCTGCTTCTACTGCACCTTACTGTTGCTGCTACTACATCTTGATGTTGCTCCTATTGCACCTTGCTGCTACTGCTACTACATATTGTTGTTGGTGCTACTACATCTTGTTGCTGCTGCTAATTTACCTTGTTGCTACTGCTACTATATCTTGTTCCTGCTGCTACTGCACCTTGTATGCTACATCCCAATACATACTGTAGGAAAACCATAACTGAAACAACAATGCTACAACTTTAACTCAACCTCTATTCCTACTATTATTTCTCCTTCGAGCCTAGTCTCATGTTGCAGTGCAACTTACTCCCCAACCCTTATTAATAACTTACTCGAGCACAAATCCTCTCCTACATCCTCACATACACCCTGTATAACCATCACACTAATACCTCTTCCTGTGAACCACCCAAATTCTTATCCTCAATATACTCTCTAGCACCCTTGCCAAGTGTTGTACACAACAGACAATGCACTACACTATGTGCATTGGTCAGTGCACCCCCTCGTTGTTCTACTGATGACTGAATCTGACTCTTCACTCAAGCCATCAAAGTTCCTATCAGAGGAAACCAACCCATCTAACATATACTTGTAGTGTATAATATAAATATACATATATTCTTATATCATTTACATATATATATATATATATATATATATATATATATATATATCTATAACACACATAATAGAGGCATATAACCAAACACTTATAGTGCATTAGCAATATACTCTATGATACTGTCACCCCCACTTTTCAGATTAAGGGTATTTTTTTCTTTTCGTAATTAATGTGTAAATGATTTGTATGATTATTAATTATATTTAAAATTGATGTGATTTTATTTGATTGTTGTACTTTACCGTTGCTTCGATAATTAGAACACTACACTAGCCATTATCTTCCAACAGATTTCACACCCTTGTGCTAGACGTACCAGATTATTATTTTAATCTTTGTATGACTCATAATTATATCTTGTTGTGCTTCATTTTAGACGTGCAACATTCGTCGCAACTGATTGTATTTAATTCTTAATAAATCTAACTTGTACCCTTGTATGTTCCAATCGAAATTGGAGACACAACCTCGATATATTTTGAGAAACCCAAATTATGGTAATATTCTACACTGAGTCTACTTTTTCATGATGCTTGTGTCCCACTTAAATTCAGTCCCTTGTACTTCTAATTAATTTTAGAACACCACTTGCATTTATTTAATTAATTAAACAATAAATCCAATTTTGTTCAATTTTCTAATTGTTGTGCACTTTTATGCAAAGTACAATAAGGTGTCCACCCCATTGGACACGACTCGTGAATAAACCCATTTCTCCTTCATATTTATTTTTCCATAATTTTTTGGAGTGTGTAGTACAACATCAACCTCCTAGAACTACGGCCCTCAAACCTTGAACCAAATGCAATCCTAGCCATTTATTTGGAACCTATTTTAATCATGGCCCTTGAAATTACTCCATGACAAGGTCCAATCCCAAGAGGGGTTGACCAAGCCCTAATTCTAGGTGAACCCATTGTATTACATATATAAATATTCATTTTTCCCTTTCTTTTAATTTTTTCTTCAACCAAAACCTATAGCAGCCGACCCCAACCTTCATCTTCATCTCTTCCCCATCCCTGTCGAGATCCGCTCGCCAGAGTTCAGATCCCCTGCCGGACCAGACCGCGTCCGTCTGACGCCGGAGCCCGTTGCAACTCGACCATGTTCGCCTGACGCCGGAGCCGTTGCAACTCGACCACGTTCTCCAGAAGCCGGAGAACCCCGCCTGTGTTCAATCAGAGCCCCGACCACCCATCCTCCCTCTGTGACCGGCTGGAACCTGACCCAGTCTTCTCCTGAACCGCTCCCACCTCTCTCCGGTGAACTGTAACCCGCGATTGTTTCCCACCAACCTTCTTGACATACCCTCCGACCGCCGAGCCCGACCTCCTTCTTCCCTGCCTTCTACTACTCGACACCACCCTCGCCTTCATTAATCATCATTGTCGCCGTAGTCGTAACCATTGCCCTCGTCGTCATCATCGTTGACATCATCGTCATCGTCGTCGTGCCGCGCGCAGGTTCGTTCCTGCCGTCGTTCCCGTCATTTTATGTGATTGTGTATATGTAACTATATGGATGTATGTATGTACGTATTTGCATACATATTGGTATATATTCAAAGGTATATTGGTATATATATATAATATATTTCTCAAACTAGTATATATATACATATGTATATGTATTGGATAGGTATTCCCTAATATACGTTTAATATGTATAAAAATTGATTAGTATATATATGTATACGTATATAAATATATATATAGTATAAACTCTATTAAGTATGTATATACATATATCTATTATAATTGCAATTAATTAGTATTAAAGTATATGATAGATAATAAGTATTATATGTCTATCCACTAGAGTGTAACCACGGATACACCGTAGTTACATTAACCCGTGACCATATAGCATGATAATAGACTGCCATATGTCCACTGACGTACTGGAAGGATCGTACCATTGACTGTCTGTTATGCACAGCAACTACAAACGTGACCCCTAGCGTCGTCTCTGAGATCATGGTGTTGATTGTGTATTAGTGTAATGTCTGATGCAGTATTGTGTTTATAATATATCTATAGGACTGTTGGATCATTCAGACGATACTTTGGAACCAGGATATTGGTATTGCCAGCTAAGGACCACAGGCGAGTACATTCTTTGAAAGTTTCTATTATGTTGATTATCTCTATAACTCTTGTTATATAGCATACATGACTCCGACACTGTTATTTACATGAGTTGGCATCATTGAGACCTGTCACGAGGAGTCGTGATTTGGAATCCATCATGCTAGCTAGGAAAAATAGGGAAATATTAGTAGCTTGTGTGATCATACCCAACTTTACATGCATCATAGCTCACCCATACCTCAAATCAGTGTAGCCTGACCATTACATGCCTCATAGCTATTACATGTGGTTTGCCTGACTATTACTTGCATCATAGCTATTCGGATGGTTAGCCTGACCTTACAAGGATGATAGCTAACCAATGTAATGAGCCTGATCAGTCCCAAGCCGATCATATGATATGCTGATGTTTCACACACTTAGTTAGATGTTCTTAACATATATCTCTAGTATATGGATCTAGCATCTCAACATATTCTAGTCATGATTCTAGCATTCACATACATACCAGTTCATTGTTCTTGCGTGTACCTGTATTTCTATTTCATTGCTAGATGTGTATTGATGATGATGCTTCAGTATTTAATTTATTTCAGTATTTCTTATTCCAGTATTTCTTATTGCCAGTTATTCATATCTGTCTTGTATTTCTTTACACTGTGTTATAGTTTTTGTCAATATATATGGAACTGCTGTTAGTGCTTGTACTTCGTTCCAATCCTGACTGGATATTTTTTCTAGAGGATACTTGAGGATTTCTGTACCACACACTATGGACCGGGTATAGATGCAGACTATACCCCAGAGATCTTAGAGGAGACTATTCCTTTAGAAGAGACATTGCCTGCAACTATCTAGATAGTATTTATATTATGCACTGAGACTTATTGCGATTATTTCAGTTTATGTTTAGACTTGTGATAAGTTTAATTTGAGACTTGTGGAGACTTGTGTTGGACAACTAGACTGTGGTTTATCTATGTTTTGAGATATGGTATTTTATTATGTCCTTCTTCTCATCTCTTATCGTGCCTTTATACTCTTATAGTTGTTGTGATTGAGTTTACATTATGAGATATTATGAGATTTATATTGTCCTCCTTATGGAGATTGATATCATTGACAGGTATTTAGTTATGTTAGTATTTATTGTGACCTAGACAGCGTTCTACCGCCGATGCTGCGGCGTAGGCTGGACGTACCCACGCTCTCGTGCCCCTATACCGGGTGCGGGTTGTGATACATTTTTAGTGGTGGCCCATGTAGGTCGAGATTCACAAAGTGTGCGATATCATGGTAGTGCGATAACATAGTTGTACTACGAGCCTACGATAGGATATAGGAAATCGGATTTAGGATAAGAGTATGGTCAATCACACTAGGAAAATTCTGATCTTCAGAATGCTATTCAAATTGATTGCTTCCTTTAGTATTTTACTTTCCTTCCTTGATAATATCGTATCTATCACCTTAAATTGATTCTTTTGGTCTATATTCAGGATGCCGCCGAATACCCGATCCATGAGAGTGGGAGCAGCAGATTCAGAGTGGTCTGCCACCTCTCCACCTGACAGACAGACACTTTGAGTTCCTCCTACATCTCCTCTTCATGTGGGAGTATCTGCAGCTAACTGGATTCCTCCTCCACCTATTTCGAGGATTGCCCCATCTATGACGGACAACCTTCCAACACCACCGACACCGATCCCGGGAGGAGTGCCCACTGACGTAGCACAGATGTTCGCACTAATACAGGGCATGCTAGAGGCCCAGAGAGTAACAGCAGAAGCTCAGCGTGTTCAAGCTGAGGCTCAGATAGTGCAAGCAGAAGCACACAAGGCGCAGACAGAGCTGATGAGAGAGAGCATGGAGAATGCTCATCAGGTGGCTCTCTAGGCTGTGGAGAGAGTAGCACGACAACCGCAACATCATGGCCAGCAACAACAGAGGCCATGTACCATAGTGGACTTCAAGAGAATGATGCCTCGAGAGTTCAAAGGCACTGAAGGAATACTCTGTGCTGGCGATTGGTTAGAGGATATAGAGAGGAACTTGCGCTTATCACAGATCCCGGAGATAGAGGCCGCTGGCAGTCAGATGTTTGATATCGTGCTGACGTGGTATCCTACAGAGCTAAGACTGATCCCGGAGATAAAGGCCGCTGGCAGTTAATGTCCTCGAGCCAATCATCAGCATAAACGATACCCTCTGTCCCCTTAAAGACCCTAGGCTCCAGCTTCTTGAAGTCCTGAATGTTGCCTGGCCGAAGCTGAGCAACCTGAGGAGCAACCTGCTGCTGGACCGGAACTCCTCTCTCTACTATGACACAAGCAAATTGATGAGCACTCTCGATGCCCTACCGTAAGACGTCGTTCTGCCTCTGGTGTACCTCAGACTGAGCCCTCTATGTCTCTAATATCTCTTAAAATAGTATGAACACATATTTCACATCTGTCAGATACAACTAGAACAGTCCTCTGAGTATGAGGTGGACCACCGAACACAGCTGACACGCCAATCACTGGAGAAATGACTGGTACAGGCACTCGGGAAGTCGCAGACCTCTCAGAAACTGCTCTCCCCTGCTGTGATCTAGTCTTAGGTGGCATCCTAAGACAAAGCGAAAAGAAAGAATCAATATGGCCCCTTATGTAAGATATTCAATGAAGGACAATTAAAGATCAAATATCAATATCTAGGAAGACAACTAAATTAAATCAAAAAAAAAAATTCTAGTTGTGATTGAGTATTCTCAGCCTATATCCTATATCTTGAAACAGGCTCATAATAGCACTCAATTTAGAGCACCACTACGAATTACACTAATTGCGACCTCGAGGACCTGTATGGGCCACCACAAAAAATATGTCACAACCCGCACCCGGTGTAGGGATGCAAGTCGGGAAAAATGACCAGCATACGCCGCAATATCGACGGTAGAATGCTGTTTGGGTAAACTATCCAACAATATAATATGCCACCAACAATATCCACATACTCAATCACAGATCTAAGATGGAAATGATTACAAATAAGATAAAGAATAGAATAGTCACAATATAACTCATGAGTCAAATAATAACATCAATGAATCAGAGAAATACTAAACAATATGCTAGAGAAAAATCCAGTACAAAAGAAACTAAACATCTAAGTTATGAGTCCCGGGTCGTCTGTCTCAGTCGGGATGAGTCCTTCCTAAGACAAGGTCATTGGCTCTAAACCCATAACATCCTAGGGCCCGTAATGAGTGGGGTACCACTTCTTAGTATCATCTGGAAAAAATATAACCAGTCAGGAAAGGAGCAGAGTACATCTCTGACAACAATTCTAATCAATGATATAAACTATATAAAATTAAATGGATGTGAATATACAAGATGCAACAATAGATACAAGAGATATAAAATAAAGAAAATACTAGAAATAAATACAAGAATGACCAATATGGCAATGAACAAGAATACTAATGACTAAGTAAGTGAGTACTAGCTTTAACATGTGATCGGCTTGGGAACTTGCATAAGGAACTTGCACAAGGATAAGGACCTAGCTAGTCATACGTGCAGTGTATGACCAACACTCACAAGGAACAAGACATGCACAAGGAGGGTATAATCACCTATCTACACTAAAATATTTCCCACCCCAGACTGGTATAGTGGATCCAACCATGGTACATCATGACACAGGATTCACTAGGTAGGTAGCTAATCTCCCCAAGAATTAATGTTTGTACATATACAAGAATAACAAGGAAACAAGGCTTGCACAAGATACACCATAAATACCAATCACATAGCTATATATAAACATAACTATATGATATACTATAGATACATACACTTATACATATATATCATACTAATATATATACACACAAGTCATATTGAATTTAAAGAGCAATGAAACAAACACGTGGAGTGCACCGGACCCGTATCACACTAGATCAATGATACGGTTAAGATACGAGTCCACCATACAACCAAACATACCCCAAAAGACATGAGCTAGTCTAAATAACTATTTATGAACAATAAAAAGAGTTAATTTCATATCTATGTGTCCATGTCAAAATATGACATACACAAAGTCCCGTATCGCAAAAAAAAATCCCAAATCAATACGTATCATCAAATTATTGGGATACGGCCTACACGTACCCAATTGTGGATACGACACTAGCCACAAACAATCAAACATATGTCAATTTGGTCTAATTGACCAATTGACAACACAATATGTGTCAATCTCAAAATTCTCCCAAAATTGACACAAAACATACCATAACTTTCTCCATAGGCCTCCTATGAACCTAATTCCAATTCCTATGGGTAGTCTCTTTATATGAGGTGGTTCCTAATGATTAAAGCAAAGATTTAGAACCTAATTAAAGAGAAAAAAATTAAATTGTACCAATTGGGAGATAGATTCTCAATAAAACCTCCAAATTTGATGAAATTGGCCTTCAACTCGTAGATCTTTTCTCCTCTTTGTAGATCCTTGCTTCCTCCTTCTAGATCCTTGCTCTACTAGCCTCCAATGGTAATTTGTGAAGAAATTAGAAAGAAATTTTGTATGGAATTATTGTGTGAATGAAGAAATTTGGTTGAGAGAAATTCTAGATCTATATTTGGAATAAAAAGAGAAGAGAGAAAATTTTTCCTCTCTCTTAAATAGGCCTGCCCCCTTGACTCCTCCCTCAAGCTACTATATAATATCCAATATACCCCTTGGGGCCTCTTATGAAAAAATAATTAAGGAGGGAAGGTTCAAGTCTAATGGTTTAATTAAATTAATCATCCTACTAATGAATGGGCTTCTAATTGGACTCAATTCTAACTAATAATAAATATTGGTCCATGGGTCTAATCTAAACTTGTTAGGTCTACTAACAAAATTCCAAAATAATAAGCTAACATCTAACAATAATTAAATAACATAATAATAATTATTCATTAGTACAATTTTAATTAATTATGAAATGACCAAAATACCCTTTCTAGAAAATGTGGTAGTGACAAGGGTTGAACCAAGGGTTGTCAAGGCTTGATCCAAACCAAAAAATGAACCATGAACAAGGTTAAACGAAAGAATGGGTCTAGTTTCCATGCACATATAACCAAGCTAAAATAAAATACGTTCCAAATACGTATATCGGGAACGAGGAGTAACAACCTGAAGATACGCTGTCGACGAGACTTCTCTCGGACACGACACAGAACTACAATACTGGAAAGCGGGACTGACAAGGACAACTACGTATACTTTGAGCACTCCGGTACTCCGTATATATGGTGAAGCTGTAAGACATAGAGGGTCACTACTATAAACCAATAGTCAAGCTAGGTCCAACAAACCCAAGTATCTCAATCACAAGAACAACAGGAATAATAATAAGATGTAAGATTAGCTAAAATATAATAGTAAAGCATCCCAAACTATAATATAGATATGATCATGATGCTAGTAAACACAGAATGAATAAACTAGTCAGAATCTGAGTCATACATGATTAACCCTAGGATCTGTCAATCACGTTAATGCCCGTAGGCTAACTGATCAAAACAAAACAAGAGCTAAATACTTGTTCGGTGGCAAAATGCCAACAAAATAGAATGTACATTAAAGTAAAAAAATAAAAAAACTCACTCAAGCGGTCTGGTACTCCTGGTGGCCACCATCCTCAAGAAAGTACGAAAAATCTTTCGGTGCTTGTCACTACCATATTTTCTAGGAAAGGGTATTTTAGTCTTTTCCTATT
This sequence comes from Iris macrosiphon, assembly GCA_036927795.1. Lineage (NCBI taxonomy): Eukaryota > Viridiplantae > Streptophyta > Magnoliopsida > Asparagales > Iridaceae > Iris > Iris macrosiphon. Next base: position 88,035,520 of record JAYESA010000018.1, read on the forward strand.
TAATTAAATATTTTGAATGGTAAATATTTATTGTTGTATTATTTAATTATTGTTAGATATTGTTTATTTAATTTGGACTTGTATTAGTGGACCTTACTAGTTTAGTTTGGACCCATGGACCAACATGAATTAATTAGTTAGACTTAGCCCAATTAGAAAGCCTATTATTAAGGAAATGGATTTAAATTAATTAAATCATTAGACTAGAAGCTTCCTTCCTTAATTATTTTTTATGAGAGTCCCCAAGGGGTATATTGGACATTTCATAACTACTTGAGGGAGAGGAAAGGGCCGGCCTATATAAAAAGAGGGGAAAATTCTCTCTCCTCTTTTTTATTCCAAATCTAGATCTAGAATTTCCCACTACCAAATTTCCTTCATTCCCATTTTATTTTTCTACCAAATTATTTCTAAATCACCATTAGAAACTTGAGAAGCAAGGATCTAGAAGGATGAAGAAAGGATCTACAAAGAGGAGCAAGGATCTACAATTTGGAGGCAATTTTATCTCAATTGGAGGTTTCATTGGGAATCCATCTACCAATAGGTATAATTCATTTTTTTCCTTAAAATATCTTCTAAATCTGAGATTTAATCATGGAAAATCAACCCATATATATGTACTACCCATAGGATTTGGTTTTGTGTTCATAGGAGACCTATGGAGAAAGTTATGGTGCTTTTTGTATCAATTTTGGGGGAATTCTAAAAATTACTTTTGTTGTGTGTGTCAATTGATCCTATAGATCACTTTGGCATATGTTTATGTGTTTGGGGCTAGTGTCGTGTCCATATTTGGGTACATGTAGGTCGTATCCCAATAATTTGGTGATACGTGTTGTTTTCGGAGTTTTCCCTCCGACATGGGACTTTGTACATATCGTATTTTGACACGGACACATAGATCTACATTTGACACTTTGTTTTGTTCATAAATACTATATATGAGTTGCTTGTGTCCTTCGGGGTGCAATTGGATGTGTGGTGGACTCGTGTCGCATGCGTATCCTAGATCTAGTGGGATACGGTGTGATACTCTCCATTTGTGGTGTGTTTATGTGTAGATCTAATTAATTGTGCTTTAATTGTTGAATTATAATTAAGTATATATATATAGATATTATATATGTATTACAGTGTATTTATTATGGTATTTATTATTTAGCATAAAACTATGTATTATATATGTACTATTAGAAGGTATAAATATATATGTAGCTTTCTTCTACATGCATATATATACATATCCCTCCGACATGGGATATGTATATATATATAAATGTTTTATAAAATATATATGTATGTTTAATTAAGTAATTAGATTATGTATAGTTATTATGTGATTATTTATATATATGTATGGATGTATATTTATTAACATATTTATGTATGTGTGCATTTATCAATGTTGTAATATGTACATTAGTATATAGGATGTGTATTATAGCTATTTGGTATTTATATATATAGATATATATATTATATATGTATTTGGATTATATATATAGATATATATAATTATTTATTTGGTTTTTATATATATATTGATATATATATAGGTTATATATATATATATATATGTTTACTGTTTTTAGCGACAGCAGGATTAATGACAGAGAACTATCATTATTGGAGACGGTTACAGCAGCAGCCGCTGTAAGACTGGCGACAGAAATTAATGACAGAGACGCCACTGTCATTAATACCCGCATGCAACAGCGAGAATTTGCAGCAGTTGCGACAGAGGCTATGGTGACAGTTGAACGCCGTCACCAAAGGGGAGGCAGCAGTGCAAAAAAGTAGCAGCAGTAGCGACGACGATTCAGTGACAGCCTGAACTGTCACTGAAAGTCTGTTAACTGAAAATCAGTATTTTTCAACACTGCTTTTGGTGACAATTACGCAGTTTATTAGTATATTATTTATATCTTATATTTATATATAAATGTATATATATATTTATTAACAATGAGATATAATACTAGTATTACTATACTTCTTATTTGTATAATATTAGTATATATATATTATATTATTGATGAGGGTAATTACTATATCAAGGTATTAAGTATTACCTAGTGGAAACCAAGGTACGTGGGATACTCAAGATACGGGGTTTGGGTATCAAGTTTGTGACTTTGTGGAGATACCAAGTTGGTTCAAAACCTTGGTTCCTAATTGTTTGTAATTAATGTTCTATATTATTATATATTATTATTGATATATATGTATTGTGAGGATTACCTTGGATTCCGTATCTGGAGATACGGTATCCTAATATTTTAGGATGTGGTTTTTATGACTTAGATTTTAGTTTTTGACCCAAGATTTTTGTGTTAGACTTGTGCAACCTAGAAATAGATAGCTGACCTTGGTTTGACCATAGTTTACCATAGTTGACCATAGTTGACTTAGAGTTGACCATAGTTGACTTTTGACTTAGAATTGACTTATTGACCTAGAAGTTGACTAGTTTAACTTATTTTTTTCGGGACCTTGTATTGATGTTGTATTCCATATCTAGGTCTTCGAGACACCGAGTCAGACATCTGTGAGACTATTCATCGGACTTCAGGCGAGTACATTCTCTGATAGTTTCTCATTTATGATATCCTCTATGTTAATTGTATCTAGTGTAGATATCCATGTTCTCTTGATACTATGGTTACACGGATTGGTATATCCGGATCTCGTCATAAAATATTATTCCTTGGTATATGGTGTATATGGTGCAAGTATTGTTTTATTGGTTATCTTGTACATGTACAGACACCGATTCTCGGGAAGACTAGCTATCTTCTTGGGAAACCTCGTGCCATAGCATACCGTAGTTGGATCTATTATAACAGTCGGGGGTAGGGAGTATTAGTATAGATATGTGATCAATATCCCTATTGTAAAAAGTACTGATTATCGAATAGTGTTGATCATATACCGCACATATGATTAGCCAGGCCGTATTGCATCTTGCCCAAGCCGATCACACTTAGTCATTAGTATTCTTGTTCATTGGCATATTGTTCATTATTGTATTTATTTCCAGTATTTCATTATTGTATAAATATCTCTTGTATCTATTGTGCATCTTGTTTATCCACAGGTATTTACTGTTACATAGTTTTTATCATTAATTAGAACTGCTGTTAGAGATGTACTCTACTCCTTTCCTGACTGGATATATTTTTCCAGATGATACTGAGGAGTGGTACCCTACCTATTATGGACCCCAGGATATTGTAGATTTAGATTCTGAGACCCTAGCTCAAGAGGGACTTATCCCAACTAAGACAGTTGACCCTGGAGTTGTAGCTTCGTAGTATTCTTTGTACCGGATTTGTCTCCTACTTATTTTGTTACTTCTTCAGACTCATTGTTGTATTATTTTAGACTCATGAGTTGTATTGTGACTATTCTATTCTTTATCTGATTCGTGCTAATTTCTATCTTAGTTCTGTGATTGAGTATACTATCATTATTGGTGGTTCATTATATTGTTAGATAGATTATCTAGACAGCGTTCTACCGTCGATTCTGCGGCGTAGGCTTGGCGTGGTTTCCGACTAGTACCCTTATACCGGGTGTGGGTCGTGACACATTTTTGGTGGTAGCCCATGCAGGTCAAGCTTCACAAAGTATGTGATATCGTGGTAGTGCGACAATTTAGTTGTACTACTACGAGCCTGCGATAGGATATAGGATATAGGCTGAGATAGTCAATCACATCTAGGAAAATTCTTTTGATTCAATTATTCTCCTTTGATATTGATACTTGATCTCTTAATCTATCATTTCCTTGATGTCTTACATCTTGTGCCATATTGATCCTCATTCCGTCTTTTTATGAGATATACTCGGAGATACTTGCGGAGGCACACAAGGTTGAGCGAGATTTGGGTTTGAAGCCCAAGAGAGACCGTGATTCTTTTCTAGGGGCCAATGGCAGTGTAGTATCTGCCAATTGTCCTCATTTCCAGTCCAGACCTTTCCAGCAACCACAGCAGAACCAGACTCCAGCTAGAGCGCCTTTTCACCAGGCACCTCAGCAGCAAAGACAGTTACAGCAAGCTCTATGCAACTACTGTAAGAAGCCCGGTCATATCTGGGAAGTTTAAAGGAGAAGGCTAGGAGTTTGTTTGTATTATGGTACTGAAGGGCATCAATCGAGGGAGTGTCCTTGTCGTGTAGTTCAGGGATCAGCTCCATCTCTGAGGGCACAAACGAGACCACCTGCAGCACAGCCGAAGGGACCACTTTCGAAATAGCAGCAGCGTTTTATCCAGCATTAGCAGCAGAGAGGTGCTCGACAGGGACGAGCGTTTGCTATAACCATCGAAGAGGAGGAACCCACCAGAGATGTCATCGTAGTTTCTATTCTTCTAGATTCTATTCCACCTTTAGCTTTGTTTGATAGTGGTGCTTTCCATAGTTTTGTATCTGTTTCTTTTGCTCTAAAGCATGGTTTGGTAGTTGAGTCTTTGCTTAGGACTTGCAAGATCATGACCAGGGGAGGCATTATCCTGGTTAATGATATTTGTAAGGATCGAAGAGTTACTCTAGGAGGCCAGGAGTTGAGTGCGTGTCTACATGTAATGCCACTTCCGAGCTACGATATTGTACTCGGGATGGATTGGTTGAGTAGGCACCGTGCTAGCATAGATTATAGAGGAGGTAGAGTTTTGTTTGGTCCTCCAGGAGAGCTAGAGTTCGAGTTTGCTAGAGGAGCTACAGAGCAGGGAGAAGGTATTATTTGTGGAGCTATGGTGGAAGACAAGGAGTTGCCACATCCGTTGATAGCAGAGTTCTTGGATGTGTTTCCTGAAGAATTACCAGGATTGCCGCCAGATCGAGATGTTAAATTTTCTATAGACTTGGTGCCAGGTGCAGAACCAATTTCGCAGCATGTCTATAGAGTAAACAACAGCGAGCTGGTCGAGTTGAAAAAGCAGGTGGACAAATTACAGGATAAGGGGTTTATCTGATCTAGTTCTTCACCATGGGAGCCCCGGTATTGTTTGTACCGAAGAAGGATGGATCGGTGCGCATGTGCATTGATTACAGGGTGTCACGACCCGCACCCGGAATTTGGGCATGAGTCGTGGGTACGTCCAGCCTACGCCGCAGCATCGGCGGTAGAACGCTGTCTAGGTCACAAATATAGTATATCCTGTCAATAGTCTCAACTCCGCACGGAGGACAATGATAAATAACCACAGTTCTATAATATACTCAATCACAACTATAAACATAATGGCACGATGAGAATTTGAAAAGAGTTCTAATTAAACCAACCACAAGAAATCTAACTCAAATCCTGGTCCAAATGACCTCACAAAGTCACAAATAAAAATAAATACATCTCAGTCTCAGTCTCAGTCTAAAATAGTAAATGCAGAAAAAATAATCTAAGCATGGGCAGGCAAGTTCTCCTCTAAGATAGGCACCTCCTCTGGGATTTCTGGGGTGAAATCCTCCTCTATTCCTGGACCGTAATGAGTAGGGCAAAAGTCCTCCAGGTCCTCTGAAAAATGTTGGTTATCCAGTCAGGATTGGAGCGAAGCACAAGCACTAACAGCAGTTTCATTAATTGACAAAATCTATAAACAGTGTAAGAGATACAAGATGGAAATAAAAGCTGAACATGTGAAGTACTGGAGAAAATGAAATAGACAGTAGGCATCTAGCAATGAGCAATAAGTAGTAAATGCTAGAACAAGTAAATCTGAATAAAGATAAGACATCTAGCTAAGTGTTTGAATTATTAGTTTATCATGTGATCGGCTTGGGACTAGATCAGGCTGGTTATATATGATTAGCTATGATTCTTTTAGGTCAGGCTAACCGCATGGTTAGCTATGGTGCATATAGTGGTCAGGCTAATCATATATAACAGCTATGGAGCATATAAGTGGTCAGGCCGCACCCGACGTGAGAAGTGGGGTGAGCTATGGTGCATATAAATGTTTGGATATGATCACATAATCTACTAATAGTTCCCCATCCCCCAGCTAGCACGATGGATTCCAACCACGACTCCTCGTGATGGGGATCTAGGGTGCTAACCCGTGTATTCACAGTGTCGGAATCAAGTATGAAATACACTACAATTTATAGAAGTAATCAACCATGAAAACTGTCAGAGAATGTACTCGCCTGTGGTCCTGAGCAGAATGTGAGGATCGAGGTCCAAAATGGAATCACAATGACCTATTTATGGAAATTCAATGTTAATTAATGAATTAAAAGAGTAACATGCTTAACAATTAAAAAAACGAGGTTTCTAGGTCATGTCTAAGGTTACTGGTCAATACTAGGTTTTTGGTCAAAACTAGTTAATACCTTGCTTCTAGGTTCATACTAGCTATGGTTAACTAATACTAGTTAAATACACTATATGATATGTTCTATACTTACTAATATTAGATTATATTTAGTAATACTACTAATACTAGCTAACATTCATTATACTAGGTATTATCATTATATATAACTCATATAGTGTGGTATATTGGTATCTTGCTGAAACTAGTTACTATTTCTTATACTATATGCTATTAGTGTAAATAACTTACATATATATATGCTGAGTATATATCTTAACTGACACCCTTAGCATTTACCCACATCTTATGCTAAACTCCTACACACACATAGATTAATACCCAGATTCTGGGATGAACTGATACTCACTGCACAGTTACAACCTACTGATGCACACAGGCATCTAACTGAAATTCTACACTGACTGCTGATATATATATATACACTTACTCCTAATTTCTAAGATGAGACTCCTCACACCCATGTACAGTTTGCATATACTGAGTTCACAGTCACACACACATCTAACCCTCATAAACTGACACAGTTAACTACACAGGTATCCTAAATCCTTACACACACAGACATATACACCCAGAATTCTGCATATAATGAATTCTGCTCACTCCTAATAACTTACACTGATTCCTCATGGAGGTAATACACCCCTATAACCTGCACACTGAGATCAATACACTGCCACACCTAGACCTCCACACACATACACAGGAAATGGAGGATACAACCTGGGCACACACACCCCCACATACATAGGTAAACACACAGGCACATAAACACATACCTACACACTGAAAATCTGGAATTTCCCAAATCCCACACATCCTATATTAGACTGATACACTCATTTAAAACCCATCACAGTGAACTACATCCACACCTACACAGTTTTTCACCTTAGTTCACAGCCATTACCCACATGAACAACAACCACACTCTCTAACATAGACTGATGCAAAAACACACTCACACAGATTTATGCACCCTCAGATTTCATACATGCTGCCACTGGACACAGGTTCTACCTCACCAACTGACACACATATTCTCAGATATCTCATACACACAATGCATAAAACTTACCTGGGTACCCCCCTCACATACTGCTACACACATAGGTACACCCCCTGCTACTGCACACAGAGACCCAATTGTGCATCTCCTGCACTGAACCACACTGAGACACATATCCTATACCAATTCTAACTGACACTCAACTAGACACTGCACATAGACACATAGGTTGAGAAATCTGGAATTAACTAGGATACACACAGGAATGAACTGAAATTTATACTGAACACAGTATACAAACTGAAACTGCACAGCCACACCCCAATCTACACCTACTGATACTCCACACACAGGGACACACAGTATAAAATTTCTGCACATAGACCTGTCTAGGTTCACACATTATCCTACCCAACACAGAGTTTAACAAATTGGAACTACACAGGCCACCTAGTTCCCACATTCGTTTACACAGAGAATTTACTCCCCAAATACACAGCCACCCATTTCCCTTCTGTGCACAGTACACCTCTCCAAGCCGACTGCACACTGATTTCCCCCAATCGAACACAACCTGTTCCCAGTGCCATCATATGTCAAATACAGGAATAGAAAAAGACCCTAAGAACATTTCATCAAACACATCTCCAACGTATGCACATCTATATATGTATATACATCAAAACAAAACAAGATCAACATAGATCTAAAAGCTAAACACCCTACTAATCATATCATCAAGCACAAGAAGTGCAGAAACGAATTACATACAAACCCATAAATCCTCAAATCAAACTCCCAAGAAATCGAGTTCAACCCACCCCCTATGAGATGAAATCAGTCTTCCTTCAAAACCTAGGGTTAGGGTTTACGAAATTAGGGGAAAATCAAATGTTGGTCACCAAAATCCAAAACAAAACCCTAAAAATCGAAATACACCGCAAGGGTGGGTTCCTAATGGTCATGAATCATCAAAGAACAGAAATAAAGAATTAAATTAGGGTTTACCTATAGAGATGGTTTCTCCAAGGCTTCCTGACCCACGTTCCCTGCTTTGGAGGAGAAGAATGGGATCCCTAGGGTTTGCTTCTGAGTCTTGGGGTGAGGGAATGGTTTTAAGAAGGAGGCTAGGGTTTCCTTTCTACATGAAGAATGAGAGGTTTCCTTTTATATATAACCCTAGTTCCTAGGGTTTCCTTGCACAGCTTTAGGTTTAAACCTCTGGCCCTCTCATGTAGAACCTAATAGACTCAAGTTAAGTCAGTCTAGGGTTTAGAGGGTTCCATCCTAATTTAAAATTCTAGGGTTTTGCTAGAATAGGATTTACACATTAGGGTTTGGTCCTTAGGGTTTGCCCTAAAGCATTCTAGGGTTGACCTAAAATCAAATATTATAGAAATAATATAAATAGTTACAAAACTCAGCAATCAATTTAAATTCATAATTATTTAAAACAGCTAAAATTACAGAAATACCCTTATATGAAAAAGTGGTAGTGACAAGTCTACCCTCCTAAAAGAAATTTCGTCCTCGAAATTGGACTGAACTACAACAAGGATGAAATCAGAAAAGGAAATATACCTCAAGTCTAGAAGAGATACGGGTATTGCTCGCGCATTTCGTCCTCTCTCTCCCAGGTCGACTCCCCTGGAGAGTGGTGTCTCCATGCTACGCGAACCAAAGGAATAGTTTGGTTCCGCAACACCTTCTCTCTGCGGTCCAAGATCTCTACGGGCTGCTCAGGGTAGCTGAGCGTCGGACCAACCTCAATCTCCGAGTGATCAAGTACGTGACTAGGGTCGGCCACGTACCGTCTCAGCTGCGACACATGGAACACATTATGCACTCCCTCCAATGCAGGCGGCAAGTCTAGTCTATATGCCACTGCACCTACCCTTGCAAGAATACCGAAGGGTCCGATGTAGCGTGGGCTAAGCTTCCCGTCTCTGCCAAAACGAATCGTTCCACGCGTCGGAGAAATCCGTAGGAATACTAGATCGCCAACCTAACACAAAACAGTCTCAACACGCAGTCTAAACAAACAAACAACACAACCAGAAAACAACAATCTATACCTGAAACTCAAGGGGTCTACGTTGGCTGTCGGCCCAATGCCGCTGTCTGTCCTGCGCCACTCGCAGTCTGTCTCTGATGAGTTTCACCTTTTCTGCTGCATCCACGACCATTTCTGGTCCTAGCAAGGCTCTCTCTCCAACGTCGTCCCACGATAGCGGTGTACGACACCTTCGTCCATAAAGAGCCTCAAACGGTGACATCTCGATGCTGGCCTGATAGCTGTTGTTGTAAGCGAACTCTACCAGGTGCAGATGATCCTCCCAAGAACCTCCAAGATCGAGAACGCAAGTGCGTAGCATATCCTCGAGAGTCTGAATAGTCCTTTCAGACTGCCCGTCTGTCTGGGGGTGATATGCGGTACTGAACTTGAGCTGAGTGCCCAAGCTAGCCTGCAGACTCCTCCAGAAGTGGGAAGTGAAACGACTATCCCGATCTGAGACGATGCTCACAGGAACTCCATGAATCCTAACAATCTGCCGCACGTACATCTCTGCTAGCTTCTCTGTCGACGTGCCCACCTTGAAAGGTAAGAAATGGGCTGATTTGGTCAACCTGTCCACGATGACCCAAATCGCGTCCTTCCCTCCTGGAGAACGGGGAAGCCCTGAAACGAAATCCATGGTCACGTGCTCCCACTTCCATTCTGGAATCGGTAAAGGTTGAAGCAAACCTCCTGGCCTCTGCCGGTCTGCCTTTACCTGCTGGCACACTAGACACCGAGATACGAAGCGTGCTACCTCGCGCTTCATTCCGTACCACCATACGTGCTCTCTCAAGTCTCGATACATCTTGTTGGCACCGGGATGCATCGAGTACTGAGAGCGGTGTGCCTCCTGCAAAACTTCCTCGCGCAGTTCCCCACTAGGCACACATATCCTTGTGCCGTGCCTCAAGGAACCATCATCTGCGATAGTGAAATCGTCCGACAATCCCATCTGAACTTGGGCTCTGATACTCCTCAGAGTCTCATCATCGTACTGCGTAGCTCTGATCCTGTCCATCAGTTCGGACTGTATCTGTAATCCCCACATCTGAATCTCAGCACCGGGAACTAACACTTCAATCTCCAAGCTCTCTAAATCAGCCAACAAATGCCTATCTGTCGTCAAGTACATAGCCATCGGATACCTGCTCAAGGCATCGGCGACTACGTTAGCCTTCCCGGGATGGTACTGCAATGAGATGTCAAAGTCTTTCATCAACTCTAACCACCTCCTCTGCCTCATGTTCAGCTCCTTCTGTGTGAATACGTACTTCAAGCTCTTGTGGTCTGTGAAGATTTCCACACGCTCTCCGTACAGATAATGTTTCCACAGCTTTAGAGCGAAGATAACTGCCGCCAACTCTAAGTCGTGGGTGGGATAATTCTTTTCATGAGGGCGTAACTGCCTGGAAGCATAGGCAATTACCTTCCCGTGCTGTTGAAGAACACATCCCAGACCCTTCCCTGAAGCATCACTGTAGATGGTAAAACTACCGGTCCCTGATGGCAACGTCAAAATTGGAGCTGTCGTCAACCTCTTCTTCAGCTCATCAAATGCAGCCTGGCACTCCTCTGTCCACACAAATTCCACATCCTTCCTAGTCAGTCTGGTCATTGGCGCTGCAATCTTGGAGAAGTCTTGTACGAACCTCCTGTAGTATCCTGCTAGCCCGAGAAAACTCCTGATCTCAGCTACCGAACTGGGGGTAGCCCACGACTCTACTGCCTCGATTTTCTGCGGGTTAACCGAGATCCCGTCACCCGATACCACATGCCCAAGAAATTCGACCTTGTCAAGGAAGAATTCACACTTAGAGAGTTTCCCGTACAGCTTCTCCCTCCTGAGAGTTTCTAAGACCAATCTCAGGTGCTCTTCGTGCTCCTCCGGTGTCTTGGAATACACAAGAATATCGTCGATGAACACCACCACGAACTTGTCAAGGTACTGGTGGAACACCTTGTTCATCAAGTTCATGAATACTGCCGGTGCATTGGTTAAACCAAATGGCATCACCATGAACTCGAACTGGCCGTATCTGGTCCTAAAAGCTGTCTTCGGCGTGTCTTCTTTCTTCACCTTCACCTGGTGATAACCTGACCTCAAATCAATCTTTGAAAACACCCTCGCCCCGCTCAACTGGTCGAAAAGATCATCTATCCTCGGCAGCGGGTACTTGTTCTTGATGGTGATATTGTTCAAAGCTCTATAATCAATGCACATGCGCACCGTGCCGTCCTTCTTCGGTACGAACAGTACCGGAGCTCCCCATGGTGATGAACTGGATTTGATGAAGCCTTTGTCCTGCAGCTCCTCGACTTGCTTCTTCAGTTCTGCCAGCTCGCTGTTGTTAACTCTATAGACATGTTGTGAAATGGGCTCCGCTCCTGGAACCAAGTCTATAGAGAATTCAACATCTCTGTCTGGCGGCAATCCTGGCAACTCTTCTGGAAATACATCCAGGAACTCCGCTATCAGAGGATGTGGCAACTCCTCTTCTTCTGTCCTGGCTCCGCAAAATGTGCTCCCTCTCTGTTCCGCTGTTCCTCTGACGACCTCAAATTCCGGCTCTCCTGGTGGTCTAAACAATACTCTGCCTCTATAACAATCTATAGTAGCGTGATGCCTACTCAACCAGTCCATTCCGAGTACAATATCGTACCCCGGAAGTGGCATGACAAGTAAGCTCACGCTCAAGTCTCGGCCTCCTACTGATACTCTCCGGTCCTTGCAGTGATCACGGACTAGGATAATACCTCCACCAGTCATGATCTTGCAAGTCCTAGCTAATGGTTCTGTCTCTAAATGATGTCGAAGTGCATATGATACAGACACAAAACTATGGGAAGCGCCAGAATCAAATAAGGTAAATGCGGGAATACAATCGAGAAGAACCGAACCTGTGATCAAGTCTCCTGCTGGCTCGATCTCCTCGACTGCCATGGCGTACGCTCGCCCCTGGGGTGCACCTCTCTGCTGCTGATGCTGGGCAAACCTCTGATTTTGCGGTGGAAGTGGTCCCCTCTGCTGTTGGCCTCCTGGTGCTGCTGGTACTCTGCCGGGTCCTCTCTGGGCGGCTGCTCCACCCTGACCTGGACGAGTCCGAATGGTAGGGCAATCCCTTAGCTGATGTGTCGTCGATCCGCAGGACAAACATGAGCCCAATCTATGCCTGCAGATATCTCTAGTATGTCCCATCTTCCCGCAGTACGCACACTGGATGGCGGGCTGAGTCTGCCTCTGCTGCTGTTGTTGAACCTGCCCTCGAGCTGGTGCCTGATGCTGCTGCTGAAAGGGCCTCTGCTGCTGCTGAAAGTGTGGACGCTTGCCTGGTCCCGCACTACTGTTTGCTCCTCCGGAAACATCGCGTCCCCTCTTGGGTCTGAGGTCCAAGTCATCCTCGGCTACTTGGGCATCCATCAATATGCCCTCATAGGTAGCTGTGCGACGTCCCGACGTGCGAGACTTGATCTCTCTTGTCAGCCCCTTTCTGAATTTCCGGGCCCTGTCCCCCGGATCTCTAATCATCGACGGCGCAAAGCGGCTCAGGCGGGAAAACTCCGCGGCATACTCGTCGACGAACGAGCTCCCCTGGGCTAAGTCATGGAACTGACTCTCCAAAGCTCCCAGGGCGACATCAGGAAAGAACTTTTCTTTGAAGAGCTCCTTGAAAGCTTCCCAAGTGAGTCCCCCGCGCAAGAGTCTCGGCTCCGTGCGAAACCATGTCAAGGCAATATCGAACATCTGGCTGCCAGCGGCCTCGATCTGGAGCGCCTCTGGAATCTGCGCCAAACGCAAGTTCCTCTCGATGTCCTCTAGCCAATCATCGGCGTAGAGTATCCCTTCTGTCCCCTTGAACTCCCGAGCCATCATCCTCTTGAAGTCCATAATGGTGCCCGGCCTCTGTTGTTGCTGACCAGGTTGTTGCTGCTGCTGAGCGACTCTCTCCACAGCCTGGAGAGCCACTTGGTGAGCATTATCCATGTTCACCCTCATCATCTCTGTCTGGGCCTGATGTGCCTCAGCCTGCACTCTCTGGGCCTCTGCCGACGTCCTCTGGGCGTCGACCATGCCCTGAATCAAAGCGAACATCTGTGCCCCATCGACGGGCACACCTCCTGGTTGCTGAGCTGGTGGTGGTGGAGGTGGTGGTGCCGTCGTAGCTGTGGGGACCCTCTGAACTGGTGGTGGAGGACCCCCGAATGCTGCAGACACTCCCACCTGTCCTGGAGATGTAGGAGGTGCTGCTGATGTCTGTCCGGCAGCGCGAGAGGTGGCAGACCTCTCTGAATCTGCTGCTCCGAGTCTCTGGGACCTTCTTGGCGGCATCCTGGAGACAGATCGAAAGATTCAATTAAGGCAATAGATATGATATCAAGGAAGGACAGAAAAATTTCTAAGGGAATTAATCATTAAGAATAGTATCATAAGAATCAGAATTCCCTAACTGTGATTGAGCATATCCTTGGCCTAATTCCTATTTCCTAAAACAGTCTAAGACTATGACTAGACTAGACTACAGACTAGACCTGCATGGGCCACCACTAAAACGTGTCACGACCCGCACCCGGAATTTGGGCATGAGTCGTGGGTACGTCCAGCCTACGCCGCAGCATCGGCGGTAGAACGCTGTCTAGGTCACAAATATAGTATATCCTGTCAATAGTCTCAACTCCGCACGGAGGACAATGATAAATAACCACAGTTCTATAATATACTCAATCACAACTATAAACATAATGGCACGATGAGAATTTGAAAAGAGTTCTAATTAAACCAACCACAAGAAATCTAACTCAAATCCTGGTCCAAATGACCTCACAAAGTCACAAATAAAAATAAATACATCTCAGTCTCAGTCTCAGTCTAAAATAGTAAATGCAGAAAAAATAATCTAAGCATGGGCAGGCAAGTTCTCCTCTAAGATAGGCACCTCCTCTGGGATTTCTGGGGTGAAATCCTCCTCTATTCCTGGACCATAATGAGTAGGGCAAAAGTCCTCCAGGTCCTCTGAAAAATGTTGGTTATCCAGTCAGGATTGGAGCGAAGCACAAGCACTAACAGCAGTTTCATTAATTGACAAAATCTATAAACAGTGTAAGAGATACAAGATGGAAATAAAAGCTGAACATGTGAAGTACTGGAGAAAATGAAATAGACAGTAGGCATCTAGCAATGAGCAATAAGTAGTAAATGCTAGAACAAGTAAATCTGAATAAAGATAAGACATCTAGCTAAGTGTTTGAATTATTAGTTTATCATGTGATCGGCTTGGGACTAGATCAGGCTGGTTATATATGATTAGCTATGATTCTTTTAGGTCAGGCTAACCGCATGGTTAGCTATGGTGCATATAGTGGTCAGGCTAATCATATATAACAGCTATGGAGCATATAAGTGGTCAGGCCGCACCCGACGTGAGAAGTGGGGTGAGCTATGGTGCATATAAATGTTTGGATATGATCACATAATCTACTAATAGTTCCCCATCCCCCAGCTAGCACGATGGATTCCAACCACGACTCCTCGTGATGGGGATCTAGGGTGCTAACCCGTGTATTCACAGTGTCGGAATCAAGTATGAAATACACTACAATTTATAGAAGTAATCAACCATGAAAACTGTCAGAGAATGTACTCGCCTGTGGTCCTGAGCAGAATGTGAGGATCGAGGTCCAAAATGGAATCACAATGACCTATTTATGGAAATTCAATGTTAATTAATGAATTAAAAGAGTAACATGCTTAACAATTAAAAAAACGAGGTTTCTAGGTCATGTCTAAGGTTACTGGTCAATACTAGGTTTTTGGTCAAAACTAGTTAATACCTTGCTTCTAGGTTCATACTAGCTATGGTTAACTAATACTAGTTAAATACACTATATGATATGTTCTATACTTACTAATATTAGATTATATTTAGTAATACTACTAATACTAGCTAACATTCATTATACTAGGTATTATCATTATATATAACTCATATAGTGTGGTATATTGGTATCTTGCTGAAACTAGTTACTATTTCTTATACTATATGCTATTAGTGTAAATAACTTACATATATATATGCTGAGTATATATCTTAACTGACACCCTTAGCATTTACCCACATCTTATGCTAAACTCCTACACACACATAGATTAATACCCAGATTCTGGGATGAACTGATACTCACTGCACAGTTACAACCTACTGATGCACACAGGCATCTAACTGAAATTCTACACTGACTGCTGATATATATATATACACTTACTCCTAATTTCTAAGATGAGACTCCTCACACCCATGTACAGTTTGCATATACTGAGTTCACAGTCACACACACATCTAACCCTCATAAACTGACACAGTTAACTACACAGGTATCCTAAATCCTTACACACACAGACATATACACCCAGAATTCTGCATATAATGAATTCTGCTCACTCCTAATAACTTACACTGATTCCTCATGGAGGTAATACACCCCTATAACCTGCACACTGAGATCAATACACTGCCACACCTAGACCTCCACACACATACACAGGAAATGGAGGATACAACCTGGGCACACACACCCCCACATACATAGGTAAACACACAGGCACATAAACACATACCTACACACTGAAAATCTGGAATTTCCCAAATCCCACACATCCTATATTAGACTGATACACTCATTTAAAACCCATCACAGTGAACTACATCCACACCTACACAGTTTTTCACCTTAGTTCACAGCCATTACCCACATGAACAACAACCACACTCTCTAACATAGACTGATGCAAAAACACACTCACACAGATTTATGCACCCTCAGATTTCATACATGCTGCCACTGGACACAGGTTCTACCTCACCAACTGACACACATATTCTCAGATATCTCATACACACAATGCATAAAACTTACCTGGGTACCCCCCTCACATACTGCTACACACATAGGTACACCCCCTGCTACTGCACACAGAGACCCAATTGTGCATCTCCTGCACTGAACCACACTGAGACACATATCCTATACCAATTCTAACTGACACTCAACTAGACACTGCACATAGACACATAGGTTGAGAAATCTGGAATTAACTAGGATACACACAGGAATGAACTGAAATTTATACTGAACACAGTATACAAACTGAAACTGCACAGCCACACCCCAATCTACACCTACTGATACTCCACACACAGGGACACACAGTATAAAATTTCTGCACATAGACCTGTCTAGGTTCACACATTATCCTACCCAACACAGAGTTTAACAAATTGGAACTACACAGGCCACCTAGTTCCCACATTCGTTTACACAGAGAATTTACTCCCCAAATACACAGCCACCCATTTCCCTTCTGTGCACAGTACACCTCTCCAAGCCGACTGCACACTGATTTCCCCCAATCGAACACAACCTGTTCCCAGTGCCATCATATGTCAAATACAGGAATAGAAAAAGACCCTAAGAACATTTCATCAAACACATCTCCAACGTATGCACATCTATATATGTATATACATCAAAACAAAACAAGATCAACATAGATCTAAAAGCTAAACACCCTACTAATCATATCATCAAGCACAAGAAGTGCAGAAACGAATTACATACAAACCCATAAATCCTCAAATCAAACTCCCAAGAAATCGAGTTCAACCCACCCCCTATGAGATGAAATCAGTCTTCCTTCAAAACCTAGGGTTAGGGTTTACGAAATTAGGGGAAAATCAAATGTTGGTCACCAAAATCCAAAACAAAACCCTAAAAATCGAAATACACCGCAAGGGTGGGTTCCTAATGGTCATGAATCATCAAAGAACAGAAATAAAGAATTAAATTAGGGTTTACCTATAGAGATGGTTTCTCCAAGGCTTCCTGACCCACGTTCCCTGCTTTGGAGGAGAAGAATGGGATCCCTAGGGTTTGCTTCTGAGTCTTGGGGTGAGGGAATGGTTTTAAGAAGGAGGCTAGGGTTTCCTTTCTACATGAAGAATGAGAGGTTTCCTTTTATATATAACCCTAGTTCCTAGGGTTTCCTTGCACAGCTTTAGGTTTAAACCTCTGGCCCTCTCATGTAGAACCTAATAGACTCAAGTTAAGTCAGTCTAGGGTTTAGAGGGTTCCATCCTAATTTAAAATTCTAGGGTTTTGCTAGAATAGGATTTACACATTAGGGTTTGGTCCTTAGGGTTTGCCCTAAAGCATTCTAGGGTTGACCTAAAATCAAATATTATAGAAATAATATAAATAGTTACAAAACTCAGCAATCAATTTAAATTCATAATTATTTAAAACAGCTAAAATTACAGAAATACCCTTATATGAAAAAGTGGTAGTGACACAGGGCTTTGAATAATCTCACTATCAAGAATAAGTATCCTTTGCCATGGATTGATGATCTGTTTGATCAGTTAAGTGGTGCGAAGGTGTTTTCTAAGATAGATTTGAGATCAGGCTACCATCAGGTGAAACTGAAGCCGAAGAACATAACGAAGACTGCTTTTAGGACTCCGTATGGTCAGTACAAGTTTATGGTGATGCCGTTTGGTTTGACTAATGCACCGGCGGTATTTATGAACTTGATGAATAAGGTATTCCACTAGTACCTTGACAAGTTCGTAGTGGTGTTCATCGAAGAGATACTCATATACTCGAGGACACCGGAGGAGCATGAGGAGCATTTGAGGATTGTGTTGGATGTGCTGAGGAAGGAGAAGCTGTATGGGAAGTTGTCCAAGTGTGAGTTTTTCTTGGACAAGGTGGAGTTCTTGGGGCATGTTGTGACGGGTGATGGTATTTCAGTGGATCTGAAGAAGATTTTAGCAGTAGAATCTTGGAAGACTCCGAGTTCGGTAGCAGAGATCTGGAGTTTCTTGGGATTGGCAGGCTACTACAGAAAGTTTGTGCAAGATTTTTTGAGGATTGCCGAGCCGATGACCAGACTCACAAGAAAGAATGTAGAGTTTGTTTGGATGGAGGATTGCCAGGTTGCTTTTGAGGAGTTGAAGAAGAGGTTGACGTATGCTCCTATTTTGACGTTGCCATCAGGGTCCGGAGGTTTCACTATTTATAGTGATGCATCGGGAAAGGGTTTGGATTGTGTTCTTCAGCAGCATGGGAAAGTGATTGCCTATGCATCCAGGCAATTGCGTCCTCAAGAAAAGAACTATCCTACCCATTATTTGGAGTTGGCAGCAGTCATCTTCGCTCTGATATTGTGGAAATATTATATGTACGGAGAGCGTGTGAAGATCTTCACAAACCATAAAAGCTTAAAGTACGTTTTCACGCAGAAGGAGTTGAACATGAGGCAGCGTCGATGGATGGAACTAATGAAGGATTTTGATATCTCTTTGTAATATTATCTTGGGAAAGCCAATGTAGTTGCCGATGCTTTGAGCAGGTATCCGGTAGTTATGTTCTTGACGCATGATCGATATTTGTTGGAGGACTTGGAAAGCTTGGGCATTGAGATGATTGTTCCTGGTGGTGCTATGCAGATATGGGGACTGCGGATACACTCAGATTTGATGGACAGGATTAAGGCAGCACAGTATGATGATGTATCTCTGAGGAGTATCAGAGCTCAGGTGAGAGCAGGATTGGAGGATGATTTCACTATTGCAGAGGATGGATCTTTGAGGCATATAATTAGATTATGTGTGCCTAGTGGGGAGTTGCGAGAGGAGGTATTGCAGGTAGCGTATCGCTCTCAGTATTCCATGCATCCAGGTGCTAACAAGATGTATCGGGATATGCGAGAGAGTGTGTGGTAGTATGGCATGAAAAAAAAAGTGGCACAGTTTGTATCCAGATGCTTAATGTGCCAGCAGATGAAAGCCGAGAGGCAGAGGCCAGAAGGTTTACTTCAGCCATTACCTATTCCAGAGTGGAAGTGGGAACACATTACTATGGATTTTGTGTCCGGACTTCCACGATCTCCAGGAGGGAAAGACGTAATTTGGGTCAATATTGATAGGTTGACCAAGTCGACCCACTTTTTGGCTTTCATGGTGGGTTTGTCTATGGAGAAGCTGACAGAGATGTATGTGAGGCAGATCGTTAGGATACATGGAGTTCCCGTCAGCATAGTCTCAGATCGAGATAGTCGTTTCACTTCTCATTTCTGGAGGAGTTTGCAGGAGAGTTTGGACACTCAGCTCAAGTTTAGTACTGCATATCGTCCCCAGACAGATGGGCAGTCAGAGAGGACTATCCAGACCCTCGAGGATATGCTGCACACTTGTGTACTAGATTTCGGGGGTTCTTGGGAGGACCATCTCTATTTGGTAGAGTTTGCTTACAACAAAAGTTACCAGCCTAGTATAGAGATGTCACATTTTAAAGCTCTATATGGTCGGAGGTATCGTACTTCTTTGTCTTGGGATGATATTGGAGAGAGAGTTTTTCTTGGGCCAGAGATGGTTGTGGATGCAACAGAGAAGGTTCAGTTGATCAGAGACAGACTTCGAGTGGCGCAGGACAGACAGCGGCATTGGGCCGATAGCCATCAGAGACTTTTGGAGTGTGAGGTATAGTTTAGATTTTGTTTTGTGTTTGTTCTTGGTTGTTATAGATTAAGTTCTTAAGGTGGTGTTTTGTTCTAGGTGGGTGGTTTGGTGTTTCTGAGGATTTCTCCGACACGAGGCACGATTCGCTTCGGTGGAGGCAGAAAGCTTAGTCCGCGATTCATCAGACCTTTCACTATTCTAGAGAGGGTCGGTGCAGTTGCTTATAGACTAGACTCGCCACCTGCATTGGAGGGAGTGCACAACGTGTTTCATGTGTCGCAGTTGAGACGATACGTGGAAGATCCTAGTCATGTATTGGATCACTCGGAGATAGAGGTGGGCCCTACTCTTAGCTATCCAGAGCAGCCAGTTGAGATTCTAGATCGAAGAGAGAAGGTGCTGAGGAACCAGACTATTCCTTTGGTACGCGTCGCATGGAGGCATCACTCTCTTGGGGAGTCTACCTGGGAGAGAGAGAGGATAAAATACGAGAGCGTTATCCATATTTGTTTGTACCTTCAGGTATGTTATTTCCTAGTTATGTTCTGTTCTTCTATAGTTAGTTGTGATTCTTTAGTTATGTTCTGTTATTTCTAGGGGTAGTTTTCATCTTTGAGTTTCGAGGACAAAATTATTTTAAGGAGAGTAGACTTGTCACTACCATATTTTCTAGGAAAGGATATTTTAGTCTTTTCCTATTTAATTAAATATTTTGCATAGTAAATAATTATTGTTGTATTATTTAATTGTTGTTAGATATTATTTATTTAATTTAGACTTGTATTAGTTGACCTAACTAGTTTAGTTTGGATCCATGGACCAACATGAATTAATTAGTTAGACTTAACCCAATTAGAAAGCCTATTGTTAAGGAGATGGATTTAAATTAATTAAACCATTAGACTAGAAGCTTTCTTCCTTAATTATTTTTTAATGAGAGGCCCCAAGGGGTATATTGGATATTTCATAATTACTTGAGGGAGAGGAAAGGGCCGACCTATATAAAAAAAAGGGAAAAATTCTCTCTCATCTTTTTTATTCCAAATCTAGATCTAGAATTTCCCACTACCAAATTTCCTTCATTCCCATTTCATTTCCCTACCAAATTCATTCCAAATTCTTCCCAAATCACCATTAAAAACTTGAGAAGCAAGGATCTAGAAGGAGGAAGTAAGGATCTACAAAGAGGAGCAAGGATCTACAATTTGGAGGCAATTTTATCTCAATTGGAGGTTTCATTGGGAATCCATCTTCCAATAGGTATAATTCATTTTTTCCCTTAAAATAGCTTTTAAATCTGAGATTTAATCATGGAAAATCAACCCATATGTATGTACTACCCATAGGATTTGGTTTTGTGTTCATAGGAGACCTATGGAGAAAGTTATGGTACTTTTTGTGTAAATTTTGGGGGAATTCCGAAAATAACTTTTGTTGTGTGTGTCAATTGATCCTATAGATCACTAGGGCATATGTTTATGTGTTTGGGGCTAGTGTCGTGTCCACATTTGGTTACATGTAGGTCGTATCCCAATAATTTGTTGATACGTGTTATTTTGGAGGGTTTTCCTCCGACACGGGACTTTGTACATGTCGTATTTTGACATGGACACATAGATCTATATTTGACACTTTGTTTTGTTCATAAATACTATATATGGCTTGCTTGTGTCCTTCAGGGTACAATTGGATGTGTGGTGGACTCGTGTCGCATGCGTATCCTAGATCTAGTGGGATACGGTGTGATACTCTCCATTTGTGGTGTGTATATGTGTAGATCTAATTAATTATGCTTTATTTTTTGAATTATAATTAAGTATATATATATATAGATATTATATATGTATTATAATGTATTTATTATGGTATTTATTATTTAGCATAGATCTATGTATTATATATGTACTAATAGAAGGTATAAATATATATGTAGCTTTCTTCTACATGCATTAATATATGTTCTAAATATATGTTAGGGATATGTATATATATATAAATATTTTATAAAATATATATGTATGTTTAATTAAGTAATTAGATTATGTATAGTTATTATGTGATTATTTATATATATATATGGATGTATATTTATTAACATATTTATGTATGTGTGCATTTAACAATGTTGTAATATGTACATTAGTATATAGGATGTTTATTATAGCTATTTGGTATTTATATATATAGATATATATATTATATATGTATTTGGATTATATACATATAGATATAATTATTTATTTTGTTTTTATATATATATTTATATATATATATATATATATATAGGTTATATATATATATATATATATATATATATATATATATATATATATTTACTGTTTTTAGCGACAGCAGGATTAATGACAGAGAACTGTCATTATTGGAGGCGGTTACAGCAGCAGCTGCTGTAATAGTGGCGACGAAAATTAATGACAGAGCCGCCACTATCATTAATAACCGCATGCAACAGCGGGAATTCGCAGTAGTTGCAACAGAGGCTATGGTGACGGTTGAAAACCGTCACCAAAGGGGAGGCAGCAGTAGCGACGGTGATTCAGTGACAGCCTGAACTGTCACTGAAAGTCTGTTAACTGAAAATCAGTATTTTTCAACACTGCTTTCAGTAACAATTAGGCAGTTTATTAGTATATTATTTATATCTTATATATATATATATATGTATATATATATGTATTAATAATGAGATATAATACTAGTATTGCTATACTTCTTATTTGTATAATATTAGTATACATATTATTTTATTGATGAGGGTAATTACTATATCAAGGTATTGAGTATTACCTTGTGGAAACCAAGGTAAGTGGGATACTCAAGATACGGGTTTGGGTATCAAGTTTGTGACTTTGTGGAGATACCAAGTTGGTTCAAAACCATGGTTCCTATTTGTTTGTAATTAATGTTCTATATTATTATATATTATTATTGATATATATGTATTGTGAGGTTTATCTTGGATTCACGTATCCGGAGATACGGTATCCTAATATTTTAGGATGTGGTTTTTATGACTTAGATTTTAGTATTTTGACCCAAGATTTTTGTGTTAGATTTGTGCAACCTAGAAATAGATAGTTGACATTGATTTGACCATAGTTGACCATAGTTGACTTAGAGTTGACCATAGTTGACTTTTGACTTAGAATTAACTTATTGACCTAAAAGTTGACTAGTTTAACTTATTCTCTTTTCGGGACCTTGTATTGATGTTGTATTCCATATCTAGGTCTTCGAGGCACCGAGTCAGATATCTGTGAGACTATTCATCGGACTTCAGGCGAGTACATTCTCTGTTAGTTTCTCATTTATGATATCCTCTATGTTCATTGTATCTAGTATAGATATCCATGTTCTCTTGACACTATGGTTACACAGATTGGTATATCCGGATCTCGTCATGAGATATTATTCCTTGGTATATGGTGTATATGGTGCAAGTATTATTTTATTGGTTATCTTGTACATGTACGGATACCGATTCTCGAGAAGACTAGCTATTTTCTTGGGGAATCTTGTGCCATAGCATACCGTGGTTGGATCTATTATACCAGTCGGGGGGTGGAGAATATTAGTATAGATATGTGATCAATATCCCTATTGTATAAAGTACTGATTACTGAATAGTGTTGATCATACACCACACGTATGATTAGCCAGGCCGTATTATATCTTGCCCAAGCCGATCACATGTTAAGCTAGTACTCACACACTTAGTCATTAGTATTCTTGTTCATTGGCATATTGTTCATTATTGTATTTATTTCCAGTATTTTCTTATTGTATATATATCTCTTGTATCTATTGTGCATCTTGTTTATCCACAGCTATTTACTGTTACATAGATTTTATCATTAATTAGAACTGCTGTTAGAGATGTACTCTGCTCCTTTCCTGACTAGATATATTTTTTCAGATGACACTGAGGAGTGGTACCCTACCTATTATGGACCCCAGGATGTTGTGGGTTTAGATTCTGAGACCCTGGCTCAAGAGAAACTTATCCCAACTGAGACAGTTGACCCTGGAGTTGTAGCTTTATAGTATTCTTTGTACTGGATTTGTCTCCAGCTTATTTTGTTACGTCTTCAGACTCTTTGATGTATTATTTTAGACACATGAGTTATATTATGACTATTCTATTCTTTATCTGATTCGTGCTCATTTCTATCTTAGTTCTGTGATTGAGTATACTATCATTATTAGTGGTTCATTATATTGTTAGATAGATTATCTAGACAGCGTTCTACCGCCGATTCTGTGGCGTAGGCTAGGCGTGGTTTCTGACTAATACCCTTACACCGGGTGTGGGTCATGACAGTGCTGCTACTGGATCTGGCCACACATAAATAGTAGGTTCAGACCCCAATATAGCAAGTACCATAAAGGAAGCTAATCTTGGAACTTAAATCAATAATTCAAGCAATACAGATACTGGAATATAAAGACTGAATATAAAAGATCTCAAGATAATAAATACTCTAAAACCTGCAATAAGACATATTCAAATCTGATAATCAATAAGAAAATAACAAGTATTGAAAGTAAAGATGATCATGTGAAGCCTAGACTAACCATCAACCATCAATCATGGAAAATCACATAAGTACGACTTGATACCTTTAACTAACTAGGGCTATCATAATCCTTAATTACTAACTAATATAATGCAACACGATGCTAGAGTTCCTTCTGATCGCATACCCCTATAGTCTATCCGGGATATCCATACACACAACCAACTAGATAATCCTCAAGATACGCCACAGTATAAACCACTAGATAATCCTCAAGATAATAATATGAATAACCGGGACTACATGCATTCTAGGAAAATATCTTGAATCTCTAGTTATTTAACCCCTAGCAGTTTTTTGTATTAATTCGAGTGTGGCATTATGCAGAATTGATCCTAGACATGATGCAGACAAGTTAAGTTCTAATAATAATATAACTAGGTTTAATATACATTACACATAAGGACTCATGTATTCTATGACAACAATCAAGCCACATGAAACAATGTGAAGCCAAGTAAAGCCAAGTAAAGCCATGTCAATCAAGGTAAAGCCATGTAAAACCATATGAAGCCATGTCCGACCAGATGAACCCATGTGAAACTAAGTCAAGCCATATCCGATGACGCCATATAAATTCATGATAGGTCAGGTCCAGTCAATCCTGGCATCACGTGTAGCCATGTAAATCAAGTCATCTGAAGCCATTTAAGTTCATGTCCAAAATTAGGTCAAGTCATCGCGTGTCCAAACAAAATCCAGAAGTTTCAACAATGAAATCACGAAAAATAAAGAATTCATAAATAAAATGCACGATAGGTATATCATCGGTACAGTCCAGTTCACCGTCGGTACACTAGTCCAAAGATAAGAAAAACACATCATGTTCTGGATTTCAACAAATTGTTATGCCGTCAGTATACTATAGTATATCATCGTTATGTCGTTCTAAGTAGGAAAAAAGGTACAGAAAAATAAAGTTCCACAAATCAGTATACCGTCGGCACAATCCAGTACACCATCGGTATGCCGACCAAGACAATTATCTAACAATGTCGGCAATATAAGTATACCGTCGGCACAACCCAGTATACCATCGGTATACCAATAGGTTTCACACAAAAATAACTAAAAATTAAGTCGGTTGAAATCGGTATACCGTCGGTACATTGTAGTATACCGTCGGTATGTCGGTTTCCAAAAATAATCATTGTTAAATCAAGTCTAATTTATGGGAACCAAATCAAATCCCAAAATTATGAGAACCAAGTCTAACAAGAAGTCAAGTCTAGGATAAGTCTAATATCACAATATGGACTAAATCTTACGGTCATAACTCTGGTACTGTTTTCGTTACCGAGTTACCAAAAAGGGATCGAACGAGATTCTACCAGAAATTAAAATTGAGACGATCACTAGACTAAAAATCATGGTCTGAACAACAATAGTAAATCAAGTCTAACCTAAAAAGCAATAATCAAAGCTCCAGGAAAGTAAAATGAAAGAAAGTAAAAGAAGTTCTCAAAATCGATAAGGTGTACTTGCCTAACGCAAGATCCCAACCTAAATCTTCTAGTCCACTACCACGAAGGGGTTCAACAACCATACTCCAGGTCTCAATACCACGCTTCCAAGCTCAAGAGAAAGTGAAGAAGATAGGGGAGAGAAAGAAGAGAAAGAGAAAGAAGAAAATAAAATATCTCGAGTACTATTTATAGAGAAAATATCTCGAGAATATCTCGAACATATCTCGAAAGTCAAACAAATATATATCGGGCAGTATACCGTCGGTATATTATAGTATATCATCGGTATACTGGTCAAGTAGTAAATTTTTAATTTTGAGAATTTTTAGCTTCCTCGAGATCCAATAAAATGATATAACTAGCACAAAATACAAATTAATATAAAATATGAATACTGTGAGACAAGTCAAACAACTCACCCCTCCTTAGAAAAATTCTATCCTCAAAATTTCCATAAGGATCCAAAATTATCAACAAGAATATCTAAAAAAGCCAGCTCAAAAAATAAAATAAACAAGAAACTCAAGTGAGCATAAAATTTCCTGAGAAACAACAAGAAATCAGAAAGTAAAAATAAAAGACATAACAGACAAACTAGCAATCAATCACATGCACAGGCAAAGATAGGACACGGGTATATGAAAAAGTATACCTCCTAAGTTGAAGAGAAATGGATAACGAGTACGTATATCTTTCTCGCGCTCCCACATCGAGTCGCCTTCTGAGTGATGTCCCAAAGCAACACGAACTAACCTGATAGTCTATTTCTTGGGAACCTTCTCCCTCTGGTACAAAATAGACACGAACCTCTCTTTATATGATAGATCGGTACCAATGACCATCTCAGAATGATCCAAGATATGTCTCGGGTCTTGAATATACCAATGCAACTGAGATACGTGAAAGACGTCAAGTACCTCATGAAGCGATGGTGGAAGAGCTAGACGATAAGATAAGTCTCCAACTCGCTCGAGAATATAGAACGGGCCTATATATCTGGGAATAAGCTTTCCCCATACTCCAAATCTGATAACTCCACGGGTAGACAAAATCCTTAAAAATATATGGTCGCTAACAGAGAACTGAAGATGACGACGGTGCTGAAACACTCAATGACGTTGGCGATCCTGGGCCACTATGTGGTGCTCTATGATCTGCCTGATTACTCCAACTGACTGAGCAAGAATCTCTGGACCAAGCATCTATCTTTCGCCAATGTCATCCCAAGCTAACAGTGATTTGCATCTCCTCCCATACAAAGCCTCGAAGGGTGCCATCTGAATGCTCGTCTGGAAGTTGTTGTTATAGGAGAACTCTACTAAATATAAGTGATCATCCCAAGATCTACCGAAGTCAAGTGTACAAGTCTGAATAGAACCCTCCGACTGTACGTCTGTTTGTAGATGGTAGGCTAATCTAAACTTTAACCTAGTACCCAGACTCTGTTGTAGGTGTTGTTAGAAATGAGACATGAACATCTAATATTTATCTGAGACTATGCTAATTGATATGCCGTGTAATCTGACAATCTTTCTCATTTACATCTCGGCTAGCTGCTATATAGACTGGCCCACTCTGAAAGGAAGAAAGTGAGTAACCTTCGTAAGTCAATCCACTATAACCCATATAGCATCTCTTCTAGACGGGATCTAGGAAGACCAGTCATAAAGTCCATAGTAATATGGTCTTACTTCCACTCCGGAATCATTAGGGCCGAAGTAGTCCGACTGGTGTCTGATGCTCAGCCTTGACCTAATGACAAACTAAATACCGAGAAATAAACTGAGCTATCTCCCTCTTTATAGTATTCCAATAGTAGTACTGACGAATATCTTGATACATCTTTGTCCCTCCTATATGTACTGAGTAATAAGAACCATGAGACTTTGACATAATCTCCTATCAGATATCTTCTCTCGGCACACAAAGTCGGCTCCCAAACCTTAGAGTCTCATCCTCATGCATGCTCAACTATGATTTGCGTCCTGACTCACACTCTACTCTGAGCTGCTAGAATCTAACATCACGAGTCTGCTCTAATCTGATCCTCTCAACTATGGAAGATTGAATTCGCAGACTTGCCATAAAATAGATATCACCAGATAATACTAACTCGATACCTATTTTCTGGAGATCCTCCAAAATATGGTGTTGTTCTATCAAGAAGTAAGCTTCTCCTATCCTACTCAAGGTGTCTGCTATGACATTGGCCTTCCTTAGATGATACTGAAGGTCAAGGTTATAGTCCGATATTAACTTAAGCTACCTCCTCTGATGCATGTTGAGTTTCTTCTGTGTGAACACATACCTTAAGCTCTTATGGTCAGTGAAGATCTCCATTAGATCACCATATAGGTAATTCCTCCAGAGATTATGTGCAAACACTACTGCTACCAACTCAAGATCATGCGTCGGATAACTCTTCTCATGGCCTCGAAGCTGCCGAGACGCATAAGCTATCACTCTACCATGTTGCATAAGGACACATCCTAATCCCACTCATGAAGCATCATAATATACTAAAAATTTACCTGGTCCCACTGGAAGTATTAGAATAGGAGCCAAAATCAAACTCTACTTGAGCTTCTCAAAAGAATTATGACAATTATCTGACCACTCAATGCGCACATCCTTACACATCAACCATGTCTAGGGTATGAAGATCATCGCAAAGTCTATCATAAATCACCTGTAGTAACCTACTTAACCCAGAAAACTGTGCATATCTGAAGCTGTACGGGGTACTGACCAACTCTCAATATCCTCCACCTTCTGGGATCCACCTTGACTCCTCCATCAGAAATAATATGTCCCAAGAATGAGATATGATCAAGGCAGAACTCACACTTGCCGAACTTCGCATACAACTGCTGCTCTCAAAAAATCTAAAGAACTACACGAAGATGCTTCTCATGCACTTCCTTACTCCGACTATAGAACAAGATATTATCAATAAGAACTATCAAATACTGGTCTAAGAAAGGTATAAAAATGCGATTTATGAGAGACATGAATATAGTTGATGCATTGGTCGCTCCAAATGGCATAACTAGGAACTCCCAATTACCATATCTAGATCTGAACATCGTCTGTGGTATATCCTGCTCTCTAACACTGATCTGATAATACCTAGATCGTAAATCGATCTTAGAAAATATAGTCGTTCTACTGAGCTGATCAAACAAGTCATCTATATTGGGTAAGGGATTCTTGTCAGGACATGCACCCTGGATTTGGGCATGAGTCATGGGTACGTCCAGCCTACGTTGCAGTATCAACGGTAGAACACTGTACCTTAAGCCATATGTATAATCTACAACTCACAACATATATTCATTTCCATAATATACTCAATCACAGGCACTAGTGTAAATGAATACACGAAGATAATAATAAAATATAGTCTCGATGCGGGTCCAAGGAGTCTCCCAAAAAACTAAATATCCAAAGTACAATATTCAAAATACTTTAAAAAAATTGCCGAAGAATAATTCGATCCAAAATAACTAACAAAATCAACTACTCTACTAAACTACTCTATTTTAGATGGTATCTGAGATGCTAACTCTCCCTGATCCTCCGAAAAGGCAAGATCATGCACTATTATGTCGCTACCATACGATCAATAATGTGTAGGGATTGCATCCTCAATGTAGTCACCTAAAATATGGTTATCCAGTCAAGAAAGGAATGAGTACATCACATTGAAAATAGTTCCAACACATGGAAGAAGCTAAAAGGCAATAAATAGTAAAGAATATATGATAGCAACAAAACTAAAATTCCAATAAGGCAACAAGAATAACTAATTGCTAAAGTCTTGTCCTGGCAAAGATGTAGTACAATATCTCCAAGCAACAAAGGAAATAACTGCAATGTATGGAATAACAGATAAGAATAAGTACTCTAAGTGATTTAAAATGCCTTATTGATATGTGAAAGGCTAAGGGGTAAAATTCGGCAAACCATACGTGTCGTGTAGGGCTTCTATTATTCCAGTAAGACTATGACATGGAGAGGGAATATTCACATGTCTCTTAAATATTTTGCCGCCCGACAAGTACAACATGGATTCCGAAGCAGTCACGATGAAATAACCATAATCTAGAACAATCAAGTATCTCATAATAAGAATCCATCATACTAATTCGTGTAACAAGTGTCAAGAATCAAATAATTAATACTAAGCATGCATTATAGCGACTATCAAGCAATAAAAGTAATCACAAAAAAGTACTAGCCTGTGGTCCATAACTGTGGTTGGATCAGGTCCCAATTCAGAGTCCAGATCCTACGTATGATATATTATCATGTCAAGAGATAAGTTATTTTAATTATGGAATAATTACTCTAAAATTCTATTTTAATCTTATTATTCTGATTTTTAGGTTAATTCTTAAATATTGTCCAAAGAAACTAAATTTTATCAACTCGAGACTTATAGCACGCAAATTAAGGTAATCTATTGACCGAAAAGTCAAACGACACAAACTTAATTTTTATGCATAATTTCCTATATACTTCAGCATCACCAATATGATAAAATTTATGGCTCATCCGAATTCAAATTCGTTTGGAAATTATTGCACAACCCAAAATCGTGTTGTGCAACGCTGGTTGATTGCTAACATAGAAGATCAACAGAACTAATAGCATAGGAATATTTCAAATTAAATTTTGGAAAAGCATATATCAATGATCTCGATATTAGCTTTCTAAAATGTTAAACAGTTCTTTATTCTGATTCCTAGTTCTCCCAAAATCGCAAAAACACCGAAATACATCTATTTTTGGACATGTTGTGCTCTACAATTTTTAAATAATTTAATATTTATAATTTTGTGAACTGATTTACATATTCGAAGCAGTCACGATGAAATAACCATAATCTAGAACAATCAAGTATCTCATAATAAGAATCCATCATACTAATTCGTGTAACAAGTGTCAAGAATCAAATAATTAATACTAAGCATGCATAATAGCGACTATCAAGCAATAAAAGTAATCACAAAAAAGTACTAGCCTGTGGTCCTTAACTGTGGTTGGATCAGGTCCCAATTCAGAGTCCAGATCCTACGTATGATATGTTATCATATCAAGAGATAAGTTATTTTAATTATTTAATTATGGAATAATTACTCTAAAATTCTATTTTAATCTTATTATTCTGATTTTTAGGTTAATTCTTAAATATTGTCCAAAGAAACTAAATTTTATCAACTCGAGACTTATAGCACGCAAATTAAGGTAATCTGTTGACCGAAAAGTCAAACGATACAAACTCAATTTTTATGCATAATTTCCTATATACTTCAGCATCACCAATATGCTAAAATTTACGGCTCATCCGAATTCAAATTCGTTTGGAAATTATTGCACAACCCAAAATCGTGTTGTGCAACGCTGGTTGATTGCTAACATAGAAGATCAACAGAACTAGTAGCATAGGAATATTTCAAATTAAATTTTGGAAAAGCATATATCAATGATCTCGATATTAGCTTTCTAAAATGTTAAATAGTTCTTTATTCTGATTCCTAGTTCTCCCAAAATCGCAAAAACACCGAAATACATCTATTTTTGGACATGTTGTGCTCTACAATTTTTCAATAATTTAATATTTATAATTTTATGAACTGATTTACATATTCGGAAAAATAACCTCAATACGGTTCTAACGCAAGAAACTGTGCCACATTTGGATTCCGAAGCTATGAGTAATGGCTTCTAGAAAATGAAGGAAATCCTAGATGACAATTCTCCAAAGTCGGATTAGGACTCAGCTCGGCTCGGCTCGGCTCGGCTTAGACCGATTCCACCAGCACCCACGCCCGTGGGTCGCTGACAGGTGGGCCACGCCCTATTTCTTGTTGGAGGCTGACGGACGGGCCCCTGTTGGCTGACTGGGCAGGGTAATTATTTTTATGGGTTTTGCTTTTCTGAAATTAGTTTTTAATTCAGTTTTGCATAATTAACTCAAAATAAATGCTAAAAATAATAAAAAAATTCTAGAAAACATATTTGATTATTTAGAGACTAAAATAAAAGTTTTAAATATTTTTAATTATGTTTGACCCTAAAATAAATTCTTGAAATTCCTAGGAAATTAGTGTTACTTGTTTTTAATTAACCAAAAATTGTAAAAATATTCTAATGGCCCCAAATTAACCTAATAACAACATTTAAGCTAGAATTTTTGGATACGAAGGTTACAAGTCTACCCTCCTAAAAAAAATTTGTCCTTGAAATTTAATGTAGAGCAAATACAAGAAGAAAAATTATCTCATAGTGCAAAAGATAGGGGTAACGCTCTCGCATCTCTTCTTTCCACTCCCAAGTGGATTCACTGGGAGAGTAATACCTCCAAGCGACGCGAACCAAGTGAATTACTTGGTTATGAAGCACTTTATCTCTGTGGTCTAGGATCTCCACAGGCTGCTCTAGATAACGGACACTTGGTCCAACCTCAAGCTCCGAATGATCTAATACATGGCTAGGATCTGCCACGTATCGCCTCAATTGGGACACATGGAACATGTTGTGTACTCCTTCCAATATAGTTATAGGGCTAGTCGATAGGATACTACCCCGACCTTGTCCAAAACATTGAAAGGTCCGATGAATCTGGACTAAGCTTCCCATCTCCACCGAAATGAATCATACCACGTATGGGAGAGATCCTCAAGAATACTAAGTCGCCAACCTATGCCAAAATAGGACCTTAGCGCATAATCTAAGAACGTAATCGATAGTTAAATAAACAAATCGATACCTCAAACTCTAGCGGTCCCTAGTGGCTATCAGCCCATTGCTTTTGTCTGTCCCAAGCCACACGAAGTCTCTTTTTAATTTGCTTCACTTTTTCTGCAGCATTAACTACCATCTCGGGTCCCCAAAGTACTCTCTCTCCTACGTTGTCCCAAGATAATAGAGTCTGACATCTCCTACCATACAAAGCGTCAAAAGGAGACCAAACTCTACTATATGAAGATGATCCTCCCATGAGCTACCAAAATATAGTGCACATGTTCGAAGCAAATCCTTGAGCGTCTTAATAGTCCTCTCTGACTGTCTATACCTCAGTGCTAAATTTGAGTTGGGTACCAAGCTAGCCTATAAACTCCTCCAAAAGTGGGACATAAATCTACTATCCCGATCGAACACGATGCTCACTGGAACTCCATGCAGCCGGACTATCTATCTCACAAATAAATCGGTGAGATTCTCCATGGACAATCCTACTTTGAAAGGCAAAAAATAGGATGATTTTTCAACATGTCAACAATGATCCAAATTGCGTCCTTCCCTCCTGGAGTGCGTGAAAGTCCAGAAATAAAATCTATCGTGATATGCTCCCATTTTCACTTAGGAATCGGTCATAGCTATTGCAATCCTCCTGGTCTCTGCCTCTCGGCTTCGACCTGCTGACACAGTAAACATCTGGAGACAAATGATGCTACCTCTCGCTTTATCCCATACCACCACACGTATTCCCTCAGGTCCTTATACATCTTGTTGGCTCCCGGATGTATAGAATACTTGGAACGATGAGCCTCCTACATGATCTCTTCCCGTAGGTCCCCACTAGGTACACATTGTAGTGCCTCGCTCCGCGTAGGCACTATGTACTAGTGATATCGCCTTGCTTGCTTGAATGAAAGTCTTCTCGGAGAGTTTTCGACCGATTGATCAATGTGAGTGGGTAGAACTTCATTCTCTGATTCTTGTACGACTTAATAATAAATCTGAGTTTTTGAATGCTTGTTTGTTTAAAAGATAGTTTCATAAGAAGAATTATAGAACCAAATCAACATGCTAATAAGAGAACTCACATAGCTTGTCATTGAAACAAATCTGCTTGCTTGCCTAACTAGAGAACTGGGAATGCTTGTCTGAAATGAGATAGAACCATTGCTATGCTAATGAGATATAAGAAATGTTGCATGCTTAGTTACATCGACAAAGCTATCAAACAAATATTTGCCATGCTAAAAAGATAAGTAAATGGATCGCTTGAATAAGTCCCTATAAATACATGCTAAGAAAGAGATAGATATTGCCTGCTAGATATGAAATCGAAATCGTGCTTGCCATTATATGTTTTGCTTGTCTGTTTGCTATATCGAACTGCAATAAGTCTGAACTGTACAAGAAGTGACTAATAGTGCGTCCTGATATTCCGTTCCTTCGGGATCTAGGGGGTATGCTATTAGATATATGAAAATATGTGTTTCCTTGAATGAATGAAAAGAGAAGAGTCTAATAGTCCGTCCTGATGTTCCGTTCCATCGGGTTCCAGGGGGGTGCGGCTATTAGATTGTTAAATGCTTATGAATGTGAATGTTATTACATATTGATTGAATGTTGCTTATCATGCATTGGTCTCGGACAACTTGTGAAAAAGGTAATAGTTTTTCGATCGATTCCTAGGGCACTAGAAATCGGTCAATCCGGAAGGGATTGTGAGAGCACCCTGATATTCTGTTCTGAAAGGATCTAGGGGGGTGTTGTTGTCCATCAATGGGGCAACTCATGGATCGTCATATGGATAGGGCACATACTAGGTTTACCTTCTTACATACCTATCGTTTGTTGACACCAAAAGATTGATTCATAAGTTTATCCATATATGTATATTGTGGCTAACTTGTGTGTCTACTGCAGGGATAATCGTTCGGCAATGGGGTATGAAATACATGTGTATGCATATAGCTTGCTCATTTATTTTGTCTGCATTGTAGACTTATCTGATAGTGCTTCATGTATTCGCATCGGTCGAACAATGATTATTATTGCAGAGCTAAACCTTGGTCACAGCTGCTAATAGCATCAGAATATGAGTCATTGGTTAGCTGGATTACCGCTCCCTTTCTTGAGTTTTTCCGGGACCGAAATTATATAGATAGTTTTGCTTGTGTGCTTGAAAGTATGATAGTCCACTAAATGCTTGCTTTGATTTGAGATGATTCATTCCACTATAGAGATTTGCCCCGAAGAGTTAGTTTTGATACACAATACATGCTGCACACTGTATGATAGAATACTGCCCCGATCGTATGCTTATTGTTTGAATATACAAAACTGTTTCATAGTTATGTTTTCAAAAGATGTAATCTGACTATTGTCCTGAGCTGCATGAAATGAACTTAGGTAAAAGTAGC
Source organism: Iris macrosiphon (assembly GCA_036927795.1). Taxonomy (NCBI): domain Eukaryota; kingdom Viridiplantae; phylum Streptophyta; class Magnoliopsida; order Asparagales; family Iridaceae; genus Iris; species Iris macrosiphon. The sequence goes on from JAYESA010000018.1 coordinate 88,070,665, forward strand.
AAGATCACTAGTAATGTAATGTTTTGCCACATGCTTACTTAGTGTGGGTTTCAGGGGGTATAGCTTCTGTTCAGTTGTTTATACTCACCAGTACTTATAAAAGTATTGACCCACCAACAATTTGCTTGTTCTCAGGTGCTTGTTCGTCCGAGGAAGCGATAACCATGCCTCATCCCAAGGAACCGAAAATCTGGAGTCGATACCTTGAGCCGTATCGAGTTTGAGCTGCTTTTGTATAGAGGGACATAATGTATGGAACGGTGTCATTGTAGTCGAGAGAAAGAGTGCCTGAGCAATTTGTAACCTCGGCCATGCGCTTCTTGTAACACTTTCGATTATCAATAAAGAGCTTGTTTTCATATGCCATTGTGTTCTTTACTTTTCTACAATTTATGTGTGCCGCTGCTTCAGTATTGTATATCTTACTTGCCCTTGTTCAAAGCTTTGGCCTTGTACAAGCACACTTTAGGCTTGCACGGCATCACGCCCAAGCGAGGACGAATGGACCTGCGAGACCGGGGCGTGATATTGTAGTATTAGAGCAACTTGATTCTTTGCCCATTTTGTTGCCTCCGACTTTGAGTTGTGATTGTGTTGCAATGAATGTTCCATACAATAAGTCCACAGATATTCTCAAAGATGCACGCAAAAGTTTTCTGGATTTGATTTGTTGCTTAGAGTTGTGCCTTTCAGCTTATGATTTGCTTGTGTTTTGATTGAGGAAGGTGAGGGATGAGGACTATCGCTGCTCTGTATTTCGTAAGTTTCTCCTTGAGTTTCAAGGACAAAACTCTTTCTTGGTGGGTAAGTATGTAGTGCCCCGCTCCGCGTAGGCACTATGTACAAGTGATATTGCCTTGCTTGCTCGAATGGAAGTCTTCTCAGAGAGTTCCCGACCGATTGATCAATATGAGTGGGCAGAACTGCATTCTCTGATTCTTGTACGACTTAATAATGAATATGAGTTTTTGAATGCTTGTTTGTTTAAGAAGATAGTTTTATAGGAATAATGATAGAACCGACTCAGCATGCTAATAAGAGAACTCACATAGCTTGTCATTGAAACAAATCTGCTTGCTTGCCTAACTAGAGAACTAAGAATGCTTGTTTGAAATGAGATAGAACCATTGCTATGCTAATGAGATATAAGAAATGTTGCATGCGTAGTTACACTGACACAGCTATCAAACGAACCTTTGCCATGCTAAAAAGATAAGTAAATGGATCGCTTGAATAAGTTCCCTATAAATACATGCTAAGAAAAAGATAGATATTGCGTGCTAGATATAAAATCGAAATCGTGCTTGCCCTTATATGTTTTGCTTGTTTATTTGCTATACCGAACTGCAATAAATCTGAACTGTACAAGAAGTGACTAATAGTGCGGCCAGATTTTCCGTTCCTTCGAGATCTAGGGGGGTGTGCTATTAGATATATGAAAAGAAGTGTTTGCTTAAATGAATGAAAATAGAAGAGTCTGCCCCGATGTTCCGTTCCTTCGGGTTCTAGAGGGGTTTGGCAATTAGATTGTTAAATGCTTGTAAATATGAATGTTAATGCATATTGATTGAATGTTGCTTGTCATGCATTGGTCTCGGACAACTTGTGCACAAGGTAATAGTCTCTCGATTAATTCTGGGGGCACTAGAAATTGATCGGTCCGGAAGGGATTGTGAGAGCACCCTGATGTTCCATTTCGAAAGGATCTAGGGGGGAGTTGTTGTCCATCAATGGGGCAACTCATGGACCTTCATATAGATAGGGCGCATGCTAGGTTTATCTTCTTGCATACCTATCATTTGTTGACACCAAAAGATTGATTCATAAGTTTAACCGTATATGCATATTGTGGCTAACTTGTGTGTCTGCTGCAGGGATAACCGTTCGGCAATGGGGTAAGAAATACATATGTATGCATATAGCTTGCTCATTCATTTTGTCTGCATCGTAGAGTTATTTGATAGTGCTTCATGCATTCGCATCGGTCGAACAATGACTATTAGTGCAGAGCTGAACCTTGGTCACAACTGCTAATAGCATCAGAATATGAGTCATTGGTTAGCTGGATTACCGCTACCGATCCTGAGTTTTTCGGGGACCGAAATCATATAGATAGTTTTGCTTGTGTGCTTAAAAGTATGATAGTCCACTAAATGCTTGTTTTGATTTGACATGATTTAGTTCACTATAGAGATTTGCCCCAAAGAGTTAGTTTTGATGCACAATACATGCTGCGCACGATAGAATACTGCCCCGATCGTATGCTTATTATTTGAATATGCAAAACTATTTCAAAGTTATGTTTTCAAAAGATGTAATCTGACTATAGTCCTGAGCTGCATGAAATAAACTTAGGAAAAAGTAGCAAGATCACTAGTAATGTAATATTTTTCCATATGCTTACTTAGTTTGGGTTTCAGGGGGTGTAGCTTCTGTTCAGTTGTTTATACTCACCAGTACTTATAAAAGTGCTGACCCACCAACATTTTGCTTGTTCTCAGGTGCTTGTTCGTCCGAGGAAGCGATAGCCGTACCTCATCCCAAAGAACCAGAAATTTGGAGTCGATGCCTTGAGCAGTATTGAATTTGAGCTGCTTTTATATAGAGGGACATAATATATGGAACAGTGTCATTGTAATCGAGAGAAAGAGTGCCTAAGAGATTTGTAACCTCGGCCATGTGCCGCTTGTAACACTTTCGATTATCAATAAAGAGCTTGTTTTCATATGCCATTGTGTTCTTTACTTTTCTGCAATTTATGTGTGTCGCTGCTTCAGTATTTAATAGCTTACTTGCCCTTCTTCAAAGCTTTGGCCTTGTGCAAGCGCACTTTAGGCTTGCATGGCATCAGGCCCAAGCGAGGACGAATGGCCCTGCAGGACCGGGTCATGACACACATAACCTAGTCCTGTGCCTTAGTGAACCATCCACAGTAATAGAGAAGTCATCCATCAATCCTGCCTGCACCTGAGCTCTGAGACTTCGTTGTCCCTCATCCTGGTACTCTGTCTCTTGGCACTTCTCCATCAACCCTGACTGAATCTTCATGCCCATCATCTATATCTCCACTACTAGAATAATAACCTCGATGCCCTGGTTATCCATGTTTTCTAATAAGTGGCGATCCGTTGTCATGTACATCGCTATTGGATATCTGCTCAAGGCATCGGTAACTATTTTAGCCTTCCCAGGATGATACTATAGTAAAATATCGAAATCCTTCAATAGTTGTAGCCACCTGCGCTTCCTCATATTTAGCTCTTTTTATGTAAAGATGTACTTCAAGTTCTTATGGTCAGTGTATATTTCCTCACGCTCTCCGTTAATATAATGTCTCCACAGCTTTAGAACGAAGATCATTGCTGCTAATTCTAAGTCATGAGTGGGATAGTTTCTCTAATATAGCCACAATTGTCTAGAAGCATATGCCACCACCTTCTTGTTCTCCTCTAGAACACATCCCAATCCCTTCCCCGAAGCATCGCTATAAATGACAAATCCATCCGTTCCCGACAGCACCGTCAAAATAAGCGCTGTGGTCAATCTCTTCTTTAGCTCATTAAATGTAGCTTAACATTCTTCGATCCACACGAACTGCACATCCTTCCGAGTGAGTCTAGTCAATGGCTCTGCGATCCAAGAAAAATCCTTCACAAATTTTTTGTAATACCCGGCAAATCCTAAGAAGCTTCTGATCTCTATAACAGAACTCAAAGTGGTCCAAGACTCTACAACAACAATCTTCTTTGGATCTACTGATATCCCCTCTCCAGTCACCACATGCCCAAAGAACTCAACCTTATCTAGGAAGAACTCACATTTTGAGATGTTTTCATAGAACTTCTTCTTTCGAAGGGTCTCTAGCACAATCCTTAGATGCTTAGCATGCTCTTCCGGTGTCTTCAATTTCACCAGGATATCATCTATGAATACTAATACGAACTTGTCAAGGTACTGGTGGAACACCTTGATCATCAAGTTCATGAAGACTGTCGGAGCATTAGTCAACCCAAATGGCATCACCATAAACTCATATTGGCCATATCTTGTCCAAAATACAATTTTTGGAATATTTTCCTTTCTCACCTTCAACTGATGATAGCCAGACCTCAAATCAATCTTCGAAAATACCCTCGCACCACTCAACTGATCAAAAAGATCATCTATTCTTGGTAGCAGGTATTTATTTTTGATGGTAAAGTTTTTCAGAGCCCTGTAATCAATGCACATTCGCACCGTGCACTGTAGTTTTGGGTGGTATTTTGAAAGGTTGAAAATAACAAGAATTCAATTGATATGGCACAAGATATGGAAGTATTCAAGAAGGGCAATCAAATATAAAAGAGGTCAAATTGCTCAAAAAGAATTAATAAGGGTTATCATGTTGAGTATATGGGATCCCTAGTTGTGATTAAGTATCTTACTATTCCTATTATGTATATCCTCTAGCAGGCTCGCAGTCGTACATCTAACTTAAGTACCACTACGAGTTTGCAACCTTGTGTGAAACTAGACCTGCTTGGGCGACCATAAAAAATGTGTCACGACCCGCACCCTAAATTTGGGCATGAGTCATGGGTAAGTCCAGCCTACGCCGTAGTGTCGGCGGTAGAACGTTGTACCATAAGCCACATGTATAATCTACTACTCACAATATATATTCATCTCCATACTATACTCAACCACATGCACTCGTTTAAATGAATACAGCAAGATAATAACAAAATAATAGTCTTGATGAGGGTCCAAGGAGTCTCCCCAAAAACTAAATATCCAAAGTACAATATTCAAAATACTTTAAAAAATTGCCGAAGAATAATCCGGTTCAAAATAACTAACAGAATCAACTACTGTACTAAACAACTCCATTTCATACGGTATTTGAGCTGCTAACTCTCCCTGATCCTCCAAAAGGGCAAGATCAGGCTCTATTATGTCTCTAGCATACGGTCCATAATGTGTAGGGATCGCATCCTCATCGTAGTCACCTAAAATATGGTTATCTAGTAAGGAAAGGAATGAGTACATTACAGTAAAAATAGTTTCAACACATGGAATAAGCTATAAGACAATAAATAGTAAAGAATATATGATAGCAACAAAACTAAAATCCCAATAAGGCAACTAGAATAACTAAATGCTAAGGTCCTATCATGGCAAAGCTGTAGTACAATATCTCCAAGCAACAAAGAAAATAATTATAATGTATGGAAGAACATATAGGAACAACTACTCAATGTGATTTTAAATATATTATTGTCATATGAATGACTAAGGGGTAAAATTCGGCAAACCATACATGTCGTGCATGGCCGCTATTATTCTAGTAAGACCATGGGATGGAAAGGGAATGTTCACACGTCTTCTAAGTATTTCCTCGCTCGACTAGTACAACATGAATTCTGAACTAGTCACAAAGAAATAACAATAATCCAGAACAGTCACGTATCTCATAATAAGAATCTATCATACTAATTCGTGTAACAAGTGTCAAGAATCAAATAATCAATACTAAGCATGTATTATAGAGACTATCAAGAACTAAAAGTAATCACGAAAATGTACTCTCCTGTGGTCCTTAGCTGTGGTTGGATCAGGTCCCAATTCAGAGTCCATATACTACGTATGATATGTTACCATGTCAAAAAATAAGTTATTTTAATTTATTTAATTCGGGAATAATTATATTAAAATTCTATTTTTATCTTATTATTCTAATTTTTAGGTTATTTCCTAAATTTTGTCCAAAGAAACTGAATTTTATCAACCCGACTCATGGTACACAAATCGAGGCGATCTGTTGACCAAAAAGTCAATCCATACAAACTTAATTTTGATGTATAATTTCTTGTATATTTAAGCATCACCAATATGCTAGAATTTATGGCTCATCCGAATTCAATTCGTTTGAAAATTATTGCACATACTAAAATCGTATTATGCAACGGTTGTTGATTACTAACCTAGAAGTTCTATAGAACTAACAAAAAAGAAATATTTCGTATTAAATTCTGTAAAAAATATATGTCAATGTTCTCGACATTAGCTTTCCGAAACTTGAAACGGTTCATGATTCTGGTTCCTGGTTCTCCCAAAATCGTAAAAACAACAAGATGTATCTATTTTTGGACATGTTGTGCTCTACAATTTTTTTACAATCTAATATTCAGAATTTCATGAAACAATTTACATATTCAGAAAACTAACCTCAATATGGTTCTAACGCAAGAAACTGGGCCATGTTTGGAGTCCGAAGCTATAAGTAATGGCTTCTGGAAGATGAAGGAAACCCTAGATGACAATTCTCTAAAATTGGCTAAAAGAAAACCCTAGAAATTATAACCTTAATACTATATATAAAGGGGAGAGAAACCGCCGCGGCTTGCAATGTCCCACGTGGCATCTATCCACATACTCCTGCTCAGATTAAACGGCCAGGGTTCAGCCCGTCTTGACTCGGCTGAGTCCGAGTCGGATTAGGACTCGGTTCGGCTTAGACCGATTCCACCAGCACCAAAGTCCGTGGGTCGCTGACAGGAGGGCCCCACCCTTTTTGTTGCGGGAGGATAACGGGCGAGCCCCAGTTGGCTGACTGGGCAGGGTAATTATTTTTATGGGTTTTCTTTTTCTAAAAATTAGTTTTTAATTCAATTTTGCATAATTAACTCAAAATAAATGCTAAAAGTAATCAAGAAATTCCCAAATTTTTTTATAAAATATACTTGATTATTTAGAATCTAAAATAAAAGTTTAAGACATTTTTTATTATGTTTGACCCTAAAATAAATTCTTTAAAGTACTAGAAAATTAGTGTTACTAGTTTTTAATTAACCAAAAATTGCCCCAAATGAACCTAATAACAATATTTAAGCTAGAATTTTAGGATACGGAGGTTACAATTCTTGTTCTTAATGGTTGCCGCATTTAATGTTCGATAATCAATAACTAAATGCGATGAACCATCCTTCTTTTTAACAAGAAGTAATGATGCTCCCCCAACCGATGCACTAGGCCTAATAAATTTCTTGGCTCTCAAATCCTCAATCATCCGGTACAAGATCACCAACTCAGATGGTGACATCTTATAAGCTCTATCTGATATTAGCTCTGCTCCCATGATAAAATCAATATAGAACTCCATATCTCTAACTGGTGGTACACCTGCTAACTCGTGGGAAAATATATCAGGAAACTCACAAACTATCCTGGGAAACTGTGTCTCCTCGGTGTCTACCATCATCAATGTAACCTTCGGTGATTCTACTACACCTTTCAAGAATTAGAACTCCTCCCCATCAGGTACACGAAAGATAACCTTGCCACTATAGAAATCTATCATCGCGTATCTCGCACTTAACCAATCCATCCTAAGAACGACATCATAATCGCCCATAGGAAACCCTATCTGTCTTGCGAGAAACTTTATCCCGCACAATATAACTCTACAATAGGGATACTATCTATCTACTCCAACGAGACCATTATCCATAAGTATATTCAACCTTACAGGTAAGGACTCAGACTCTAATCCAACTAGTATCGTAAAGCGTACAGATATAAATAAATACGATGCACCAGAATTAAATAAAGTTGAAGCTGAATGAAAGTGTACGAGAATGGTACCTACTACTACCTCTCCTGCAGCCAAAGCCTCCCCCATCGATAGCAAGAAAGCAAGACCTTGTCCTCTGGGTGCAAGTCCCTTTTGTTGCTAACCTCCTGTGCCTAGGCATGTGCGTACTACTATGGCCTCTGCTGGAATACCTAAGCCTATGGAGGCAAAGGCCTCTGAATCTGCGATTGTACTGGTACTGGTGCCCTGAACTGCGGTACTACTGGCCGAACTACTGACTAGGCCGATGATGATCCAATCTAGTTCCTCCTAGGACATGTCCTAACCATGTGGTTTGATGCATCTGCCCTATGACACTCTGATATAATATGTCCAGGTTTCCCGTAATGGAAATAACTATGGGAAGAAGAAGAAGATGACTTCCGCTGTTGAGAAAATGTCTGTAAAGACTGTTGAGATGATGTTTTCCTCCTTGAGGATCTAATCATCTGGGTTTTAACTTCTAGAGCTGGTGCTGATGAATGGGATGCTGACCCCCTTGAAATACTGGGACTCTTATAACACCCAACTTCATCTATAATCCTTTGCTATGTGTACTCATACCTCATGGTTGCCCACATCATGGCGTCAAAGGTCTGAAAGTCATGATGCTTTACCACCAAGATAATCTCGAAATAGAGTCCCTGCTGGAACCTCCTCTCCCTCTCCAACTCGGTCGCTACCAAAGTAGGAGCAAACCGACTAAGTCTAACAAACTCTGTTGCGTAACCGTTGACGGTTCTGTCCCCTTGCCTGAAGATGTTAAACCTCTGCCCATCGTATCAAAATACCTCGACAGAAATCTCTCAGTAAAAACTGCCTATGGAATCAGTGCTATAAGAGAAACCTCATGTGTTGCCTACCAGTCACGAGCCAAGTCCAAAAACTATTGCCTCACTATTCACTACCCGGAGTCCCAGCTGCCTCCAAGATGGCCTCAGTATCCTGCATCGAAGCATCAAATAAAATTGCGTCCTCTGTGCCATAAAAGTATAGAGGACTAAGATGCCTGAAGCTGGTCAACAAATTAGGGATCTGAGAACCACCTCACTCCAATGTTGTGTGGACCGACTGAGTGAGTACATCACTCTGGTGCTGCTGGGTCATCATGAAACCTCGTAAGAGATCCATCAGTGCTCGGGCAACACCATCTGGCTGAACTGGGTGCACAGATGCTGCTTGTTGGTCTAATACTATTGGCCGATCTGCCTCGGGACCTACTCTAGACTCTGCCCCTGAATGCTGAGGTCGATCTCCAAAAATATACTAGGCTCCTGAATGCTGACCCTCCTCGAGCTTCACTCAATCCATCTGACCGATAGCAACATGAACTGTGCCCCTAAAAGTTAAGGACACAATAGTCATACGAAGAACATGATAGATCAATGAACAAACAGATAATATGTCAAGGATTCGGGATGGAAAAAAATAACTATGGATCAAGAGGAACAGCTTAGGATTGAGACATCTAGCAACAACAACAACCCCCACATATTTATAAAAACTAGAACCAACATTCAAGCCTTGGTCCAACAAACCCTAGTGTCTCAATCACAAGAACAACAGAAATAATAACAAGTTGTAGGATCACCAAAAAAATAAGAGTAAACCGTCCCAAACTATAATATATAGATGATTATGATGCTAGTAAACACATAAATAATAAACTAGCCAGAATCTGTGTCATACATGATCAACCCTAGGATTTGTCAATCATGTTAATGTCCATAGGCTAACTAATCAAACAAAAATACTAGAAAAATATGTGCTTGATGTCTAAACGCCTACAAAATAGAATATAAATCAGAGTGGGTAAGTAAGAAAACCCACTCAAGCGGTCCGGTGCTTCTAGTGGCCACCATCCTCTTGAAAGAACGGAAGATCCTCCGGTGCTGCTATTGGATATGGCCATACAAAACCAGTAGGGTCAGACCCCCAAATACAAGTACCATAAAGGAAGCCAATCTAGGAACTTAAACCAATAACACAAGCAATACAAATACTGGAAAGTAAAGACTGAATATAAAATATTTTAGGATAATAAATATTGTAAAACCCGTAATAAGATATATCCGGATCTGATAATCAATAAGAAAATAACAAGTACTGAAAGTAAAGGTGATCATGTTAAGCCTAGACTAACTATCAACAATCAATCACGGCAAATCACATAAGTACGTCTTGATACGTTTAAATAACTAGGGTTATCAGAATCCTTAATTACTAACTAATATAATGCAACGCAATGCTAGAGTTCCTTCTGATCGCCTGTCCCTCTAGTCCATTCAGGATATCCATACACATAACCATCTGGATACTACTCAAGGTATACTACAATATAAACCACTAGATACTCCTCATGATAACAGTATGAATAACCGGGATTGCAAGCAATCTAAGGAAATCCTTAGCCATTTACTAAGTGAATCTCTAGTTTTTTAGCCCCTAGCAGTGTTTGGTATGAATATCGGTGTGGCATTCCACTGAATCCATCCTAGACATGATATAGATAAGTCAAGTTATAATAATAATATAAACATGTTTAATATACATTTCACATAAGGACTCATGTATGCCACGACAACAATCAAGGCACGTAAAACGAAATGAAGCCAAGTGAAGCCATATTAATCCTGGTGAAGCCAGGTAAAGCCACATATAACTATATGAAGCCATGTCCAACCAGATGAAGCCATGTGAAACCCAGTTAACCCTTGTCCGATGAAGCTATGTAAAGTAACGCCAAGTCAAGTTTAGTCAATCCTGTCATCACGTATAGCCAGGCAAAGCTGGATAAAATCGAGCAAAGCCAAGTCAAGTCAAGTCATCTGAAACCATGTAAGTTTATGTCCAAAATTAGGTCAAGTCAACGCTTGTCTAAGAAAAATCCAGAAGTTTCAACATAAAATCACAAAAAACCAAGAATTCCTAAAGAAAGTGAACGATCGGTATACCGTCGGTACAATCCAGTTCACCGTCGGTACACCGGTCAAGAGATAAAAAAACATAGCAAGTTCTAGATTCTAAAAAAATTGTATACCTTCAGTATATTGTAATATAGTATACCGACAGTATAGCATTCTAAGTAGGCATAAAGTTACTAGAAAATAAAGTTCCATAAATTGGTATACCGTCGGTACATCCCAGTACACCGTCGGTATGTCGGCTAAGACGAATATCTAACAATGTCGGCAATATTGGTATACCGTCGGAACAACTTAGTACACCATCGGTATGCCGATAGGGTTCACACAAAAATATCAAAAAATCAAGTCGGTTGAAATCGGTATACAGCTGGTACACTGTAGTATACCGTCGTATGCCGATTTCCTAGAATTATCATGGTTAAATCAAGGCTGATTTCTGGGACCCAAATCAAATCCCAAAAATTACCAGAAATATATATAAAAATAAGTTAATTCTAGGGTAAGTCTCATATCAAAATATGGACTAAATCCCACAGTAATGAAAAGGGACGAAATGAGATTCTACCAGAAATTAAAACCGAGATGGTCACTAGGATAAAAATCAGGATATGAACAATAATAGTATAACAACTCTAAATTAAAAAGCAATAATCAAAACTCCAGGAAAGTAAAGTGACAGAAAGTAAAAAAAAAGTTCACAAAATCGACAAGGATTTCCCAGCCTAAATCTTCTAGTCCACCACCACGAAGGAGTTCAGAAACCACACTCCAAGTCTCAAGACCATGCTTCCAAGCTAAAAAGAAAATGAAGAAGAGAGGAGAGAGAAAAAAGAAAAAAAATATCTCGAATACTATTTATAGAAAAAATATTTCAAAAATATCTCGAAAGTGAAACAAATATCTGTCGGGTAGTATACCATCGGTATACTGTAGTATGCCATCGGTAAACTGGTCAAGTTGTAATATTTCAATTTTTAGAATTTTTGGCTTCTTCGAGATCCAAAAAAATGCAATAGCAATCACAAAATACGTATCCGCATAAAATATGAATATTGTAAGACGAGTCTCACACTCCCTCGGTAGCATGGGTGACGAGTCTCATATGAGGCATGCACTAAAAAATTATGTATGACAATGCTGCATGAGTGCATTCGCCTCTCCACTATGGCGGTCATGTGTGCATATACTGGACTTGGCGCCCATGCGTATCTCCTCCGAGCACATAGATGGCCCAGATTGACATGAATCACGAGTGGCACATGCACTTGCGGATGCACATCTCCTGATCTTTTTCTTCTTTTGTATATATTATGACTTTTTGTGTGCTCGTCTTATAGTGGCTACCTTGAATTGCTTGAGTCCTGATAGAGCATGAAAGGATATCATATTACCATTGTTCGTGATGATCAAAAATGTTACCCGAAGGATTATCCGTAATCTTCCACCCTAACTCATTGTAGTTATTCTCCGTACTTGGCCAAGACGTGATGGCTAGATCTCGGGTCGGATCCTGGCTGCATATCTGCGTGGAAGAGATGGGGCTAGTTATCCCAACTGGGATTTCTAGTTATATCATTTCAAATGTCAGAGTTGGGTCTGTAGACTTGGCTCTGTGTTCCAAGCTCTCTTGTAATCCATCGGTATGGATTCTTTTCTCGCGCTGAGGAGTTTTACGGAAGTGATGACCTAGAATGCGTTGAGCTACCGGCTTTACACCCGTTGCTACCAGAAATAGCACAGAGGGGTCTCATTCTTTTTAAATGTACCTATGATATTGAATATTAATGAAAATTCTTTAAATTTAATCAACTTCCATATATACTAATGATCTTGAATATTAATTAAAAAAATTGCTTCTTTCTTGTCTAAAACTTTTCTTATTGTTGTGGTCATTGTGGCTATGAGTATTATACCAGAGGTAATATGGATATAGCATAACATTATAACGACGATAACACAATGCCATATCAGAGGAAGTATGAACATGATAGGTTAGAGTAGTTCCATTAATGAAGATTGGTGGAGACATTATCTGCGATGGTAGAGATACTTTGGTGTAGAACAGATAGTTTTAGAAAATCAGGAAAATAGGTAGCTCATTGTTCAGAGCTAATGTGGACGTGAACAGCTTGCTTAGTAAAATTTCATGGAGAAAAGAAAAAGGACAAGTCAGAGGTAGTATAGACGTGACTGCCTTTTTTTGAAGGCAAGAACAACGTATAGTTCAGAGGTGATGTGGACGTGAACAATTTTGCTTCTTGTGGATCTTTTGCCCATTACGTATTCGGGACTCTCGAGTACGATAACAGATTTGTTCGCATGCTACGGAAATAATTTGTTAGGGAAGACACCAGCTGTGAACATTAAACTTTTACGTCCCTTTGCTAGGGATTGTAATGATTTTTTTTAAAGCCCAACTTTGGCATAATATTTCTTTAGCAACTTGTCGTTGATTGGCATCATGAACAAATCACCATTAGGCTTAGCGAGCCTGTATGCGCTATTGCAGTAGACCATTTCCACTACGAAGGGGCCTTCCCATATGGGTTGAAATTTTCCTGCTTTCTTATAGGTCATGATCATCGGTCTCTTCACGGTTAGGACAAGATCACCAACTTGGAATATCCTTTCCTTCACCATTTTGTTGAAGGCTCTAGAGAGTCGTGCTTGATATAGCTCAATGCGCTGTTAAGCTAAGAAGCATTTTTTGTCAAGTGTCTCCAAATCTTGTAGACGTCGACGAAGGTTGTCTTCGGCGATTAGCTAGTTCATAAGGGACACTTAGAGAAAAAGAATTTGGGTCTCCAAAGGAAGTACAACTTCTCTTCTGTAGACCAAGGAGAATGGCGTACTATCAGTCGAAGTTCTGACTATTATACGATTGGCCCATAGACATTCGTCCAGCTTCTTATTTCAGTCAATGTCTTGTTGAATGCTTTGGCTAATCCATTCATTGCTGGATTGAAGGTGGTTGAAGCTAAATTTTGGATTTAACTTTTATTGCAAAACTGAAAAAAATGGTGGCAGATAAACTGTGGGTCATTGTCATGAATTATCCTTCCAGGCAAGTTGAAGCGGTAGATGACATAATTCTTAAGGAAACTTATCACATTGGAAATTTTTACTTCTGGAAGCGGAATAACTTTCGCCCATTTAGAGAAATAGTCTGTAATAGCAAAGATGAACCAGCGCCCCTTGGACGAAGGTGGAATAATTGGTCCTATGATATCCATATCTCAGGCTTCGAACAACCAAGATACAACGGTCAGGTGTAGAAACTTCGATGAATGGTAAATAAAGTCGGCATATATTTGACACACCATGCACTTCTTCACATAATTAACGACATCAGCCACCATTGTTGGCCAATAATAGCCCATTCATCGGTGGTGATCTTGAAGTTTATATCTTAGTTGGTGGACACCACAATCACCGTCGTGAGCTTCCGGGATAGCTTGCTTTGCATCTGTACCTGGTAGGCATCATAGTAGAAGCCTGTCATAGGCATGGCAGTAAAATATCTAAGTTGTTGTATCATAGTATAACCGGAGGGAGCATCTTCTAATAGAGGTGGCCGCTTTCGGGTCATCTGAAAGGATTTTATAAACAACATAGTCCATAAATGGGAGTCTCCAATCTTTGACATTGGCATTTACGTCCACAAAGTGGCTTAGACTTAAGCATAAGTTGTTCCTCGGGCAAACCATCTCTTGACCCACTACTGTGATGAAAACGTGGATTTTGATCAAAATTGCTAAATAAGTAGAGAGGCCGGCGAGTGCATAAACCTATATATTTTACTGTCGTGGTACATGTTCTTTAAAGAATTCTATAAAAATGGAAAACATGTCGATGACAGCTTGGTGGTAAGGGAGTATATTCCAGCTTTTGAGCCCACGATTTTACTTCAAAGAGTTCGATAGGGTACTCGTCCTCCTCCTCTAGATCTACTAATACCATATTGATGATCAATGTTTATTTAAGCACGTCTCTGATGTTGTTGTCTGAGTCCTAGGCGGAAGACTATGAAGAGAGAGATTGTGTTTTGTCATCCTCCTACGAGTCTTTCGTAGCTGTAGGAGGTATGATATATCCCAAAGCTTGACCGATCCGCTTGTAGTACGTCTCAACCTTGCCCTTTGGGGCAATATAATGTAGTGGTAAGCATCGTCCCTTGTCGTACTTCAGGCCCTGGTTGCTCTTCAGATCGTATCCCATCTTTTGGAGAATACGCTTAGTCTGTATGCGGTAGAGGTGAAGTTGCATTATACAACTTTTCAATTCTGGCTCTTCTGAGATGAAGTCCCGGCAGCCTTCAACCTTCTCAAAAATGATGGATTTGTCCCCTTTCTTTCTTTCTTTCAGTAATGGAGAAACATGGGTCTTGGTAAAGGAGGATTCGATTTACTGCGTGGGTTTTAGCTACTTTCGTATACAGGTGTAAACATAGACCAAACTTCAAACAATATGCGGTACCCTAATGCGCAATAATAGCACAACTCAACAAGAGGCCTTTATTAAAGAAGAACGGTATTCCCTATAAAGGGATTACATAATCGAGGGATGGTACATTCGTAGATGCCACGACATACTTTTCCAGTTTATCTTCTTCAGTGGTTGTTAGTGATGTTGATGGTGCAGCAGTTTTTTTAGGAGTTTGACTAACAGATGCCCTGGGGTTCTCATGACAAGGGGATCCTTGCCTGGCAGGTTTCTTTGTCTGGAGGGTTTGACCACAGAGGATTCAGGTGCCCTCCTTCGAAGCTTGACTATGAGCGGAGTAGCTGTTAGGGCTGTGCGTCCTTTAAGGCAGACCCTTAGGGGATCGCACGAAGCTGTAACCGTATGAGCTTTATTATTGGCATTATTACCTCCTTCGTCTTGGTAAATTTTCTTTTACAAGATCGAGTTGGAATAGTATGCTTCGACCCCTTTGAAAGGATCTACGTCGACGAATTATGTCTTGATGACACCGACTTCACTAACGTACTTCGAGCATTGGTGGAGAGTGGATGGGACAATTATATAATTATGTATCTACGGACGTTCTAACTGGACACTGTAGGACACATCCTTGTCAATGACATAGCAAGTCACCTCTATTCGTAGCTTGCCAATTTGGTACTTCAGACGTATCTTGCCTAGCGGGTTACTTCTTCCGGTGTTAAAGTCGTTGATAGTGCTATTTGTGGCTGCTAGCCGATGCATCAGAATCCCCAAGGTCTGTACCAGCCTTCGTAGTATAATGTTGAGAGATGAACCAGGGTTGATATATATTCGATCCACCTTAATAGCTACAATGTATCCTGTATAATACAGGGGATGATCGTGCAGATTATTTCTTAACAATATGTCTTGTTGAGAAAATATGATGTTCGTGATCGCCTCTATCATATTGTTGCAGTGAGGACATGCAGCGGGATTCTCGGCCGGTGGCTTGACTTGGGCCAGATAAGAGTCAACATTTTAATTTGCCTCACTTGGAGCATCACGAGTCTTTTTGGAAAGAAGGAGGAGCTCAAAGAGTGACAACTTCGCTGGATTATTGTCCCTCTATGCCAAAATATCAAAGTTGTAAGTCTTCTCTAGCCCTTTTGTTGTGTCTTTTCGTAAAGGTTTATCGTAATGTGTCTCCTTATTCTTTTGTTTGCCCACTGCGGAAAGCTGGGATTGACCCGAGTCAGATGCGGTAGGTGCCGCGGGTGTGGCAACCGGCGGTGTAGCATCGTCAGGAGCATTATAGTTGCATTGATAAGCTAGGCCCGGCCTAGTTATGCCAGCTAGAGCTTCGTCTGTTGATAGGAAGACCGTGTGACAGGACTTGGTCTTCTATACCTTTGATATAGGAGCAAGTGTCACTACCGCCTACGTCACATCCGGGACGAGGTCTAGATAAACCCACATGACTTTGCCTATTGGAGCAGTGAGGGGAACCAAACTGTCCGCTCGGACTGGAGGGAGGTTAATGACCTCCATTATTTTCCTAGGTATAGGGATGACACCATCTTGGGCATCTATTGTCGAGAAGGTGCCAAATTAGAGGGATACCATGTTTGTAGTAACTTTCTTGTCTTCGAAGTCCAAAGTGAGAGCTTTGGAGTCGATTAAATATTGTAAGTGCCTTTTTAATATATAATAATATCTTATGGCATGATGGACATATGAATGGAAGTGGCAATACTTGGGGTTGTCAACCTTGTCTGCTTCATTGGGGGAGCTTGATGTTTGGAAGTCGAAGCTAGTTACCCTTGATCAATACCTTGTAGATTTCCATTACATCGTCATCATCAAAGGAATAAGTGTCCTATACTTTTCGTGGCTCTGTTGGCTTGGTAAAATGTAAGGTCGAACCTTTGGATAAGTTAACAGTCAGGGCCCACTTTCCTTTATTGTCACGAATGTTGTTAGCGGTGAAAGGACGCTTTTTCTTTTCTTCAATGTTGGGATCTTAATATCTCAATAAGCGAAAACCTTTCTTTTTTTTTTTTTTGTAACAATAGAACTTATGATAAATATCGTCCAATCACTGAATGGGCCTAATGCCATCCAGAGTCTTACTGCTGGTAGGAGGTTCTTTCGACATGTGTCTATAGGCAAAACTCTAGGGATGCCGAGAGTCAATTTCAAAATCGCCTGTCAAAAACATTTGATGTAATCTATTGCAAGTTCCCTATCACCTTGGATAATATCCATGATGGAGGTCATAGTCATATCCATCCTCCTTCATAGAATCGAGCGAGAAAGGGACTTCAGATCCTCGAAGGACAAAATGCACTAATCTGGGAGACTATATAACCACTCAAAAGCCTCTCCAAATAATGTCCCAACGAATAAGTTGGTGAGTAAGGCATCATCCTGAGGTAAGTTACCCGTCGTGGACTTGAAGTATCTCATGTATTGACGGGGCAATGTCTTCCCATCAAATAGAGTCAGAGATAGTGGCTTGTAATTGGGTGGGTATACCACGTCATCCCACTCAGGAGGATAAGGCTGCCGGATTCCAAGCTTTTGGAGCCTGTCTTGATTATCCCGAACATCAAGATGACATAAAGTCCCTAAGAATCTCCTGAATATTATTTGGGAGAAGAGCGACAGAGGGACGAGGCACGGACTGGCTACTTGCGACGTGAGGAGATGGACCAGGACTACCAGATTCCTCGTAGGTTCTATGGTCCAGGTTTCTTTGTCCTGGGGTTCGTTGTTGTGTCAGGACTAAGTTTTGTTTGAGTTCCAAGACTGTATGAGTCAGAGTCTGCATTGAGGTACTTGTAGAATCTTAAAAAATTATGCAAGCTGCATAGAGGTCATACCCACCTCAAAAATGAAACCAAGCCGTAGAGAAGCCCCATACGGCTTGAACAACCAAGTCGCAGAGAAGCCACATGCGCCCTGAAAAATAAAGCCACAGAGAAACCATATGCGGCTTGAATAACGAAGTGGTAAAGTAGCAATATGCGTCCTGAACAACCAAGCCACAAAGAAGCCATAAGTTGCCTGAACAAGCAAGTCGCATAGAACCCACATGCGGCCTGAACAACCAAGCAGCATAGAAGCCATATACGGCTTGAACAACCAAGTCATAGCGGAGCCACGTGTGGCTTGATCGACCAAGCCGCAAGAAGCCATATGTGGCCTGATCAACCAAAGATCTAAAAGTCGTATAGTAACTCTATGCGGCCTGAACGACCATAAACCATGAAGCCGCATAAGATCCCCTAACATAGCATTCGATGACTATCAGACTCTCCGACCCATCACTTATCACACGGAGGTGCTTTAAGACTCATGAAGACAATGGCTCGAGAAAAGACAAAAGGTCTCATCAACTCATTGATGGCCTCAACTGACATGTCATACTACGTGCTCATTCATATGCGGCTATAAACCCATGCGACATCGTCATCAGGAGGCTAAAGTGTCCATCCGACCAAGGCTAGATGAGAGCTTGCATGTATGTAACCTCCGTATCCTGAAATTCTAGCTTAAAGGTTATTTTTAGGTTAATATGGGGCTAGTGAGATTTTTCCATAATTTTTAGTTAATTAAAAACTAGTAACACTAATTTTCTAGGACTTTCAAGAATTTATTTGAAGTTAAAACATAATTAAAAATATCCTAAATTTTAATTTTAGGTTCTAAATAATCAAATATATTTTCTAGAATATTTTGGGAATTTTTAGATTATTTTTAGCATTTAGTTTTAGTTAATTAGGGAAAACTGAATTAAAAACTAATTTCTGAAAAAGAAAACTAATAATAATTAATATTCTGCCCTGTCAGCTAACAGGGGGGCCACCCGTCAGCCTCCCGTAGCGAACTGGGCAGGGCCCCCCTATCCGCGATCGTGGGGTGGGTGCGGGTGCAGCCGAGCCGACCCCGAGCCGAGCTGAGTCCAAGTTCGACTCAGACTCAACTAAGCCAAGCCGGGTCAAACCCGGACCATCCAATTTGGGTGGGGCTGCATGGATGCACGCCATGTGGCAGATTTTCAAGCCGCAGCTGCCCTCTCTCCTCTATATATTTGAGTTATTTAGGAATTCTAGAGTTTTTTTCTTTGAGCCAAATTTTGGAGAATTGTCATCTAGGGTTCTTTCATCTTCCAGAAGCCATTGCGCATAGCTCCAGACTCCAAACGAGGCCCAGTTTCTTGCATTAGAATCATATTAAGGTTAGCTTTCTGAATATATAATTTTTTTACGAAATTATGAGTATTAAATTCTGAAAATTTCTAGAGCACAGCATGTCCAAAAATAGATGTGTCTCAGTTTTTTTGCGATTTCGGGAGAACCATAAATCAGAATCATGAACTGTTTAAAGTTTCGGAAATCTAATGATGAGATCATTGACATATGTTTTTCCAAGAATTTTACTTGAAGTATTTCTATACTGTTAATTCTGTAGAACTTGTAGGTTAGAAATTAACCACCGTTGCACAATGCAAAATTTGTATGTGCAATAATTTTCAAACGAATTTGAATTCGGATGAGCCATAAATTCCAACTATTTTTGACGCTAAAATCTACAAAAAATCATGCATGAAAGTTGAGTTTGTGTCGGTTGACTTTTTGGTCAACGGATTGCCTCGATTTGCTTGCCATGAGTCTCGAGTTGATAAAATTCAGTTCCTTTGGACAAAATTTAGAAATTAACCTAAAAATCAGAATAATAAGATTAAAATAGGATTTTTGAGTAATTATTCCAGAATTAAATAAATTAAAATAAATCATCTTTTGACATGGTAAAATTATAATACATAGGCTATTTGGACTGTGACTTGGATTCTGTTTCATACCAGCAAAGGACCACAGATGAGTACATTCTCTGATAGTTTCTTATGTGTAATATCCTCTATGTTCATTGTATTTAGTGTAAATATCCATATTTCTTGACACGATGGTTACACGATTGGTATGTCCGGATCTCGTCATGAGATGTTATTCATTGTATATGGTGTATCGTGTACAAGTCTGGTTTTATTGGTTATCTTGTGTATGTACAGACACTGATTCTCGAGGAGACTTGCTACCTTCTTAGAGAATCCCATGCCATAGCGTTCCATGGTTGGATCTACTATACCAGTCGGGGGTGGGGAGTATTTTAGTGTAGATATGTGATCATACCCTTCATGTACAAGTCTTGTTCTCATGTTAGTGTTGGTCATACACTTCACGTATGACTAGCCTGGCCCGTACTCGTGTATAAGTTCCCAAGACGGTCACATGTTAAAGCTAGTACTCACACACTTAGTTATAGTATTCTTGTTCATTGACATATTGTTCCTTCCCGCATTTATTTACAGTATTTCTTGTATTTCCTTCATTGTGTATCTCTTGTACATATATATGCATCTTATATATTTCTATCTATTTACTGCTACATAGTTTATATCATTGATGTAGAATTGCTGTTAGAGATGTACTTTGCTCCATCCTGACTGGAAATATTTTTCCAAACTACGCCTTAGAGGACGGGTGTCCGACATTTTATGGACCACAGGGAGAGTAGCTGCTGACTTGGACTTTGTAGCCAGTTGCGATTCTAGGAGGTCTAGCTGGGATCAATAGTTATTTAGTTAGTTTCTATTAGCAGTTTATGGTATCAGATTTGACTTCGGCATACTTTGTTGAGACTTGGATATTATTGTTGAGTTAGATTATTCTATTTAGACTTGTGTTGCAAATTTGGTTTATTTATTTCTTCGATATCTTATCGTGCTTTAGCTATGTATTGAGTATTATTCATATTATATTATGCTATCTGTGACTCCTTATGGAGTTGGATGCTCGTGTGAGAATGATTAGATAGCATTGTGACCTAGACAATGCTCTACCGCTGATATTGTGGCATAGGCTGGATGTACCCACGCACTCGTGCCCCTATAACGGGTGCGGGTCATGACACATTTTTAGTGGTGGCCCATGCAGGTCAGACTTCGCAAGTTTTATGATGTCGTGGTAGTGCGACAACTTAGTTGTACTACTGCGTGCCTGCGATAGGATATAGGATAGAGTATACTAGGATGAGAGCGGATACTCAATCATAACTAGGAATATTTTTAATCTTTCTGTCTTGTTATCCCTTCCTTTTATTCCTTTTCTCGTCTTTTGATTGATTGATTTCTTAGTATCGTAGCTTATATCAGTGATTTTTGCTAGAATATAGTTAGTAATACACCCTGACAAAGACTACAATACCATGACAAAACAGACCATAAACCATATATATATTTTTTTAGATTGCATGTTGTATGATTGTAGGTAGGATTTTTCCAAAGACTCTTATTGTTGGGGGTTTGACCGTAGTGAAGAGTAGTGAAGAGGTTATGACTTGACAAAAAGAGACAAGGTGCCTTAAATTTTTAGGATAAATATTAATGAAGAGTTGAGAACTTAATATGGCAGAATTAACGATTTATTAAAATCATAGATTTTATGAAGATTAGGATATGATTGAAACTGTCATTAAAATATGTGGAATTTAAGAAGATTATCATTATATTTATTTGACTACAAGATATAAATTTAAGATGTAAATTGAATGCTGTATTTGAAGATTTTATAAGTATTACATTGATGAGTGTTGTGTAAAAAAAGAATAGAGAAGTAAATCATTAATAGATTAGTGTTTGAATTCAAATTTTGGGATGAGACTTTAGTTTTTATAAATATACACAAATTGGATTTAAATTAGAGGATTGGATATTAATTTTTTGAGTATTTCGTTATTAACTTAAAATTTTGAAGGAGATTGTAATAAGAATGGAATTTGATTTTTATTTCAATGATTTTCAGGAATATGATATTTTGAAAATTTTGTAAAATAATAATGTGGATTTACTTCATGATTATTTAGTTTGATGAATTTAATTTTGATGGTAATAAATAAATAAAATAATTAAGGATTTTAAATTTTGAGGACAAATTTTTTTTAAGGTGGGTAGACTTGTAAACTTCGTATCCTGAAATTCTAACTTAAATGTTATTTTTAGGTTAATTTAGGGCTAGTGGGATTTTTATATAATTTTTAGTTAATTAAAAACTAGTAACACTAATTTTCTAGGACTTTCAAGAAATTATTTTTGGTTCAAAATTAATTAAAAATATTCCAAACTTTAATTTTAGGTTCTAAATAATCAAATATATTTTCTAGAATTTTTTGGGAATTTTCTAATTTTTTTAGCATTTATTTTTAGTTAATTAGGAAAAACTGAATTAAAAACTAATTTCTGAAAAAGAAAACCAATAATAATTAATATTCTGCCCAGTTAGCCAACAGGGGGCCCACCCGTCAGCCTCCCGCAGCGAACTGGGTGGGGCCCGCCTTTCAGCGACCGCGGGGTGGGTGCGGGTGCAGCCGAGCCGACCTCGAGCCGTGACGAGTCCGAGTTCGACTCGGACTCAGCTGAGCCAAGCCGGGTCAAACCCGGACCGTCCGATTTGGGCAGGGCTGCATGGATGCACGCCACGTGGCAGATTCCTGAGCTGCAGCTGCCCTCTCTCCTCTATATATATAAGTTATTTAGGAATTCTAGGGTTTTTCCTTTTAGCCAAATTTTGGAGAATTGTCGTCTAGGGTTCCTTCATCTTCCAGAAACCATTGCACATAGCTTTGGACTCCAAACGAGACTCAGTTTCTTGCATTAGAACCGTATTAAGGTTAGCTTTCTGAATATACAAATTGTTTTACGAAATTATGAGTATTAAATTCTGGAAAATTCGTAGAGAACATGTCCAAAAATAGATGTGTCTCGGTGTTTTTGCGATTCTGGGAGAACCAGGAATCAGAATCACGAACCGTTTAAAGTTTCAGATAGCTAATGATGATATCATTGATATATTTTTTTGCAGAATTTAATTTAAAGTATTTCCATACTGTTAATTCTGTAGAACTTCTAGGTTAAAAATTAACCACCGTTGCACAATACAAAATCTATATGTGCAATAATTTCCAAAAGAATTTGAATTCAGATGAGCCATAAATACCAGCATATTTTTGATGCTGAAATCTATAGGAAATTATGCATGACTGTTGAGTTTTTGTCGGTTGACTTTTTGGTTAACAGATCGCCTCGATTTGCATGCCATGAGTCTCGAGTTGATAAAATTCAGTTCCTTTAGACAAAATTTAGGAATTAAACTAAAAATCAGAATAATAAGATTAAAATAGAATTTTAGAGTAATTATTATAGAATTAAATAAATTAAAATAAATGATCTTTTGACATGATAAAATTGTAATACATAGGCTATTTGGACTGTGATTTCGATTCTGTTTCATACCAGCGAAGGACCACAGGAGAGTACATTCTCTGATAGTTTCTTATCTATGATATCCTTTATGTTCATTGTATTTAGGGTAAATATCCATATTTCTTGACATGATGGTTACACGGATTGGTATATCCGGATCTCGTCATGAGATATTATTCCTTGTATATGGTGTATCGTGTACAAGTCTTGTTTCATTGGTTATCTTGTGCATGTAGAGACACTGATTCTCGAGGAGACTTACAACCTTCTTAGAGAATTCTGTGCCATAGCGTACCATGGTTGGATCTACTATACCAGTCGGGGCTGGGGAGTATTTTAGTGTAGATATATGATCATACCCTTCATGTACAAGTCTTGTTCTCATGTTAGTCTTGGTCATACACCGCACGTATGACTAGCCAGGCCCGTACTCGTGTACAAGTTCCCAAGCCGGTCACTTGTTAAAGCTAGTACTCACACACTTAGTCATAGTATTCTTGTTCATTGACATATTGTTCCTTCCCATATTTATTTACAGTATTTCTAGTATTTCCTTCATTGTGTATCTCTTGTACATATATATGCATGTTGTATATTCCATCTATTTATTGCTACATAGTTTATATCATTGATATAGAATTGCTGTTAGAGATGTACTTTGCTCCATCCTGACTGGAAATATTTTTCCAGACTACGCCTTAGAGGACGGATGTCCGACATTTTATGGACCACAGGGAGAGTAGCTGCTGACTTGGACCTTATAGCCAGGTATGATTCCGGGAGGTCTAGTCGGGATCAATAGTTATTTAGTTAGTTTCTATTAGCAGTTTATGGTACCGAATTTGTCTCCGGCATACTTTGTTGAGACTTGGATATTATTGTTTAGTTAGATTATTCTATTTAGACTTGTGTTGCAAATTTGGTTTATTTATTTCTTCGATATCTTATCGTGCTTTAGCTTTGTGATTGAGGATTGTTCATATTATATTATGCTATCTGTGACTCCTTATGGAGTTAGATGCTCGTGTGAGAATGATTAGATATTATTGTGACCTAGACAACGTTCTACCGCCTATTCTGCGGCGTAGGCTGGACGTACCCACGCACTCGTGCCCCTATACCGGGTGCGGTTCGTGACAACGTAGCTGTGTACTCGTACGAACTCGTCATCATTCAGCCAGAGTATCCATCCGACCAAAGCCAAATGAGAGCTTGCATGCGGCTGCTTATCCATGCGGCCCCGTCATTATGCGGCCAGAGTGTCCATCCGACAAGGCCAAACAAGAGTCCATATGCAGCCACAATGCCGTACGGCCAGAGTGTCCATCCTACCGAGGCTAAACAAGAGCAAGTATGCGTACACAAAAATATATGGCCAAGGTATTATGCGGCTCTAGACTTGTAGGATCTTTTTTTTCAACCGAAGAAGATTTCTCGTACGATCAGTGCCGAATACGTGTCCAGCTGACCAAGTCACACACGTAACTTGTTGAAAATAACCCTAATATCTCATCAACAGTAGATCCCAAATGAAGCCATATGGCAGCCTACCCATGGCATGCTGCGATAGTTGTAATTGTATTCTGTTGAAAGAGCCCTCTGCGACCACTAGACAGAAGCATGTGTGACACCTATAACCCATCAACATGATGGCTATAAATAGGAACAACTTGGATGTTCCAAAGGGTTGGATTTTTTGTTCAAAGACCAAAACCGAGGGGAGATACGTACATGCACACAAGCTTAGGAGAGAGAAGAAAAGAGAGCAACCTCATTCCCTCGATAGATCGTCAACGTAGTAAAGGAGCAGCCACAACGCTCGAACTTCATCAACAAACTACCGAAATTAAAAATTTACTTAGATCTTCTGCTTAGGACTTCTTTGTATGTTTGATTGTTATTAAATGAAAGTGTACCTAATCTCACTTGTAATGGTGAACAAGATGGCAACTATGCTGTGGACATCATTCTCCTCTGATGAGACGACAGTAACGTAGTTTGATGTGGCCAAACTGGGATCCACCCAGAGGATGCTGGTGGTATGCTTCGACCAATAAGCGTTTAAGAAAATGCTCTCCGGGGATAGCGCGAGTCATTCTCCAAGGCTAGCAAAGCCTAAGACGACCCATAGGACATAGGTTGTAAAGGCCGATGTGCCACACCTAACTACGGAGCATTCTCTCCCTATCTCTCTCTCGGTCATAGAGATCGCTCATCATGCGTCCACCTCTTATGCGGCAGCCTCCTCGGATAAGAAATGTGCTCAACGCCCAAATCCTGGCAAAGTAAAATACTATGATACTAGAAGTTCGGGTGTTGAGGCATGTTCCATGCGGCCACAGGAGGAGTTGTATAGTCGGCAGTGGTAGGCAAAAGTCCACAAGCGGTACCAATCGTCGATCGTAGGCAAATGTTCACATGCGGCCAGGACAACTACATAAGTTCCATCTTCAACTGAATTTTACGTACTGCTGAATCCATAAGGCTTGTTGATAAAGGAGAAGATGTGAACTTGGACTCTCCCTACTATGCGCTGGTACATGCTAGGACGAAGAAGTTTAGAAAAATATGAGCTTGCCAAGCTTAAGGAATTTCTTATTCGATCGATCGCCATAAGGTACTACCTACTATGCGTGCCCCTGACTAAAAGTCATAAACAACTAGCCCATGTGTCCAGCCTGCAGTGGCAATCAGACATGGTCAATTTAAAGAGTCTTCCGGTGGCAACTTTGGGCAATTTCTTATATGAACCCTAGGTTAGGAAGCAAAATCAACACCATCGCGCCCATATGCTCGGTCTACCCGAGCCTATAAGAAGGAAGCAAAGGTGAGTCTGCCCTCGCTTGAATTGCACAACATGATCAATCACAAACTCAAAGCGAGAGAAACAACTACGGCATATAAAATATCCTCCCCAGGGCATCACTGTGCCAAAATTATCATCAACTGATGCTGTAACAAAACAACAGTACCTACAAAAAGGCAGTCGGTATTCCAGCGGCTAAAATCAAGGGCACCCACCCGGCTGTAACCCGGAGAATAGGTGCAAGCACCATAGGAAGAGGAGCTGCCCTTTTCCTCATGCTATTCTACTCGGAAGGCCTCCTCTATAATGGTAAGTTAGAGGTCCAGCACCTCCAGTCCTTCGCTCTCGGTCGGCTGGTCAAGGAGATGGGCCCAAAGAGGACAGGCAAGGAAACCCACGGAAGGTGTTTTCTTGGGCACCCGCTAAAAGAAGAAGCTACTAGCTACTGGGGGAGTTCTTTCTTAAAACATCAGATAGCTATGCAAGTTGGGGGTTGTAATCACCGGGACCTCCATGGTAATCCAACATTCCATGAAGACGATGATTCTTAAGGAATATATACTAAGGTACCTAGAGGTAGCCACCCTCATCAGGTGGGCGCAACCTTCTATGCTGGGGGTAGTATTTCCTCTGAGTCTTAAGAGGATGCAATGCTTCCAACATTCCCGGAGGACTATTCACTGTAATGGTCTGAGCGAAAAGTGTGACGTCCACTGTCCCATACATTTTTCTCCAAGTGAGAACATCATACATGGCCGGGGACGATCACAAGGGCCCCAAATATTGGTAGTGCCTCGAAACCCTTGAGGCAATGATGCAAACCATGAGCGCATCAACAAAAGTCTTGATTTAGACATACTGGAAATCAAAGTAAATTTGGCCTCACAACCAGCAATGACCTATGGTCAAGCAAGCCTGGACCCTTTAGGCAATCGGGACTCAAATGCGACCGCTCTACCCATTAGCAGCAATCATCCCCTGTCCAGATTATCTGCTCTTTTTGCAGTAAATGAAGCTCGGGATGCAATGTGTAAGGTAGGAGAACTCCTAGCCCGCCTAGACTCTATGGGCAATCGGGACTCACTGCATAAGCTTGGGATCTGACAACCGTATCCCCTTGAGTAGAGACACGTACCATATCCTCCCAAGTACAAGCGCTTCAACTTGATTGTGTTTGATGGAAAGACATTACATCGTCAATTTATGAGTTACTTCGAGACGACGACGGTGCATCTGTCCCGCATTGACACCCTCTTAACCAAACTATTTGTCGGAGCATTATCTGGAATAGCCTTCGATTGCTTCTGCAGCCTCCAGGACAACTGTATTATTTTGTTCGATGACCTCAAAGGCCTTTTCCTTGCTCGGTTCTTCGACGGAGGAAATAACATGACGATGTCATCGTTAATAGATATTGAACAAGGGAAGAAAGAGTCTATGTCACCCCCACTTTTCGGATTAAGGGTATTTTCATTTTTTTCTAATTAATTAGTAAATGATTGCATGATAATTAATTTTTAAATTACTGTGACTTTATTTGATTGTTGTGCTCTATCGTTATTCGATAATTAGAATGTTACGCCAGCCATTGTCTTCCAACAGATTCACACCATTGTCCTAGACATGCCAGACCGTTAATTGATGTTGTGTCCCACTTAAATCCAGTCCTTTGTACTTTTATTTAATTGTATAACACCTCCTTGCATTTAATTTTAATTAATTAAATAATAAATCTATTTCATGCAATTTTCTAATTGTTGGGCACTTTTATGCAAAAGCGCATTTGGTGTACACCCGTTGGACACGACACATGATATAAACCCATTTCCTCCTTCATTATATTTTTTCCATGATTTTTGGGAGTGCGTAATTTAACATCAACTCCTTGAAACCATGGCCTCCAAACCCTTAGACCAATGCAATTCTCGCAATTTTATTAAACCCATTCGTACCCTAGCCCATTGGAATATCTCCATAACAAGCCAAGGCCTTTTCCTAGTGTTGACCAAAGTCAACATATTCTAGGTCAAACCCAATATCACATACATATATATATATTCCTTTTCTTTTTTTCTTTTATTCCCTTCAACCTAAATAACTCCCAGCCGAATTCCTTCTTCCCATCTTCCTGTTCACGTCCACCCTTCCCTTCCTTCGACGGAGTTCAGATCCGCCGCCGTGACCTCGCTTGAAACCGATCCAACTCCTGTTCATCTTCTCCCCAAACTGATCCTGACTGGAACCCCGTCTTCCTCGATGCCCGGAGCAGTTGCCAACCGGCCTACACAACTTGCCCCCTGCTGCACTTAGAAGCCGTCGAGTCCTCCTCCGCTCGACCGGCGCCGCTGCCCACTTGATCGACTGTACTAAGATCTCGTCGGAGACGCTGCACTCAGTCTCAACTCGTCCCCCGTGGGCTAGACCGGACCGATCGACTAAAGCCGCGAACACCGCTGCTGTCGACCCGCCGAGCACGTGCCACGTCGTTGGAGTCGATGACCGTCGCATCTCCAGACACGTCGTGACCAGCCCCGCCTTGATCTCGACTGACGACCGAGAGCTCGCCTACTGCTGACGACCGACTTTGACGATCCCGGAGCCGCGTTGTGAACCCGAGTAACATCCCACTACTAGCTCCTTCGTGACGACCTCGGCATCGAACCCTTCACTTTCACGTGCACAGGTTCGAACACCTTGCATGCATGAACACGTACACATATACACGTATTCTTTATAGTAATTTACATGTATTAGCCGTAGTGTATTCAGTATATGAATGGTATGTACGTATTGCGTATGTATTATTAAATTATAAACGTATTTGCTACACATATATATGTATGGTGTATCTCCATTTCATATATATATATGTATATGCCTTGTATATATATATACCCCAAAAATATGTTTAATATATATATACCTGTATTGTGCTCAATTAACATAAAGCATACGTATATGTATTATACGTACATGCCTAGTACTTGTTTAATATATGTATATATGTACATAGTATAAATTAATTAGTATGTATATGCATACGTATATAAATATATATACAATATAAACCCTGTTAAGTATTTAAGTGCATACTTCTGTTATAATTGTAATTAATTAAGTATTGATGTTTATGATGGATAACAATAGGCGTTATATGCCCGTGTACTAGGTGACCCTAACAAAAATTATGGATACCATAGCTATCTTGACCTGTGACCATGTAGCGTGTTAGAAGACTGCCATAAATACATGGACATACTGGCAAGATCGTACCATTGACTGTCTGTTATACACAGCAATGACAGACGTGACTCCTAGCATAGTCCCTAAGATCATAGTGTTTGATTGTATATTGGTATAATGTCTGATGCAGTATTGTGTTTATGATATATCTATAGTGTTTGATTGTGTATTGGTGTAATGTCTTGAGGATCCTTGGAACCCGGACATTGGTTTTGCCAGCTAAGGACCACAGGCGAGTACATTCTCTGAGAGTTTCCATTATGTTGATTATCTCTATAACTCTTGTTGTATAGCGTACATGACTCTGACACTGTTATTTATACGAGTTGGCATCATTGAGACCTGTCATGAGGAGTAGTGATTGGAATCCATCGTGGTAGCTGGGAAAATTGGGAAATATTGGTAGCTTATGTGATCTTACCCAACTTTACATGCATCATAGCTCACCCATACCTCACGTCGGTGCAGCCTTACCCTTACATGTCTCATCGCTGTTACATGTGGTTAGCCAGACCTGTTAGGGATGATCGGTAATCAATGTAATTAGTCATATAGTCCCAAGCTGATCACATAATATGCTGACATTTCACACACTTAGTTAGATGTTCTTGACATGTATCTCTAGTATCTTGATCTAGCATCTCCACATGTTCTAGTTATTGTTCTTGTACACACTTACATAACAGTTTATTGTTCTTATGCGTACTTGTATTCCTATTTCATTGCTAGATGTATATTGATGATGAGGTTCCAGTATTTCTTATTCTAGCATTTCCTTTATTCCAGTATTTCTTATTGCCAGTTTACATATCTGTCTTATATTTCTTTACACTGTGTTATAGTTTTTGTCAATATATATGGAACTGCTGTTAGAGGTGTATTTTTTTCTAATCCTGACTGGATATTTTTTCTAGAGTATCTTGAGGATTTTTGTACCACATACTATGGACCAGGTATAGATGCAGACTACATATCAAAGATCTTAGAGGATTTCTTATTGCTAGTTTTCATATCTGTCTTGTATTTCTTTACACTGTGTTATAGTTTTTGTCAATATATATGGAACTGCTGTTAGAGGTGTATTTCTTTCTAATCCTGACTGGATATTTTTTCCAGAGTATCTTGAGGATTTTTGTACCACATACTATCGACCAGGTATAGATGCAGACAACATACCAGAGATCTTAGAGGATTTTTGTACAACATACGACAGACGTGACTCCTAGCGTAGTCCCTAAGATCATAGTGTTTGATTGTATATTTGTGTAATGTCTGATGCAGTATCCTTTAGATGAGACGTTACCTGCAGCTATCTAGAGAGTATTTATTATGCTTTGAGACTTATTGAGGTTATTTTCAGTTTATGTCTGACTAATATTAAGTTTAAATTGAGAGTTATGGAGACTTTATGTTGGACAACTAGACTGTGAGTTATCTTTATGTTTGAGACATGGTGTTCAACTATGTCATTTTCTCTTATCCCTTATCGTGCCTCATACTTTAAAGTTGTGATTGAGTTACATTGTGAGATATTATGAGATGTATATTGTCCTTCTTGTGGAGATGGGTATCATTGATAGGTGGTTAATTATATAGTAGCACTGTGACCTAGACAGCGTTCTACCGCCGATACTGCGGCGTAGGCTGGATGTACCCACGCTCTCGTGCCCCTATGTCGGGTGCGGGTCGTGACATATTTTTTAATGGTGGCCCATACAGGTCAAGTTTCGCAAGTTATGTGATATCGTGGTAGTTCGACAACTTAGTTGTACTGCTACGAGCCTACAATAGGATATAGAAAATAGAATCTAGGATGAGAGTATGCTCAATCATACTAGGAAATTTTGATCTTTCTATTGCTATTCGGATTGATTGCTTCTTTCCTGTCCTTCCCCGATAATATCGTACCTATCATTGATTCTTTTGATCTTTATTCAGGATGCCGCCGAATACTAGATCCATGAGAGTGGGAGCATCAACTTCAGAGAGGTCTGCCACCTCTCAACCTAACGAACAGACACCTGGAGTTCCTCCTACATCTTCTGTTCGTGTGGGAGTACTTGCAGCTAACGGGATTCCTTCTCCACCTATTCAGAGGATTGCCCCATGTTATTCCTGTTTCCCAAAATCTCCAAAACTCTTGATTTTTTTTTCTTTACTTTCTACTATTGTTTTTAGGAAAATGATTTCTTTAAATTTTATTCATGGAATTTATATAAAATATGTTTTTATTAGTTTTGAGTTTCCATGCTAGTTCAAAAGTATGTTTTGAAAATCGTATTATTTTGAATAAAAAAATTTTTTTTTTACTTAAAATGATTAGGTTAATCACACGAACTATGATTATTATACCTTTTACAATTAATTATAACTATGATGATTTAGTTAAATAGATTACTTAAGTAAATAATAGTGTAGCAATTATTTGCCTTTATTATTTAATAATTGAAAGAGAATAGGAACGAGTGGAAAGCCATAAATTACCCTAACCTTTTGTGAACCGATAGTCAATACAATTGTGTATACAAATATTTCTAGAAGAGAGTAGATCATCATCCCTTCATTTGATTATATTAAATAATGTCCATCAATTTTAGATAACCCTAAAATCCTACTCCTATAAGTAACAGCTACTCATTTCTCTCCTTTCCAGAAGCCTTCCACCCATTCCTCTTTCATAAATTTTTATGATTTTGGGAGTGTGTAATTTAACAACTACGTCCTTAAGACCATGGTCCTCCAAACATTTAACCGTCGAAATCCGAACCATTCATTTCGAATCAAAACAAATTCTGGCCATTGAAATATCTCCTTGAGAGGCCCAAACCCAAGAGGGGTTGACCAGTCAACAAATTCTAGGTCACCCACACCCCACATGTGTATAAATAATCTCTTCCTTCTTTAATTTTTCCTTTATTTTTCTTTCACCAAACTTTCAGCCGACATTCCAATTCCCTACTCTTCATCTCCATCCTTTCCTTTGTGTGCTGGAGATAACTCTAAACCCCATCTCCTTCCCTACCCCTCTCCGGCTGAGCCCCCACCTCCGGAGGCCGACGACGGCGACCCCGGCCTGCCGCCCGCCTGCCGCTGCCGCCGCCCGCCTGCCGCTGCCGGCGCCTGCTGCTGCTCCGCCCGCTGATGCTGCTGCTCCGCCCGCAGATGCAGCTGCTCCGGCCGCTGCCTGCCGCAGTCCGGCCACCCAGTACGAGCCAACCCCCCCCCCCACAGTGAGCTCTCTTCCCTTTTGATTCTGAGGGCAGCCCAGAAATAGAGAAGGAAAAGTTTTGAGAAATACTACACAAAGAAGAGGAAGAAGAAGAGTCAAGCTGGAGGAAAGGAGCAGCAGTGATGATTGCTCATCACTTGCCAAAGGACCCATGTCCATTGATGCCTCCTTCTGATTCCTTAAGAAAAGAAGAACACTTTTTCCTTTAGAAGAAGAGGACTTGGTTTGGTTTTGGGAAAAAAAGGTGAGCGTGGTGATTCAACTGATGAAGTTCCAACAAGACGTTGACGAGGATGCCATTCCTGCCAAGAATCATAAAGAGTCTGGACTCATTGAACTCGTTAGACCTTGGGTGTTCTTGCAAAATGAGCTCGCACTTGCTCATTTTGTTTGTGCATTGAAGTGGTTTATTAATCATGGGTCCACAGAATGTGAAATTGTGGAAGTATGGCAAAATGTTAGATCTGCTGACTATATAAGGTTATAGCTTCTTTGAAGGAATTCGATGCTTTCAAGGAGAGGACTGTCAATGGGGAACTGGCTCGGATACATATGGAGACAAGGTCAGGTGTAGATTCGGATGGCTTCATCCTGATCAGCCCATGTAGGAAGTAATTGTGAGTCTCTCTCTCTCTTTCAGTATATGTTTTGTTTTGGGCGTAGAGTTTTAACTTAGTCTTTAGACCTAATGTGGCTTGAGATAACATTGATATAAGTATAAGAAATCAACCATAAATTTTGATAGAGATAAGGAATTTTGACTTGTTTAAATAATAATAATAAATTGATGGTCCTTAAATATATATTTCTAAAGTGGGTTCCAAAATAAGTAGTTCTGTTAGACTTTAATGTTTTGGCTTTTCATGTTGTTAATTATTTTACACAATTCATTTGATTTTTATATATAAATACTTTTAAATTAAATTATAAATAAAACTATAAGTATATTCTAATATTGGGCATTTATTAACTAGGTCATTGAAATATATTATAGTGTACGGGTTTTGTAAATAACTAGGTCAACCCATTTCTTTTATTAAACTTGATTATTATTTGAGCTTAGCTAATTTGTACTTTTCTTGTTCTCTGTGGGCTGTTGTGGACCCACTATCCCTATCTCGAAATTTGTGCCATAACCTAATTTTTGAAATTCTTTATATAGTTTCTAGCTATTTGGACTGCTCCGGACTCATTGGAACGAACTGCTACTTCATTTGGGATCACCTTGAGAAGTGTGGCATTATGTACATTATTTGATTTGTTAATATACATATATAAAAATATTTGATTGGTATAGATACAAATATGTATTTTGGTATATATATATATATATTTATATACATCTATTAGAGTATATACACACATACGTATTTTGTACAATTACTAAGAGACACTTATATATATATATTATATACGTTTTGATTGGTATAGTATAATATGTATATGTGTATTCCTTCAATATATATATATGTAGGTATTTTGGTATAAAATATATAATGTTTAGTATATGTATATATTTTGTATATATATATGTACTTAATATATTTTCAAATATGTATAATTAGTATAAGTGTGTATATATATATATCTTGTACATACAATTAATGTATTGTATTTGTATTTAATGTGATGTACTAGTATTTATTTTAGTAATAACATTGACAATACACATATATATATATATTTCAAAATGTATTTTAGTATATGTATGAGTATACATATATAATGTTCAACTAGTATAAATCAAATATATTGTAAATACATTTAAATTGGTGCATGTATATATATTGTAAGTATTAATGATAATTAATAATATGTGTATTGATATACGTATCCCTACTAGATGACCCTAGTGGACTAGTGCCATACCTGGCAGAGCCCTGAGTTCATGTATTTGTGATGTGTTAGTGTAGCACCTGATGCAAATGTTGTATTGATATATTTTAGGACTGTTGCATCCTCCAGACGATACTCTGGGACAGGACATTGGTTTTACCAGCTAAGGACCCGAGGCGAGTACATTCTCTGATTAGTTTCTAATTTATGATATCTCCTATGTTCACTGTATCTAGTGTAAATATCCATGTTCTTGACACGTTGGTTACACGGATTGGTATACACGGATCTCGTCATGAGATGTTATTCCTTATTCATGGTGTAGCTTGTACAAGACTTGTTTCCTTGTTATCTTGTGCATGTACAGACACTGATTCCCGGGGAGACTTGCTACCTTCCTGGGGAATCCCGTGCCATAGCGTACCATGATTGGATCTACTATACCAGTCGGGGGTGGGGAGTATTTTAGTGTAGATATGTGATCATACCCAACTTTCCATGCATCATAGCTCACCCCACATCTTACGTCGGGTACGGCCTGACCATCTCAGTGCCTCATAGCTGTTACGTGTGATTAGCCTGACCTCTACATGCATCATAGCTAACCAACAGGTTAGCCTGACCTTCGTGAATCATAGCTAATCACATGTAACCAGCCTGATCAAGTTCCCAAGCCGATCACATATTAAAGCTAGTACTCACACACTTAGTCATAGGTTTCTTGCTCATTGACATATTATTTCTTTTCCTGCAGTTACTTACAGTATTTCCAGTATTTCTTTCATTGTACATTTCTCGTACCTATACATGCATCTTAAATATTTCCATCTAGAACTGCTACATAGTTTATGTCATTTATATAGAACTGCTATTTAGAGATGTACTTTGCTCCTTTCTGACTGGAAAATATTTTTCCAGACTGTGACCTTAGTAGACTGGGTTCTGACACACTTGGGGATTGGAAGTTAATGATTGCAGGTATGATTATTTTGTCATTAGACTTGTGTTGTATTCTTTTGTTTCTTCAAATTCCTATCGTGCTGTAGTTGTGATTGAGTATGTTGTTAATATTTTCATAGTGTTATCCGAGTCTCCTTATGGAGTTGGATACTAGCGTGAGATTTTATAGATAGTACTTGACCTAGACAGCGTTCTACCGCCGATGCTGCGGCGTAGGCTGGACGTACCCACGCACTCGTGCCCCTAAACCGGGTGCGGGTCGTGACACGTTTTTAGTGGTGGCCCATGCAGGTCAGACTTCGCTAGTGGTGCGATGTCGTAGTAGTGCGACGTCATAGTTGTACTACTACGTGCCTGCTATAGAATATAGGACATAGGATACTAGGATGAGAGAGGATACTCAATCACAAATTCTTGAGAGATTCCTGGGACGACCCCTTGAGAATCTTATTATAATTTACAATTTAAATCTTTCCTTGTTTCCGTCCACTTTCGCTTGTTGTTATTGAACTTGATCCTTATTGATCAGTTATTAAATTAAATCCTTGGTATCATTGTTGAGTTTGATTCTTGTTGACCAGTTGTTAACTTTAATTCTTGGTATCGTTGTTGAGTTGATTTCAAATTGAGATGAATTTTACGGACTAAAATTTACGGTATCATCTGATGACATATATTGATGAGGATAGTGAGAAAGGTAAAAACGTCTACTTTGGTTATGGAACCTAGAGTTTATCGCAGTCATATTAGCTGTCGTGACGAGAACGTAGGAACCTCTTTCAGTATATGTTTTGTTTTGGGCGTAGAGTTTTAACTTAGTCTTTAGACCTAATGTGGCTTGAGATAACATTGATATAAGTATAAGAAATCAACCATAAATTTTGATAGAGATAAGGAATTTTGACTTATTTAAATAATAATAATAAATTGATGGTCCTTAAATATATATTTCTAAAGTGGGTTCCAAAATAAGTAGTTCTGTTAGACTTTAATGTTTTGGCTTTTCATGTTGTTAATTATTTTACCCAATTCATTTGATTTTTATATATAAATACTTTTAAATTAAATTATAAATAAAACTATAAGTATATTCTAATATTGGGCATTTATTAACTAGGTCATTGAAATATATTATAGTGTACGAGTTTTGTAAATAACTAGGTCAACCCATTTCTTTTATTAAACTTGATTATTATTTGAGCTTAGCTAATTTGTACTTTTCTTGTTCTCTGTGGGCTGTTGTGGACCCACTATCCCTATCTCGAAATTTGTGCCATAACCTGATTTTTGAAATTCTTTATATAGTTTCTAGCTATTTGGACTGCTCCGGACTCATTGGAACGAACTGCTACTTCATTTGGGATCACCTTGAGAAGTGTGGCATTATGTACATTATTTGATTTGTTAATATACATATATAAAAATATTTAATTGGTATAGATACAAATATGTATTTTGGTATATATATATATATATTTATATACATCTATTAGAGTATATACACACATACGTATTTTGTACAATTACTAAGAGACACTTATATATATATATTATATACGTTTTGATTGGTATAGTATAATATGTATATGTGTATTCCTTCAATATATATATATGTAGGTATTTTGGTATAAAATATATAATGTTTAGTATATGTATATATTTTGTATATATATATGTACTTAATATATTTTCAAATATGTATAATTAGTATAAGTGTGTATATATATATATCTTGTACATACAATTAATGTATTGTATTTGTATTTAATGTGATGTACTAGTATTTATTTTAGTAATAACATTGACAATACACATATATATATATATTTCAAAATGTATTTTAGTATATGTATGAGTATACATATATAATGTTCAACTAGTATAAATCAAATATATTGTAAATATATTTAAATTGGTGCATGTATATATATTGTAAGTATTAATGATAATTAATAATATGTGTATTGATATACGTATCCCTACTAGATGACCCTAGTGGACTAGTGCCATACCTGGCAGAGCCCTGAGTTCATGTATTTGTGATGTGTTAGTGTAGCACCTGATGCAAATGTTGTGTTGATATATTTTAGGACTGTTGCATCCTCCAGACGATACTCTGGGACAGGACATTGGTTTTACCAGCTAAGGACCTGAGGCGAGTACATTCTCTGATTAGTTTCTAATTTATGATATCTCCTATGTTCACTGTATCTAGTGTAAATATCCATGTTCTTGACACGTTGGTTACACGGATTGGTATACACGGATCTCGTCATGAGATGTTATTCCTTATTCATGGTGTAGCTTGTACAAGACTTGTTTCCTTGTTATCTTGTGCATGTACAGACACTGATTCCCGGGGAGACTTGCTACCTTCCTGGGGAATCCCGTGCCATAGCGTACCATGATTGGATCTACTATACCAGTCGGGGGTGGGGAGTATTTTAGTATAGATATGTGATCATACCCAACTTTCCATGCATCATAGCTCACCCCACATCTCACGTCGGGTGCGGCCTGACCATCTCAGTGCCTCATAGCTGTTACGTGTGATTAGCCTGACCTCTACATGCATCATAGCTAACCAACAGGTTAGCCTGACCTTCGTGAATCATAGCTAATCACATGTAACCAGCCTGATCAAGTTCCCAAGACGATCACATATTAAAGCTAGTACTCACACACTTAGTCATAGGTTTCTTGCTCATTGACATATTGTTTCTTTTCCTGCAGTTACTTACAGTATTTCCAGTATTTCTTTCATTGTACATTTCTCGTACCTATACATACATCTTAAATATTTCCATCTAGAACTGCTACATAGTTTATGTCATTTATATAGAACTGCTATTTAGAGATGTACTTTGCTCCTTCCTGACTGGAAAATATTTTTCCAGACTGTGACCTTAGTAGACTGGGTTCTGACACACTTGGGGATTGGAAGTTAATGATTGCAGGTATGATTATTTTGTCATTAAACTTGTGTTGTATTCTTTTGTTTCTTCAAATTCCTATCGTGCTGTAGTTGTGATTGAGTATGTTGTTAATATTTTCATAGTGTTATCCGAGTCTCCTTATGGAGTTGGATACTAGCGTGAGATTTTATAGATAGTACTTGACCTAGACAGCGTTCTACCGCCGATGCTGCGGCGTAGGCTGGACGTACCCACGCACTCGTGCCCCTAAACCGGGTGCGGGTCGTGACACCCCAGCTATGACATACAACCTTCCACCAACACCGATACCGATTCCAGGAGGAGTGCCCACTAACGGGGCACAGATGTTCGCAGTGGTGCAGGGCATGCTAGAGGCCCAGAGAGTAACAGTAGAAGCTCAGCGTATTAAAGCTGAAGCTTAGAGAATGCAAGCAGAAGCACACCAGGCGTAGATAGAACTGATGAGAGAGAGCATAGAGAATGGTCATCAGATGGCTCTCCAGGCTGTGGAGAGAGTAGCACGACCACCGCAGCATCCTGGCCAGCAACCATAGAGGCCCGACACTATAGTGGACTTTAAGAGGATGATGCCTCGAGAGTTCAAAGGCACAGAAGAAATACTCTATGATGATGAATGGTTAGAGGACATAGAGAGGAACTTGCACTTATCACAGATCCCAGAGATTCTTCAGATAGAGGCCGTTGGCAGTCAGATGTTTGATATTGCACTGACGTGGTATCGTACAGAGCCGAGACTCGCCGCTGAAGGACTTACTGGGGAGGAGTTTAAGGAAATCTTCAAGGAGAAATTCTTTCCTGACGTAACCTTGGGAGCATTGGAAAGTCAGTTCCATGACTTATTCAAAGGAGGCATGTCGGTCGACGAATACGCCGCAGAGTTTTGTCGATTGAGTCAATTTGTGCCATCGATGATTCGAGACCCAGGAGACTGAGCACAAAAATTCAGAAAGGGATTAAATATGGAGATCAAGTCTCATACTTAGGGACGACGCACCGCGATATTTGAGGGTATTCTGATGGATGCCCACATTGCTGGAGATGACTTGGATCTCAGGCCCAAGAGAGGATGCGACACATCTGGAACAACAAAAGGTAGCACAGGACCGGCCAAGCGCCCATACTTTCAGCAACAACAACAACAACAGAGGCCCTACCAGCAGCAACACCAGCAACAGGTACCAGTTCGAGGACATGCTCAGCAACAGCAACCACAGAGACAGAATCAGCTTGTTGCCCCATATTCGTATTGCAGAAAGATGGGACATACAAGGGACATCTACAAAAAAAGGTTGGGCACTTGCTTGTCGTGTGGATCAGTAGCACATCAGCTGAGGGACTGCCCAGCTGTTCAGACTCGCCAGGAAGGAGCAGCAGCTTAGAGAGGACCAGCCAGAGCACCTATTGTACCAAGAGGCCAGCAGAGAGGACCTCAACTTCCACCACAGCAGTAGAGGGTTCTCAGCACCAACAGCAGCAACAGAGAGGAGCACCCCAGGGACGAGCCTACGCCATGAATACTAAGGAGGTCGAGCCAGCTAGAGACGTGATTTCAGGTTTAGTTTCACTCGATTCTATTCCCGCACTTGCATTATTTGATTCTGGCGCTTCCCATAGTTTCGTATCTGTATCTTATGTCCTTAAGCATTATTTAGAAACAAAATTGTTAGATAGGGCTTGCAAGATCACGACAGGAGGAGGTATTATCCTAGTCCGTGATTATTGTAAGGATCGAAGAGTGTCATTAGAAGACCGAGAGTTGAGCGTGAGTTTACTCGTTATCCCACTTCCAGGATACGATATTATACTCAAAATGGATTGGATGAGTAAACACCATGCTTCTATAGATTGTCACGGAGGTAGAGTAATATTTCAACCACCAGGAGAGCTAGAGTTTAAGATTGCCAGAGGAGCAGAGGAGCAGAGAAGCAGAGCAGAGGCACTTTTTGCGGAACTAGGATGGAAGAAAAGGATTTACCACATCCACTTATAGCGGAGTTCCTGGATGTATTTCCAGAGGAGTTGCCAGGTCTGCCGCCAGACAGAGATATTGAGTTCTCTATAGACTTGATACCAGGAGCGGAGCCTATTTCGCAATATGTCTATAGAGTTAACAACAACGAATTGGTAGAACTGAAGAAACAGGTAGAGGAGCTATAAGACAAAGGTTTTGTTAGATCCAGTTTATCGCCATGGGGAGCACCGATATTATTTGTATCGAAGAAGGACGGTACGGTATGCATGTGTATCGATTATAGAGCTTTGAATAACCTCACTATCAAGAACAAATACCCGCTACCGAGGATAGATGATCTTTTCGATCAATTGAGCGGAGCGAAGGTGTTTTCAAAAATAGACTTGAGGTCAGGATATCACCAGGTGAAGGTAAAAAAGGAAGACATACCGAAGACAGGCTTTCGGACCAGATACGGCCAGTTTGAATTTACAGTAATGCCGTTTGGTTTAACCAACGCACTAGCCGTATTTATGAACTTGATAAACAAGGTATTCCACCAGTACCTTGACAAGTTCATAGTTGTGTTTATTGACGACATTCTAATATATTCAAAGACCCCAGAGGAGCATGAAGAGCACCCGAGAATGGTCTTAGAGACTCTTAGGAGTGAGAAGTTGTACGGAAAGCTTTCAAAGTATGAGTTCTTCCTTGAAAAGGTTGAATTTCTTGGACATATGGTGACAGGTAACAGAATCTCAGTTAATCCAAAGTAGATCGAAGAAGTGGAGTCATGGGCTACCCCCAGTACGGTAGCTGAAATCAGGAGCTTTCTCAGACTAGCAGGATACTAAAGAAGATTTGTACAAGACTTCTCCAAGATTGCAGAACCAATGACTAGACTGACCAAGAAAGATGTGGAATTTGTCTGGACAAAAGAATGCCAAGCCGTATTCGATGAGCTGAAGAAGAGATTGACGACAGCACCAGTTTTGACATTGCCATCAGGGACAGGTGGATTCATTATCTACAGTGATGCTTCAGGAAAAGGGTTAGGATGTGTTCTTCAACAACACAAAAAAGTAATTGCCTATGCTTCAAGACAATTACGCCCTCATAAAAAGAACTACCCCACGCACGATCTGGAGTTAGCAGTAGTTATCTTTGCCCTAAAGCTGTGGAAGCACTATCTGTAAGGAGAGCGTGTGGAGATCTTTACAGACCACAAGAGCTTGAAGTATGTGTTTACACAGAAGGAGCTGAACATGAGACAGAGAAGATTGTTAGAGTTGATGAAAGACTTTGATATCTCATTACAGTACCATCCGGGAAGGCCAACGTAGTGGACGATGCCTTGAGCAGGTATCCAATGGCCATGTGCTTGACTTTGGATAGACATTTATTAGCCGATCTTGAGAGCTTGGGAATTAAAGTATTAGTTCTAGGAGCTGAGATTCAGATGTGGGGACTGTAGATACAATCGAAGCTGATGGACAGAATTAGGGCTGCGCAGTATGATGATGAGACTCTAAGGAATATTAGAGCACAAGTTCAGACATGATTGATAGACGATTTCACTATTGCGGATGATGGATCCTTACGACATGGCACAAGGATGTGTGTGACTAGTGGAGAGCTGCGCGAAGAGGTTTTGCAGGAGGCACATCGCTCTCAGTACTTGATACACCCCTGAGCCAACAAGATGTATCGAGATCTGAGGGAGCATGTATGGTGGTATGGAATGAAGCGAGAAGTAGCTCGCTTCATATCCCGATGTTTAG
The DNA here is from genome assembly GCA_036927795.1 of Iris macrosiphon. NCBI lineage: Eukaryota > Viridiplantae > Streptophyta > Magnoliopsida > Asparagales > Iridaceae > Iris > Iris macrosiphon. The sequence continues at coordinate 88,112,715 of JAYESA010000018.1, forward strand.
TGTGCCAACAGGTGAAAGCAGATCGATAGAGGCCAGGAGGATTGCTACAACCCTTATCCATTCCAGAATGGAAGTAGGAGCACATGACTATAGATTTCGTTTAAGGACTTCCTCGTTCCCGAGGAGGAAAGGACGCGATTTAGGTCATCGTAGATAGGTTGACCAAATCAGCCCACTTCTTACTTTTCAAAGTGGGTACATCGATGGAGAAGCTAGCAGAGATGTATGTACAGCAGATTATCAGATTACATAGAGTTCCAGTGAGTATTGTCTCAGATCGGGATAGTCGTTTCACTTCCCATTTCTGGAGGAGTCTACAGTCAAGCTTGGGCACTCAGCTCAAGTTCAGTACCATGTATCACCCCCCAGACAAATGGGCAGTCCGAAAGGACTATTCAGACTCTTGAAGATATGCTATATACTTGCGTTTTGGATCTCAGAGGTTCTTGGGGAGATCATTTACACTTGGTAGAGTTTGCTTACAACAACAGCTATCAGGCCAGCAATGAGATATCACCATTCGAGGCTTTATATGGACGGAGATGTCATACACCTTTATCTTGGGATGATGTTGGAGAGAGCTTTGTTAGGACCAAAAATAGTCGTGGATGTAGCAGAAAAGGTAGAACTTATCAGATACAGACTGCGAGTGGCGCAGGATAGACAGCGACATTGGGCCGATAGCCAACGTAGACCCCTAGAGTTTTAGGTATTGGTTGATTTATTTTTGGTTTTATGATTATTTTGTTTAGATTGCGTGTTAAGACTGTTTGTTCTAGGTTGGCAATTTGGTGTTCCTACGGATTTCTCTGACACGGGGCATGATTTATTTTGGCAGAGGCGGAAAGCTTAGTCCACGATACATCGGGCCCTTCAGTATTCTTGCAAGGGTCGGTACAGTGGTCTATAGACTTGACTTGCCGCCTGCTCTAGATGGAGTGCATAACGTGTTCCATGAGTCGCAGCTGAGAAGTTACGTGGCCGATCCTAGTCACATACTAGACCACTCAGAGATCGAAGTTGGACCGACACTCAGCTATCCTGAACAACCCGTTGAGATCTTGGATCATAGTGAAAAGGTATTGCGGAACCAGACTATTCCTTTGGTTCGTGTTGCATGGAGAAATCACTCTTCAGGAGAGTCAACTTGGGAGAGAGAGGACAAAATGCGCGAGCAGTATCCGTATCTCTTCGAGACTTGAGATATAATTCCTTGTTGATTGTTGTTCTTGTGCTAGTTATTTTAATTTCGAGGACGAAATTCTTTTATGGAGGGTAGACTTGTCACCCCCACTTTTCGGATTAAGGATATTTTCATCTTTTTGTAATTAATGAGTAAATGATTGCATGATAATTAATTTTTGTTTAATTACTGTGACTTTATTTGATTGTTGCGCTTTATCGTTATTCGATAATTAGAACCCTACGCTAGCCATTGTCTTCCAACAGATTCACACCGTTATCCTAGACATGCGAGACTGTTAATTGATGCTGTGTCCCACTTAAATCCAGCCCTTTGTACTTCTATTTAATTGTAGAACACCTCCTTGTATTTAATTTTAATTAATCAAACAATAAATCTATTTCATGCAATTTTCTAATTATTAGGCACTTTTATGCAAAAGCGCATTAGGTCTACACCTGTTGAACACGATACGTGATATAAACCCATTTCCTCTTTCATTATAATTTTTCCATGATTTTTGGTAGTGTGTAATTTAACATCAACCCCTTGAAACCATGGCCTCCAAACCCTTAGACTAATGCAATTCTCGCAATTTCATTAAACCCCTTGACAGTTATTTAGTTATATAGTAGCATTGTGACCTAGATAGCGTTCTACCGCCGATGTTGCGGCGTAGGCTGGACGTACCCACGCTCTCGTGCCCCTATGCCGAGTGCGGGTCATGACAGTCTATAAGGGAATACATCCAGCGGTATAGGCAAGCAGCACTGAAGTTACCCCGGTAACCTTGAGTCCATGGTGATGGACACCTGTTGGAGGAATATCCTTCCTACAGTTAGGCTCTAGATGGGCGACTCTCAGTTTAAACACTGGATGGCATTCATCATAAATGTTGTCGGTGCCAAGAAGAAGGTGAAGGACGCCAGCCTCTTGGGAATACGAATCCCTATCACTTATGATAGGAGAAAATATCCTTATAACAACAATAACAACAACAACAACAACAACAACGACAATAACGACCGGGATGGAAAGGGGAATCAGGCTTTGGTTGCTAATATAGCGAAGAAGTTCGAGCAAAAGCCCGTAGAGGCTCCAAAACAGTAAGAAATCAATTCCTTCAAAGACGATAACATCATGGCAATCTTAGAAGTTATGATACAGGGAAACAAGCTTCACTACCACTACCATCATTACGTCCATCATGCAATATGGGACTGTTACACACTGAAGTGGTACATCCAGCGGCTGCTTGACACCAAAACCCTCAATGTGGACTTCGATTATTTGACAGTTGCCTCGAATATAGTATCTCTCCAGTTCAGAAACTTTGTTGCAATAGAAGCCCAAGATGGAATAATCCCAACTCCCCGGGCAATAATAGAGGTTATCAATCTCCCACAAGCTCGTAAGCAAACAACCAGACTGATATATCTCACCACGATCTTGCTCCAAAATTGATGCTGCAGACAACACCTTCAACCACCAAGTCCTAGGACAAGACGTCCAAATCCTACCACACGATTTCTATCCCTTTCGATGAAGCTATAACAGGAACAACAAGGTCAGGCCTAACATACCAACGAGAGTATGACATCCTTGATGATGGAGCATGTTTAATTGTCGCACCTGTAACATTTAATCAGGGTGTATCACAACCTCCAACAGCAGACAAGTCCAACCAGAAAGAAACTCGCTTCAATAGACCGATGCGCAAAGATACTATGAAGGGGCTGAAGAAATCCTACAACTTTAACATCTTTTAGAAATCCTTCAACTTCAACATGTTGGCACAGCTCGCCAATATTCCAGCGAAGTTGCCATTATTCGAGCTTCTCTGACTCTCCAAAGACACTCGAGTTGCTCTGAGTGAGACATTACAGAATATTGATACCTACTTAGTGCAGGTCAAGCTGAGGATCCTACTGCATGCCCCCACTGCATTAATGTGATAGAGGTGAAACCCAACATCATGTTCTCGCAATAAGATATATTGTTAAAGAATAATTAGTACGACCATCCTCTTTATTACATAAGGTACATCAATGCTATCAAGGTGGACCGCATGCACATCGACCCCGTCTCGTCAATCAATATCATGCCCAAAAGTCTGCTTCAGACTCTGGGCATCCTGATGCATCGCCTTGCAGTGACCAATACTGCAATTAGTGGCTTCAACGCTGGACGAAGCTACCCTTTAGGCATGATTCGCTTGAAATGTTAGATCGGCGAGTTGAAAACAAAGGTCACCTACTATGTCATATACCTAGACGTATCCTACAATATTTTGTTGGGATATCCATAGATTCATCATTATATGATAGTACCGTTAATCCTGCACCAGTGCTTGAAGTACGTGGGCGATTACGGCATCGTCAAGATGGAATTTACTGATGTTGATTCATTCAAAGGGGTCGAAGCATACTACTCTAACTCGATCCTTTACAAACAAGTCTACCAAGATAAAGGTGGAAATGATATTGATAATGAGGAAGTTACTGGGACAGCATTGAACGAGCCCATTAGAGTCCATCTGAAAGCATGAGCTCCCGACACAGCCCCTCCCCTCAGGGTAAAATTGCATAATAAAGCACCAGAGCCTTTGGTCATTCGCCTTCGTAGACCGAGTCGATCACTGAAGGAAGGTTCGGCACCAACTATGATTTTTGAACCTCTTGTGGTAAAACTGCACAAGAAACCTCTGAAGCCATCGCTCGTACTGGGTAGAGCTCGAGAAAGATGAACTAGAAGAGTACGTAGTCGCTCATGCTAACGTTCCTTCTTTTGACAATGCAATTTCGGAAGACGAGATACCTTATTTTATTAAAAAAGGGCTATCTTTGAACTACTCGGATGTTGTATGTCTTAACGCGCTATATTACCTTGAGCACGGTCTAGGCTTACACCTGCATACACAGCTGACTACAACCTATGCAGTCAACCGGATTCTCGCTAGTCAGACCTCCTACTTCATATTTCTGGCAAGAAAAATGGAAGACAAAGTCATCATCTTCGGCAGAGTAGAAAGTCCCCAATCCTTAATCCTTGAGGAACTAGAACCAGAGAACGATACTGGAGAGATACTATTTTACCGGTATAGTTCTCAAACCAATCACCTTATCCAGAAGATGGGATACGATCTGAAATTCACTAGGGGATTTAACTACGGCTAAGGTCGACCGCTGCCTCTGCGTCTGCTGGCTCCTGCAAGCAAGCACAAATATTACTACCATCAGACCAAGCATGGTTTAGGGTATGTCACGCCTCCAATAACACCCGAAGGCTCGGATAAAGAAGATGAGTTACACTCTCACTCTTTAGAATCTTTCTCTTGGGACTCTGATAAAAGTATCAAGGAAATACTCAAACAAACATTGTCTGCCAACATGGTTTCAACCGACCCTGAAAAAGACGACGAGGATCCACCTGGACTCTTTGATGTAGAACCGTGGGCCCAATGTCTAGACGCACAATGGAAGATGCATTTCAAACATCAAGATCCTCCCAATTTAGACAAAGTCGTACAAATTGATCTAGACGACGAATCCTCCCCTAAAATAATATTCATCAGCAATAATCTATCCAATGAGGATCAAGAATCCCTGCTACAGCTCATTAGGGAATACATAAATGTCTTTGCCTGGAGTTACGAAGACATATCAGGACTGAAACCCCAAATTATTGTCCATAAACTCAATATCTTGCCAGCGGTTCCAGCAAGACATCATGATTGCCATGGAAGCTGAAGTCAACAAACTGATAGCTAGTGTCTTCATCCACAAAAAACAATAATCGGATTGGGTAGCCAATATTGTGTCCATCGTAAAAAAATTAGAAGATCCAGATCTGCATTGACTTCCACGATCTAACTGCGATATGCCGTAGGGATGAGTTCCCCATTCCGATGATAGACATAATAATCGACAACACTTGTGGCTTTGAGCGCTTGTCCTTAATGGACGAGTTCTCAGGATATAATTAAATCAAGATGTTTCCTGACGACAAGAAATACACATCATTTCGAATGCCGATAAGAGTATATTGCTACATAGTCATGCCCTTCGGTCTGAAGAATGTAGGTGCCACATAGAAGCGAGCTATAAGCACCATCTACTATGAACATCTAATATTGATGATATCACCGTCAAGAATCGCTCCAAAGATTATCACCTCCGGGACTTTAGGACTGTGTTCGAGCTTATGCGTGCGCACCAGCTCAAGATAAATTCTACCAAATCCTTTCTAGGAGTCTCCAACGACAAGTTCTTAGGTTTTGCTATAATTTAAAGGGTATCTACATAGGCCCTAAGAAGACTAAAGAAATTCTTAAAATGCGCCCACCAAAGAACTTTAGAGAACTTTATGGCCTTCAAGGAAGTCTGGCGTACATCTAGAGGTTCATATCAAACCTCTCTGGACGTTGTCAGTCGTTTACTTAGCTTATAAAGAAGGGAATCTCCTTTGTTTGGAATGAAGAATGCCAATATGCCTTCGACGATATCAAGGAGTATCTCATGAACCCCCCAGTATTGGTGGCCCCCGTTATGGAAAGACCCTTCTTGCTATATATGTGAGTGATCGATCACTCTTTCGGAGATCTACTAGCCCAAAAAAGTATTGCAGGTCATAAACATACCATCTACTATCTTAGCAGAATGATGGCCGGCTCCGAGCACATCTACAAACCCATTGAGAAGGGGTTCCCCACTCTGGTCTTCGCCATTTAGAAGACTCGGTACTACGTGACAGGTCAAACTATCTAAGTGACCTCGTGAGTCTATCCACTCAAGGTCCTTATGACTAAACCCGGGGCACTCAAATCTCGCCTTGCCACATGGATAATATTGTTGTCACCATAGGACATGGTATTCGTCCGACAAAAGGCGATCAAAGGCCAAGCATTGGCAGATTTTCTGGCAGCCCACCCAGTACCGAAAACCTTTAAGCTCTACGAGATAATTTATGGCGAGGTAGCGGATTCAAACATGACCATAAGAGCAGAGGCCGTTTGGCGAATGTTCTTTGATGGTACTTCAAGAATATGGCCCAAAGGTGATATTGTCGTTGGCATCAGGATCATACTGATTTCTCTATACGACCTTGTCATCAATCGCTCTTATTCCCTCATAGGGCCACACTCTAACAATATGGCAGAGTATAATGCCATCGTCATCGGGCACCAACTCACTAAATAAGTAGGAGTTGACTACCTGGAAGCCTACTGTGATTTCGAGCTGATAGTCAATGAAGTATAGAATGATGACTTGATTCCCTATAACCAAGTCGCGCTTGATATTATCTCTACCTTCGAGGGGTTCTTCATAGAGCACGTCCTTCGACTGCAAAATATCGAGGATGACCCCCTGGCTAGTCTCGCAGCCTCTTTAGCTATTCCAGCCAATACTTATGAACTGATCACCGTGGTCCGTCAGGAGCTGCCCCCCTAAAGAACAACCAGTCTATGCCTGAGCTACTCAGTAGAGACAAGCATCCACTCCCAAGACTAGAGACTTCCTTTCATCGACCACACAACCTATGGAATTCTTTTGGAGAACCCAAAGAAAGCAACTTCTATCAGAAGATGTTCCTTCCGGTTCTATTATGATACAACTACCAAAATATTGTATCGTCGTTCCTACGATGATCTTCTGCTATGATGCTTATCAAATGTAGAAGTAAATCAGTCTCTCTGTCAGAGTCATGATGGGGTTTGCAGTGTCTACCAGGCCGAACCCAAGCTATATGAACGTCTCCGGAGAATGGGTTATTATTGGCCGACAATGGTCGAGGATGCTGTCAACTATGTGGTGGCCATTGCAGGTCAGGCTTCACAATTATTGCAATATCGTGGTAGTGCAATAAACTTAGTTGTACTACTGTGAGCCTACGATAGGATAGGATATAGGATACTAGGATGAGAGAGCGAATACTCAATCACAATTAGAAAATATTTCCAACCTATTAATTCTTTCTATCTTTATCATTCTGAATATTGCTTTCCTTAAAAATTTATGTCCTTCTTTGATGATATCGTATCTTGCTCAATATTGATTCCTTTTGTTTAAATCTGTCTTTAGGATGCTGCCGAAGATCCGATCGCAGCGCTCTGGTGCAATCTCCACGAGGTCGGTTATTCAACCACCTTCGAGGTGAGCCGTAACGGCCACTGCTCTATTATCTCCAGTCCAGAGGGCTGCCTCACTAGTCTAGGTGGGCGTAATCCCAGCAGCTTTCTGGGGTGCTCCATGTCCAGTTCAGAGGACAGTACCTACAGTTTCAAAGGAGCTTCCACCACCCCCACCATAAGTTGATCCTGCACAAATATTTATGCTCTTCCAGAAGATGATAGAGGACCAGAGGGCCCAGGAGGAGGCTCAGCACTGCCAGTCAGACGTGATAAGGCAAGGAATAGAGAATGCTAATTAATTAGCACTTGCAGCCATTGAGAGAGTAGTACTTAATCAACTACAGATTGTTCTACCCCAGGCCAATCCACAGCCGAGGCTGGGTACTATTGTAAATTTCAAGAGGAAGGGGCCAAAGGACTTCAAGGGCACCGAGTGAATCTTTTACGCAAACGACTGGATAGAGGACTTCGAGAGGAACTTGTAATTGGCATAAATCTTGGAGATCCTACGGATAGAGGCAGCTGGAAGCTAGATGTTCAATATAATACTGACATATTTCTCGCGGATCCTAGGATTGAGGCACCTGGATTGACTGAAGGAGTTTTCAAAGAGCTATTCAAAGAGAATTTCTTTTCGGATCTGGCTTAGAGTGCATTAGAGAGCCTGTTTCAAGATCTCGTCCAAGGGAGTATGATGATGAATGAGTATGCTATAGAGTTTTTGAGACTGGACAGGTTTATAGATGGGCAGAATCCTCTAAGGAGAGCAAGAAAGTTTCGAAAGAGTTTGATCAGGGAGATCAAATCCTATACTAGGGGTCACAGTACTGCTACCTTAGAGGAGATGTTGGCGGATGCCCAACAGGCAGAGAATGACTTGGAACTCAGGGCCAAGAGGATGAGAGATGTATTACAGGGAATTAACAGCAGTGCGGGTCCAGCTAAGTGACCCCATTTCCAGCAGCCGAGAGTATAACTGCATCATCAATTTTCTGTGCCAGTCAGGGAACCAGCTCAGCAGTCACATCAGTTTTAGATAACAGTTTATCAGGCACCACAGCAGCCTTAGAGACAGACCGAATAGACTTTTCCTTGTAACTATTGTGAGAGGCTTGGGCATGATTAGAAGAACTGTCGGAAGAGGCTCAGACTATGATATTATTGTGGTTCCCTTGATCATTAGGTGAAGGAGTGTTCCAACAAACCGTATGGACTAGATTGCGATCAGAGAGGTAGAGTTAGGCCACATGTGGTACCGCAGACTGCTCAATACCTGCGGAGGGAGCCACCCGAGCAGGGCGGAGCATTTACGATAACGGTCGAGGAGGCCGACGTTACAGGGGATGGGTTAGCATGTTTTGTCCTAATCTATTATTTTCTATCATCTATTATTTATTATTCTTTTTTATTATAGTATAGTTAGTATACCCTAGCAGAGACTGCAAAACCATGATGGACAGAGACCGTAACACTTTACATGACCATAGTTAGTAATTTTTTTGAATTGCATGCTTGTATGATTTTAGATGGGTTTGAGGTTTGACCTAGAGGAGATACAACCATCTTTAAATTTTGAGGACAAAATTTTTCTAGGGAGGGTAGACTTATAACTACCACATTTCTAGAATTTGGATAATTTTGTCATTTTGCATAATTATAAATAATATGTTATAAAATTTTATTATTTATTTAATATAATGCATGTTATATATATATATATATATATATATATATATATATATATATATATATGTGTGTGTGACTAATATTATTATTCTTTGCCAAATTGGACTATTTAATTAGACATGACCTTAGTGGACCTAACCAACTTGACATGACAACTTAAACAATTAGTTAGAATAGTCTATATTAGACCCAAATAGTTAACCATTCTCTTTATTTAAGGATTAGCCTTAACCTTCATTATGAAGAGAAGCTTTCTCCCTAATTATTTCTTTACGACAAACTCCCAAGGGGTATTCTAGACATATTACATTGCTTGGAGGAGAGTCATAGTGTGGTCAGCCCTATTTGTGGAGAGAAATTATTTCTCCTCTTATTTTATTTATTCTATTTCATTTCTTAATTAGAGTTCTTCCCCAAATAGTTTATCCCTGCGCCAAATTCTTCATAATTCTGTCTCCAATTCACTCCTCTTCACCAACTAAGAAGACTAGAAGCTTGAGATTGGTAAGAGCGCTTGGAGATGAAGGCTTTGGATAAGAAGTTGTGTCCAAATCATGTCCACTTGACTTTGCATTGGGAATCCATATTCCAATAGATAAATTCTGAGATTTTCTCTCTATTTAGGTTATAATTGTTGCATTTAATTATTAGGAACCCACCCATACATTAGGGCTACACATAGGGAGAAACTTGAGCTTATAATTATCCCTATTGTGACTTAGCATTGAGTTTGGTATCCAATTTAGGAGAAATTCGAGATTGGAGCACAAAGTGTTTGTTATTAGGTTTAGTAGATTTGTTTAGGCTTATATTAGTATAATGAGGCCACAATTGGAGACAAATATGCTGTATCTCAATACTTTATGATAGAGGGTAATTTTGGGGATTTTTTCTTTGACACGCGTGAAACACATGCCATATTTTGCTATGATACCTAGAATAGCTAGATAATACCTTGTTTAGGATTTAATCATCATTTATGACATGTTGGTAGGCTTTGGTTTAGGTTTGGAGAATCTTGGAGTGCGTATCATGAGCGTATCCTAGCGTATCCTAATTGTACACCACAAGTGTTTAGTAGAATGCCTACATGTTTATTTTAGCAATGGTATTCAGATTTTTGCAAATAGATATATCCATTTTTTCATTATAAGTGATATATATAAATATAAGAGTATAGGTATATATGTTTATGTGTTGTGTGTGTATTATGCTCGAGTTAGGGTTGTGGAGTGTTACTCCAGTGGCAGTAAAAGAATAAGACTCTGTAGTAAGTGACCTGGTGAGGGTAGTGTGTGTTTATAGTATTGGCGTACATTATGCCTTTCTGTGAGATGAGTATGTGTGAGGAAGTATATATGAGTGTGATGGGAGCATGTGAATAGGTGAAGAGACGATAGGGGTTGATAGTGAGTATTAGTCAAGCTCGAAAGCAGTTTGGAATCGGGAATGGGCAGTATTTGAAACTGTAATTTGTACTTAGTATAGAGCAACAACAGATGCAAGTCTAACAGGAAAGAACTGGGGGTTGTTCAGACCTGGCTTGGGAGAGAATCAGCAGCAAGTAAGAGTTACCGCAGTGAGCTCAGGCCGTACACTGATGAGAGAAGTTTCTGCACTGGAAATCTTTGCTCGGGTATATGCAGTAGGCAACTTACAGTTTAGGGATTATCTCCTGTAGTCTATAAGCAATAGAGAAGCTATGTAGTCGAGTGAGGAAAGCTTCTTAACTGATCAGTAAGGAGTGGGTAGATTGGGAGTATTTGTATGTTAGAGTGTGTATTTAGGCATCCTAGGCTCAAAGATTGGTAAATGGTCTGTGTAGTATGAAGGGAGAAGTGTTCCCAGGTTTATGCTTATGAGTACTAGATGAGTATAGTATAGGTACCATGATAGGTTCGCTCTGGTGCTAGTATCATGGGTTAATTAGTATCTTTGATTTGGGTGTGTATGTATCTTAATATGGCAGGGTATCTTGGACCTAGGTATATTATATATATATTAGTGTGTGTGTTCAAAGGGGGATGAGAGCATTTATAACCTGACTTTAGTTTATTGTGTAAAAGGTGAGGAAGCTCGAGATATGAGCAACAACTAGGTGTGTGAACTGTAGTGCAGTCTTGCACAGGTTGCTATATCGCAGTGGACTCGAGGCTATCAAATGTAGCTTGCTGTAAGTATTGGTGATGGGGTTGCGTAGTGGTGGAGGTCAGAGTTAGAGGGTGTTTAGGTGGGGTGTAGGTGATGAATTGATACTATTGTACTAGTGTCTAGTGTGGCTAAGTGAGTGTATTCATGATATGTGTAGATAGGTGTGACTTCCATTTTTCGAGTGTCCATGTGTATCTGATATTTAGTAAGTGTGTGTGTGTATGTATGTGTGTGTGTGTGTAATTTGTTATTGGTTTAGAGTATTGGGTAATATTCCAAGTGGGTGTTAAGGGTGTACTAGATGATGGTGTGACTTGGTAGATGTGAGTGTCATGTGTTGTGCTAAAGTGTTCATTTTGAGTATGTAGTGATTTAGATAGGCATCTAAGTATAGGAGTATACATGAGGTCTCTTGGTATAGGGTATAATAGAGTGTTAGTAAGGGGAGGTGATACCTTGGTACCATGTAATATATTACTGTCTATATAGTATATATATGATACTTAGTATCTATATTAGCTAGTGTGCCTAGAAACCTAGTTGTAGCAATGTATTAAGATATTGGTTGAGGTACCAAATTAACAGTTAAGGTAATGAGACTAGGTATTGATTCATAGTAAAGGTAAGGCGATGGGCTAAGTTATGAGTTAAAGTTAAGTTAAGGATTATGAACCAAGGTATAGTCTTATGATAAAGTATTAGTTATAAGTTTGGGTAATTAGTCTAGATACTAAGGTAATACTAGATAATAAATATAACTAGTATATATATAAGTTATAATATAGATACTTAGTAATATTAGCTAGTATAGCTAATACCGTCAAGATATGAAACTAGAAATCTAGATAACACCTAGTTTGACAAAATTTAGGTAGTAGACCTAGAAATGGCCCAGAGAATCATATTTTAGTGCATTTTAGCTCATTTCTCCCTTTATTACACCTAATTGACATGCCATTTCATATATAGGTATGTGACACCAGCTCGGATACCGAGTTAAATTTCTTGCACAGGACCAGAGGTGAATACATTCTCTGGTAGCTTCCATTATTTGACAATTACTATAATACAAGTACGTAGAAATATATTACTCGGTTCCTGACACATTGGTACACGGACTATTATATACATGGAGTCATGGGATATTATTTATTGTTTCATTGTTCATCGTGTTCTCATATGGTTATTAGGCAATGTATAATGTTAGATAATGTTCAAAGTTCAATGTTCAATATTTAATATTTTATAATGCCTTGAGTATTTTGCATCGTAACGTGTCATGGTTTGATCCATTGTACTAGTCGAAGAAAGGAGAAATGTTAGCTAGATATGTGATTAAAGCCTAGATAATGCTCAATATTCAATATTTAAGTTAGACAATATTTATTGAATATTAAGTAGACAATGTTCAACCCAAGCCGATCATATATCTAATTAGTATTTCAAACACTTAGTATAGTTACAGTTCTTCACCATAATCTATTTTATTGTCTTATTATATTTTATCGTGATCAGTGTATACCATATTGCTATAGTTTATATGTCTCTTCTCTACGATAGTATGATATTGTTCATTATTTTTTTCTTGTATTACTTTCTCTATTTCTGTTTATAGTCATTATCAATTAATTAGAACTACTATTGGGTTGTACTTTACTCCAATCATAACTGGATATATTTTTTAGATGAGTGGTTAGAAGAGATGTGACCCACCTTTTATGGATCACAAGATGGTGAGCTGACTAAGGATTAGTACCAGCTACTAAGGCGACTTGGATTTCCATTAGCATATTATTTTTATTTCAGTTTAGACATTGGCATGTATATATTATTTTAGATTGTGTTTTAGCTAGACTTTTAGTCTGTGTTGTATTGTATAATAATTTTATGACTCTTTCCTCCATTCCATATCGTGCCTTTATCTTACTTTATCTTATATGATGATTGAGTATCGATTATAATTAAACTTTTATATTGTCCTCCAAATGGAGTTGAGATATTATTGACATGTACCATTATTTATTGTGTAAGATATTTATATATTTTTGTTAACCTAGACATCGTTCTACCGCCGATGTTGTAGCGTAGGTTGAACGTACCCATGTACTCGTGCCCTGATCGTCCGGGTATGAGTCATGATAAACTATGCAAGGAAGTGCCAAGCATGCTAAATCCATACTGACTTTATCCACCAACCCTCGGAGTTCCTATACCCGACCGTTGCCTCTTGGCCATTCGAATCCTGGGGCATGGACATCCAAGGACCGATCAGTCCACCTTCGTCTAAGGGACATCGGTTTATCCTCATTAGTTCAGACTATTTAACCCTGTGGGCGACAGTCGTACCACTCACTGAAGTAAAAATATCAAACGTGATCAACTTCGTTAAGCATCACGTCATATACAGCTTCGGCTTGGCACGAAGATCATCCATGACAATGGTCCACAGTTTGTAAGTCATGTTTTTTATCGATTTTGTGACAAAAACCAAATTTAGAATATAGCCTCAACGACCTATAACCCAGCAGCAAATGGTCTGGCAGAAGCATTCAACAAGACCATCATAAAACTACTAAAAAAGTTTATGTCATCTAATAAGCATGATTGGAATGAGAAGCTAGGTGAATGTCTCTTAGATTATCAAATAATGGTCTGGACACCTGCTAGCAGTACGTCATCCTCCTTGGTCTACGGAAGATAAGGGATCCTCCCCCTCGAGGTCCAAATTTCTTCGCTCCGAGTGGCTCTCTCCAACCGGCTAACCGTTGACGACAATTATCGCCGACGACTACAAAAGTTAGAAGCACTCGACGAGAAGCTTCATTTAGCTCAACAACACATTGAGCTATACCAAGCGCGCCACTTGGGATCCTTCCACAAACGGATGAAGAAGAGGAATTACCAACTGGGTGATCTCGTCCTGATAATAAGAAGGTCGATGGTTATGACCCACAAAATGACCGACAAGTTCTAACCCAAATGAGAAGGCCCATTGGTCGTAGAATTTATATTCTCCTATGGCACCTAACAACTTGCTCATGATGGCCATCAACGTAAGTTCCTGAAAAAGTACTATGTCTAAGGCTAGATTGGTACTTCTTTATCCATATCAGCACAACAAAGATGTATAAGGTTCCTACTTCTTCTTCATCCCAGTGAGTGTCTATGAACGATATTTCTCTATAAGCCCTTATAAGTATTCAGGAGTCCTAGATACGCAATATATAATGGATCCTCAAAAAGCTCCACAGCGGGGCACTCCCCAGGTCCATATGTACACTACCGCAGGGACAACCCAAACCAGTCTCATTATACGCTAGTTCATGTCCATATTACCTCAGATCTATTTTACAAATGATCTCCCCAATAGAGTAACCCTCAGGTCTATCTACATTCTTGGATAGACCACACTCCATAAACTACTCCTTAGTGAGTTTACCGGACATTGGCTCACGTCCATATTACCTCTGAACTACTGTCCTAATATTTTTGCTTGGTCGAGTTTGCCATGTCTATATTACCTCTAAGTAAATCTTCTGGGTTTGGCTATCGATTATGATGTCCATATTATGTCTGATATCGGTTATCATCTCAACTTATCACCCGTAAGGAATTCAAAGTACGCCAACGGTGTTAAGTCCATAAAACTTGCCTTGTCCATATTATCTCTGGCAAGGCTTATCTCAAACCTATTACTTGCACTTAGGTGCGCAAGAAGTAATGGGTCTAAAAAACCTGTCACGTCCATTATAACTCTAATAGGGTTTCATCTCGAACCTAGTACATGGACTCTCATGCGCTAGAAGTAATAGGTCCACCAAAAATTCCCAAGTGGGATATCCTCAACGGTAGAAAATGGTTAACATCTATATTACATTTGAACTATGAGCTGCCCATGTTCCCATCCAAAGAAAACAGCTATATCTATATTACATATGGCTCATTTCTTTTTACTTTCCCAATTATACCGTGATCGTACCTAACCTCTTGGTATGACTATCAATTAGCTCACGTCCATGTTGCCTCTGAGCTATCATCCTCATATCCTTCCAGTAGGGTTTGCAATGACTTTCTTACCTGAGCAAACCTCTCTACTTGACTATCGATTATTACGTCCATATTACCTCTGATATCGATCGTCGTTTAAAACTTAGAACTCATACTTAACTCTAAGTATGCTAGCGATGTTATGTCCATAAAACCTGCCACATCCATAATACCTATGGCAGGGCTTGTCTCGAACCTACTACTTGCACTCGAGTGTGCAAGAAATAATAGGTCCACCTAAGTCCTCCAGTGGGACGTCCTAAACAGACTGCGATATTTTACTACATCTATATTACCTCTAGTACAATATCCAAAATCTATAAACAATTACAACAAATGGAGTAACTTTCATTTATTTTGGTGAAGATAAATGGAAAGCAAACTACATTTGAGGGATTGTCAAGATTCCAAAGCTCAAAGGCACAAAAAAAGATATCAAAAATGCAAAAGAAAAGCTACTGGTGCTGCGGGTAAGAGCATAACTCTGTTATTTGCTTATGGAGATGGGCGATATGGCCATCCAAGCCTACCTAGGACCGACGTTCATTCTTCCTGGCCATAACATCAGGATATTATTAATGAGCATAGTGTCATGACCCACACCCAGTGTAGGGATGCAAATCGAAAACAACGCCCAGCCAACGTCGTAGAATCGGCAGTAGAACGTTGTTTGGGTAATCTATCTTGAAATATGATAAGCAACCAACAATATAAATATACTCAATCATAAATTTAAGATGGAGAATAGCACGAATATGATAAAAGAATAGAATAGTCATAATACAACTCATGAGTCAAAATGATAACATCAATGAGTAAGAGAAAATACTAAACAATAAGTTGGAGACAAATACTAAACAATAACTTGGAGACAAATCTAGTACAAGAGAATAACTAAACATCTAAGCTATAAGTCATAGGTCATCTATCTCAGTTGGGATGAGCCCCTCCTGAGCCAGGGTTTCTGACTCTAAGCCCACAATATCCCGAGACACGTAATGAGTAGGGTACCACTCATCAGTGTCATTTGGAAAAAATATATCCAGTCAGAAAAGGAGCAGAATATATTTCTAACAGCAGTTCTAATCAATGATATAAACTTTGTAATAGTAAATAGATATGAATATACTAGATGCAATAATAGAGATAAGAGATATACAATATGGAAATATCGGAAATAAATAAAAGAATGAACAATATGACAATAAGCAAGAATACTAATGACTAAGTGAGTGAGTACCAACTTTAACATGTGATCGACTTAGGAACTTGATACAAGATTTGTCCTGGCTAATCATACGTGCGGTGTATGATTAATACTATTCAATGAACAAGACTTGATACAAGGAGGGTATAATCACATATCTATACTACATACTCTCCAACCCCGACTGGTATAGTGGATCCAACCATGGTATGCTATGGCATAGGATTCTCTTTGAAGGTAGCAAGTCTCCCTGAGAATCAATACCTGTACATGTACATTAAAAATAATAAAATAAGGCTTGCACAAGATACATCATATATACCAAGAAATAACATCTCATGACGAGATTCAGATATACCAATCAGTGTAACCATCGCGTCAAGAAATCAAGGATATTTACACTAGATACAATGAACATAGAGGATATCATAAATAAAAACTATCATAGAATGTACTCGCCTGAAACCTAGTGCACAGTATCACAGATGTTCGGTACGGTACCTCGAAGACCTAAATAGGCAATATAACATCAATAAAATGTTTCAGAATAAAAAATAGTTAAACTAGTCAACATCTAGGTCAAAAAGTCATTTATAAGTCAAAATAGTCAAACTATGTCACTCTAAGTCAAAATAGTCAAACTTGGTCAAACTAGCTATTTTTAGGCTGCATGAGTCAATCTCTATGATATTGGGTTCATACACTAAGAATCTAGGCCATACAAGCTAAATCTAGGATACAAAGTTACCGTATCGTAAGATACGCAAACAAGAGATATGGAAATAGCATATATGCATACACAAGCAATAATATATATATACTAATCCTAATTACAAATGCTAAGTGGATACCTTGACTTTGAACCAATGTGGTATCGTACCACTAAACCTCCATCTTGATACCCAACTCTAATACGTTGAGTAACCCACAATACCTTGACACTTACCTTGGTATTTCAAGGTAATGTAAACTCTAGTGTATAATAACTACCCAACTCCTAACTATATACTAATATATATATATATATATAAATCTAATATAACTTCTAGTATATAATAATTCCAACTACTAGTATTTACTAATATGAATAATAGATACTAATTACCATGCTACACTAACCATAAATTGTCACGACCCGCACTCGGTGTAAGGGTACAATTCGGAAACAACGCCCAGCCTACGCCGCATAATCGGCGGTAGAACACTATTTGGATAATCTATCTAACAATATAATGAGCCACCAACAATATCAATATACTCAATCATAGATCTAAGATGGAATGAGCATGAATGTGATAAAAATAAAATAGTCACAATACACTCATGAGTCAAATAATAACATCAATGAGTCTGAAGAAATACTAAATAATAAGCTGGAGATAAATCTAGTACAAAAGAATACTAAGAAGCTACAAGTCCCAGGTCATCTGTCTCAGTCGGGATGAATCCCTCTTGAGCTAGGGTCTCTGACTCTAAGCCCAGAACATCCTGAGGCACGTAATGTGTAGGGTACCACTCTTCAGTATCATCTGGAAAAAATATATCCAGTCAGAAAAAGAGCAGAGTACAACTCTAACAACAGTTCTAATCAATGATATAAAGTATGTAACTAAATAGATTTGAATATATAAGATGCAATAATAGATACAAGAAATATACAATAAAGGAAATACTAAAAATAAATACAAGTATGAACAATATGACAATGAACAAGAATACTAAATGACTAAGTGAGTGAGTACCAACTTAAACATATGATCGGCTTGGAAACTTGATACAAGATATATGGCCTGGCTAATCATACGTGCGGTGTATGATTAACACTATTCAATGAACAAGACTTGATACAAGGAGGGTATGATCACATATCTACACTACATACTCCCCAACCCCGATTGGTATAGTGATCCAACCATGGTACGCTATGGCACAGGATTATCTAAGAAGATATCGACACTTTCCGAGAATCTGTGTTTGTACATGTACAAGAAAAACAATAAAACAAGGCTTTTACAAGATACACCATATATACCAAGGAATAACATCTCATTACGAGATCCGAAAATACCAATCCGTGTAACTATCGTATAAAGAAAATATGGATATCTATACACTACCAGAAAAAGTCAAATTAGCGACATCTAAAAACGTCGCTAAATAATAAAATATCGTCGCTAATTTGGTTTAGCGACGTAAGTAGCGACGTTACAAAGTTGTCGAAAAAACCCAAGTCGCCAAAAAAAAATGTCGCTAAACGTCGCTATACCGACGTTTTTAGCGACTTTACTGTGTCGCAAATTTTTGCGACGTTAGCGACGCCAAGTCGCTAAATAGCGACGTTTATTAAAGTCGCTAAAGGTCGCTGATTAGCGACGTCTATAGCGACGTCTTAAATGACCTGGCTATACTGCCATGTCAGCAATTGGCGACGTATAGCGACGTCTTTAGCGACGTTATTAGCGACGTCATTAGCAACTTTTTACAGCATCGCTAATTAGCGACGTATTTAGCGACGTAACTTAACGTCGCTAAACGTCGCTAAACGTTGCTAAACACGTCGCTAATTTTAAAAAAAAAAAATTGTGTCCAGAAGCAAACACCTTACCACAAACACCACATTGGTGATTCCCTGCAGTTTTAGCCTTTCCACTGTGGACAACTGTCGGATCGACGACAAATAATGGGCTAGTAGTACTCTCTCCTCCTATGCTGCAGCATCCCCCTTTGAGCCTCTTGTGGCTCGCACGGTGCCCGCCTAGAGCCTGGTAGGAGTGGAAGCTCTTCTTGCAAGAGGCACACTCGTATCGGCTCTTCCCCAATCTAGCACCGTAACCATCTTCATCACACACACCAACATGATTCAATCTAGTTAACTATATAATCCAATTAAATTAAAGACCACAAGAAGCATTGTTGAAGTATCAATCCAATTAAATATGGATATGCAAGATAACTATATAATCCAATTAAATTAACTAAAAAATTAAAGACCACAAGAAGCATCATACATCATGCCTATTGTTGAAGTATCAATAATTCATAATATACAATCGCATCCTAAATAATAATAAAAATAACTATACTACTACGGATCTGTAGGAGGCTAACCACCGGCGCGCTTGAAGGATAAGAACTCCTCATACTCATCCCGTGGAATCGACACCGATGTCGATGGAGAAGGCAGTGACGTTGGTGGAGGCCATGCCCGCTCCAAGTCTGCGAGTCGCTGGTTGTAAGAATCCAGGGTAGATAACAGCCTCGTACTGCTATCACCCATTGAATCCTGTATCCTCGTTAGCTTCTCGGCCATCGATAGCTGTGACTCCTGCAGCTCCATGATGTTGCGATCATTGGAGGCTCTAATATCATTTATCAATTCCCGTAGCTCCGTCATGCTGCGGTCGAGCATATCCAATCGTGCGATGAGCATCGGATCGTCCGCCTGCGGCTGGGACCGGGACTGGTCCTCCATACTTCGCAGCAAGTCGTCACGGAGAGACGCAATCTGACGGTCAACGGCCTCCTGGACGGCCTTCTGGACTCTGGCCGACGACTGCGAGGGTTGCGACTGCGAGGGGTGTGTGGAATGCGTAGCTGTTGGGGAGTCCCTAGATGACTGCGTCGTAACCAGGGCGCCATAGGAGCCCGTACCGTAGTACGTACCCCTCTGGAGACCACCAGCTACGGTCACCGACAGGTCGTCCGCCGACGGAGATGGACCGGGCTGCGATGAAGTACCAGCCTCTCCAGGTGTAGGTGCACTAACAGTCGCCTGCTCAAGAAGCCTAAGATACTCGGCCTAGAAAAGGTTTAGAAACTCGATAATTGCCTAAGTTATATTAAAATAAACACAAAGTAAAGTAATACTTACATAGGTCTGTGAGGCCCTCTCATCAATGAGATTTCTGTCCTTGCGATGGGTGGCCAAGAAGACGGTCACCATTTTTGCATCCTCACCCCTCTGTACCTGTTAAAAATATATTATTTATTACTAAACTTAAATATTTTTTCCAAGTACCATTTTATGGTACTTATATTAAAATAATATATTTTAAAAGAAAAAACATACCAAATGACGGAAATGTTCCGTCATCGGAATCGAGCCACCACACCACTTGGCAGCATTCTGCCTAGCCGCCTTGGCCTTCTTAGACCTTTCCTTGTAGCTCGGATCGACGAATCTAGCCCTCATCGCAGTCCACTGCTCAGGCGTGATCCAACCTTAGATCGATTTTCCAGCACGATCACGAGCCTTCTGGTCATCCAGAGCATCTCAGATAAGCTTGGCGGCAACGGTAGGAAAGAGCCTCTCGATCAACTCGGCCCCGTACGGAGGATAAAAATACGTTTGCTACAATAAATAATTCATTAAGTTAGCATCACAAATATGCATAAATTAGAGGATTTATTTAATATACTTTTACCTGAAAGTGTGCAAACCAGAACGCCTTCCTCTCCTCCGGAGCCTCAGAGTAGTTGATCCAAGGGCCACCGTAGTTGTTCCTCAGAAATTGGCCCAGGCGTCTCTGAAACGACGATGGACGATATCTATACAGAGATAATAATTTAGATTACTAAAAAAGTCAATATACGATGAATAAAGAGAAACACAAATATATACTAAACCATCTAATTGACTTACTTTGTACCGTCGGTCCAAATTTCTGTCCTCGTCTCCTCCGGTGGTGCGCATGGAGAATCTTGCTGATGCTGAGACAACGTCGGCACGATCTCCTCGACATGCTCATCTGTCCCCATGGTTCCGTCAGCAGGAGGAACGCTGGACGAGGGTGAACTATCACGCCAGGAACTACTCGTCCCAACAGTCGGGCATGTTTGTGATCGATATACTGGAGTACTGGGCGACGATGATCCGGAACCAACAGTAGACAGTACCGGAGTGGCACTCTGTCTACCTCGGGACCTGCCGAATCCTCCGCGTCGTCCTGTCATATCTGATAACAACATATGATGAATATAGAGAAACACAAATATCTACTACATTCTATAGTCGAAATGTGATACATATCTCAAAGCATTATACAGTCAAAATATAATACATATATTCGTTAATGGGTACATCTACTTCTATATGCAATATTTATAGTCAAAATATAGTTACATTCTACATGCAATATTTTTTATTTTCAATCATCTTCAGAAAATTCATCTTGTTCGCCTTCGTCGTCCTGCTCTTCCTCTTCCTCGTCTTCACTTTTATCTGCTTTATCGTTCTCTTCGAATAATTCTACATCTTCTACATTATTACTCATGTAATGAGTAACTTCCGTTGAGTCCACATCTACAATATTTGTTACAAGAGGTAGATCGTCCTCCTGATAAGCTATTTCGTCAATGTCAAAGGTATTTCTAGCTTTAGTCTTGCATACTGCCCACCAATTCGACCTCGCTGTCCCCCGTCTAGGATAAGTTGTGAAGTACACGAGCTGAGCCTGACTTGATAGGACAAATGGTTCGTAGCCTTGATATCTACGCTTGTAGTTTATATCCACAAGGCTATGCTTGTCAATTTTCCAACCTTGATCTTGAATCGGATCGAACCATTCACACCTGAATAGCACGATATTAGCAGGTTCTGTGCCATAATTATATGTCAACTCCACAATCTCTCGTAAGATGCCAAAAAAATTATTGCCCGGATTGACATCTTTGTAGTTTGAAGATTTGATACACAAACCACTATTTTTTGTGGAATCAAGATCCAGAAAACTGTCTCTGATAGGAGCATTTGTTGACTTGAACCTGAACCCATTCACACAGAAACTTGGCCATATTTTTACGACAGTAATTGGTCCCTTGGCTAGAGTCCTAAAAGATTCAGTCTCGGGTGATATTAGACGATCGACCTAAATACCAAAGTAGCAATAGTAAGTTATTTGTTTTGCAAGTGCAAAAATAAAAAGTAATTACCAAGCATCTTACATATGCGCTCAACCAAGAAGGAAAATGGCATCTCATATCTTGTTCTACTTCTTCGTCTATTATGTAGGGTCTAACCGACCTCAACTCATCATTATATGTGCTAAAAAATAATGAAGCAACTGCTGATTAGTAGCATAATAGTATCTTATACTATTACATTGAGATGATGTAAACGTGGACGTATTAATTACTTACCCCTCTAGCTTCTCCACTTCATCCTCGTCGCAATTGAGTAATATATACAATTGAGCAGCCCTTAGCTCATCGTTATTCAAATATCTCTTCTTCATTTTTCCCGAAGGCTTTCCAGATGCATTGAATACTTTGAGTATTGCATCATTAGATTTCTGATATGTGTCATCATTTTTGGGAGCTTTCGTCCTATTAGTAGCAATATACGGTTTGAAATACGTCGAGCAAAAGTTTGTAATCTCCTCGAGAACATAAGCTTCATAAATAGAGCCTTCAACCCGTGCCTTATTTTTTACCTTTCTCTTTAGGTGATTCAGATGGCGCTAGAAGGGGTACATCCACCGATAACCGACAGGACCACCAACACGTGCCTCATAGGAAAGATGAATTGGCAAATGCTCCATAGAGTCAAAGAATCCAGGAGAAAATACCTTCTCGAGCTTACATAGCGTTACCGCAATGTCCCTCTCTTGCTTTTCTAGACGATCGACGAGCAACTTAGTACAACAAAGATCTCTGAAGAATATGCTCAGCTCTGTCAATGGGTCCCAAATGACCTGCGGTAAGAATTCTCAAAATGCAATCGGAATTAACCTCTCCATGAATACGTGACAATCGTGGCTCTTCATACCTACTAGTTTGTTCTCCTTGAGGTCGACGCATCTTTTCAAGTTCGACACGTACCCGTCTGGAAACTTTAGACCCTGAATCCACCTACAAAGTCTACCTTTGTCCTCTTTATCCAGTGAGAAAACTAACTTAGGTTGCTTTAACTTTCTATTCCCCTCCTCTATCAAATGCAATGGAGGACGTCTACATATGTCTTCTAAGTCCAACCAGGCCTTCGGATTATCTTTCGTCTTCCCCTTTACATCCATTACAGTATTAATTATTTTAACAAACACATTCTTCTCGATATGCATGACATCAAGGTTATGTCTGATCAGATTGGTGCTCCAATATGGCAGATCCCAGAATATACTCCTCTTTGTCTAGTTATGGGTGCGACCAAATCCGTCACACTTGTACCCCTTAGCATGCTCTTCGATAGCACTTGGTAAATCTTTTACCTCTTCCCATATCGTGCATCCGGGCCACCTTGGCGGTGGATTGGACTTCTCTACAACTCCCGTACGAAAAGCATTCTGATTCCTCCGGTACGGATGATCCTTCGGCAAAAATTGTCGATGACAATCGAAGAAGCACGGTTTGCCTCCGTGTTTCAAACGGAAAGCCTGAGAACGGTCCATGCAATACGGACATGAGAGACGACCATGGGTGCTCCATCACGATAATATTCCATAGGCCGGAAAGTCATTGATGGTCCACATAAGTGCTGCCCTCATCTGAAAATTTTGCTTTCTAGAAACATCGTACGTGTTGGCACCGACTTCCCACAGCTGATTCAACTCATCTATCAAAGGCTATAAATACACATCGATGTTCCTCTTCGGATTGTTCGGACCCAGGATAATAACGGTTAGGAACATATAGGAGTCTTCATGCACATTCAAGGCGGTAGATTGTACGGAGTGACGATCACAGGCCAACACGAATACTGGGAGCCCGAAAGTCCGAATGGGGTAAAACCGTCAGAGCAGAGCCCCAATCTGACATTACGCGCTTCCTCGGCAAAATATGGATACTCTCGATCAAAGTGCTTCCATGCTTCTCCATCGGATGGATGATCCAATACTCCTTCGATCTGTTTTTGCCTGTGCCAACTTATGTTTTCTGTAGTCTCCTTAACCATAAACAACCGCTGCAACCGCGGCGTCAAAGGCAAGTAGTGCATCGAATCGGTAGGCTTCCTTGCACCGACAGACTTTCCTCTAACAGTGGCCTTGTAGCGATTAACAACACAGAATCTGCATGCATCTTCATCCTTGTCGTCTTTGTAGTACAACATGAACCCGTTCTGACATGCATCGATTTTCTCGTATCCCATCCAAAGCGATCTCACCATCCTCTTAGATCGGTAGAAGTCTTTAGGCAACTTTGCACCCTCGGGCAAGATCTCTATAATCAAATCGAGCAGTCGATTATAGCATTCTTGTGACATGTTAAAATTGGACTTGATGCTCAATAATCTTATAACCACCTCCAACGGTGAATGATCCTCACAACCAGGATATCGTGGAGTCCTTGTATTCTCAAGCAACTCCATAAACTTTGCAGCATCGACATTCGGTGCCTCCTCAGCTGCATCATAATTATCCGGATTGAAACTAGGTCCCGCCGCATCATAATTGTCAGGATTGAAACTAGGCCTCGCCGCATCATAAACCATGTTCACCAACCCGTCGTCGTAAGCATCGTGGTCTTGGACATCCATATACGGCTCTACATAGGGCTCCGACTCCGATGCTAGAGATACAAGTTCTCCGTGCGCGGTCTACTGATAGTAATTCGTCGTAAAGCCCTTCGAGTATAAATGATATGTAACTTCCACTTCTGGATGATATTTCCTGTTGCGACATCTCATACACGAACACTTAATTTTGGTACCGTCCATGTACTGAGGGAACGCCTTGGCGAACTGCAGGAACTGCTGTACACCCTCAATGAATTCATCCCGCACACCGCACATGTCATCAGGATGACGGTTGTACATCCACGAACGATGACGCAGATAGTAATTCATATCCATTTCTAGATAATTCTGCAAAAATGATAGTATGTATCATATAAATCATTACATACAGTGGTTTATCACCTAACTTCATAACTTAACCGTACTATAAAAATTATATCTGATATAATACATACTTTCATTTATCAAAGTCTAAAATAAGCAATATTCAAAACAACTAAAAAGAGGCCAAGTCTCTTAGTTTTTTAATATTTTATACTATTGGTAAAAGCTTGGGTTCTTTACTGTATACAATGCTTACTAGGACATATAGTTACTTAGCTAACTATTAACAAAATCAAGTATATCAGTAAGTAACTATTTAACTACACTAACTATGTACTAATTTAATACAAAACTGATACCCTTAACTTCTACCCAATAACTCATGCTAACCCATATTAAACCAACTAACCAATACCTGGACACTAAGCTAACTAAAACTAGTATACATAGCGCACTAAATGCAACTAAAAACAGATACTGATACAGTGGTACTTATTGATACTTACTGATACATGGTTGCTGAAATGACACAGTGCTGATGGTTTTCCTCTTCGGTTGCCTGCTCACTGTTGCAGACCTCCTTCTCACTGCCCACTACAAGGCTCGAGCATGCCATCCCGCTTATTCTAGATACCATCTTAGTACACTCCTATCTAACATCTCTAAACATCACTAACCTACATATCTATATATACCCTATTAACACTTGACTTTATACCTTGTCTGCATCAACTCCTATAATTGCTTGTACTGATACCTCACACAGTCCCTGATATATATCAGTGTATAAGTACTGATGACTGATACCAAACTGAAACTGAGATGCACTAAGGCATGCCTCTGTAGTGCCTAGGGACTGCCCCCAAGCCTAACTGACAGGCACCATTTGGGTGCACTGCTGCAGTGCCCCATGCCAGAGCCCCAAGTCTGTAACCAAACTTTATTTGGTCTCCTCCATGTACCAATACTAACAACAGATAATATACTAACTGATAACTCCACATACTAACACTTCTAAAGTATATCACTTGCAGGTAATAACCCTACTACAACTGTCACAATCCCTCACATCTCGAGCTTAGTGTCTGTGTCACTATCTGTGTCCATGTGATATTAGTGTCTGTGTCCATGTCAAAAAACCTAATCCTAACCCTAAGGTCCTTATCATTGTCTGTGTCAGTATGTGTGTGTCGTGTCTGTGTCAGTATCACATATGGAGAGAGAGAGAGAGAGAGAGAGAGTTAGGCTTTACCTAGAGCTCGAGGAAGAGGAGGGGGGTGCCGGAGTAGCTGCGGGGGAGGTCGACGGAGCAGGCGGTCGACGGAGCGGGGGGGGGGGGGGCGGAGGAAAATTTTTTTTGTTTCAAAATTTTGACAGTTGAGGAAAAATGGAAATCGAGCCCTAGTTAACCAAATTTTAGCGACGTTTAGCGACGTCAAAGAAGGACGTCGCTAAATTAAATTATAGCGACGTTAAGGTCGTCGCTAAACACGTTGCTAAATATTTCTAATATAAATGTCGCTATTTGGGTCGCTAAACGTCGCTAACTTAGATATATTAGCGACGTTTAATGACCAAAATTGAACTTATAGCGACTAATCTTATAAAAACTGAATATAAGTCGCTAAACATTGTTAAATATCGCCAATTAGCGAAGTCTACCGACGTTTTACATAGAGTCGCTAAATTAGCGAAGTTTTCACTTGGAGTGGCTAAAATACGTCGCTAATCCCGCTTATTCTAGTAGTGATACTAGATACAATGAACATAGAGGATATCATAAATAAGAAACTATCAAAGAATGTACTTGCCTGATGTCTGGTGAATAGTCTCACAGATGTCTGCTACGGTGCCTCGAAGACCTAGATATGGAATATAATATCAATACAAGGCTTCGGAATGAAAATAAGTTAAACTAGCCGACATCTTGGTCAAAAAGCCATTCCTAAGTCAAAACAGTCAAACTAGGTCAACTCTAAGTCAAACTTGTCAAACTTGGTCAAACTACTTATTTCTAGGTTGCATGAGTCTATTTCAATGATGTTTGGTTCATAAACTATGAAACTATGCCATATAAGCTAAATCTAGGATACTAAGATACCGTATCTCAGGATACGCAAACAAGAGACATGAAATATTACATATGCATATTCAATCAATAATATGTATACTAATCCTAACTACCAAATGGTATATGGATATCTTGGCTTTGAACCAACTCGGTATCGCACCACTAAACACTCATCTTGGTACCCAACCCCATTACCTTGAGTACCCTCAAATACCTTGACACTTACCTTGGTATCTCAAGGTAAATATGAGATCTAGTATAATTCGTTACCCAAACACTCACTTCATACTAATAGGTATATATGTGTCAATCCAATATAAACTACTAGTATGTATTAATATCAATTACTAGAGTGAAAATTAAATACTAACTACTATGCTATACTAAGTATCCTTACCAATTATACAATTACAAATGTACACATATCTACTACTACCATACAAATATATATACAATATATATATATATATATATAACTTAACTAGAAAACATAAGAGAGATATATATAACTCTAATAGTATCACTAGATATAATAATACCTATGTAAAGATAACTAATAGCTAGGTATGAACTAACTAGCTAACCAATGAACTAACCTACCAAACAACTACACATCTACCTAGCTATCCATGCTGAAACTGTTATTGTTCGCTGTTTGTTGTCGCGATTGTTGTCGTTGTTGCTAGCCGTTGTTGCTATTTGCTGCTGTCATCGTTGTTTGTTGTCACGGTTACTGTCGTTGTTGCTGGCTGCTGCTGCTGTTTACTGCTGCCGCCGCTGCTTGATGTCGCAATTGTTGTCGCTGTTTACTGTTGCTGTCGCCGTTGGCTGCTGCTGTCGCTGTTTTCGTTATTGTTGGCTGCTGTAGTCGCTGTTGGCGGTTGCTGTTCTGTGTCTGATTCTCCTTCTCTCTCTATACAACAACACACACACAAGCATACTACTTACATATATGTATAACACTCCTCTCTTCTATACACATATGTACATATATTACCCTCCTCTCAACTATACATATATTTATTATATACAACACATATAACATAAGTACATATATATAAATACACATTTACATATATAGGTATATAACTCATATACACTACTAGACTATATATATATATATATATATATATATATATATATATATATATATATATACATATACATATACATATATATTTAATTTACATATATACATATATCATACTATTCAATATCTATATCTATATATAGGTGTATATCTACATGTATATATATAACACATATGCATATAGATACTTGATACTCTAGTACAATAACCACATATATAAACATAATAATATATATATACACACATATATGAATACATTTATTACAATAGCTAAGAACAATAGAAATTAGATCTAGAAATGAAATACAACAAACACGTGGAGTGCATCGCACCCGTATCACACTAGATCTATGATACGCTTGCCACACAAGTCCACCACATAATAAAATGTACCTCGAAGGACACGAGCAAGTCTAATATATTATTTATGAACAATACGAAGAGTCAAACACATATCTACGTGTCCGTGTCAAAATATGACATGCACAAAGCCCCGTATCGGAGGAAAAATCCCCAAATCAATATGTATCACCAAATTATTGGGATACGACCTACACATAACCAATTATGGATACAATACTAGCCACAAACACACAAACACATGCCAAGTTGATCTATAGGACCAATTGACAACCACAACAAGTGTCAATCTCAGAATTCTATCAAAATTGACAAAAAAAACACCATAACTTTCTTATTTGGCCTCCTATGAACTCAATTCCAAATCCAATTGGTAGCCTATGCATATGGGTTAATTTATAATGGTTAAATCACATATTTATAACCTAATTAAAGGGGAAAAATAGAATTTTACCTATTGGGAGATGGATTTCTAATGCAACCTCCAAATTTGATAAAATTTGCCTCCAACTTATAGATTCTTGCTCCACTTTGTAGATCCTTGCTTCCTCCTTCTAGATCCTTGCTCCACTAGTCTCTAATGGTGATTTGGGAGAGAATTGGGATAAAATTTGGTAGGGAAATGATGTGGGAATGAAGGAATTTGGTTGATGGAAATTCTATATCTACTTTTGATATGAAAAGTGGAGAGAGAAACTCCCCCCCCTCTTTATGTAGGCCGGCCCCCTTGCCCCTTCCTCAAGCTACTATGTAATGTCCATTATACCCCTTGGGGCCTCTCATGAATAAATAATTAAGGAGAGAAGGTTCTAGTCTAATGGTTTAATTAAATTAATCATCCTCATAATTAATGGGCTTTCTATTTGGGCTCAATTCTAACTAATCATAAATGTTGGTCCATGAGTCTAAACTAAACTAGTTAGGTCCACTAACACAAGTCCAAAATAATAAACTAACATCTAACAATAATTAAATAATAATACAATAAATAATTATACAACATGCACAATATTTAATTAATTATAAAATGAGCCAAATATCCTTTCCTAAAAAATATGGTAGTGACATCAATGCAACTAAATACATATACCCTTATATACATACGTACCTACAAATATATATATACCTAGCTAGATATATATAAGTAGTATATATATAGTTCTAATTTACTAATTAATCACAAGTATATACATATAGCTACTAACTAAACTAGATAACTTAACTAACTATCAACTAGCTAATAACCAAAATATTAACTAACGACTAACTAGATAACTAATTTAATAGATAACTAACTATCAAATAACGAACTGGCCATACTACCTAGCTTTGAAATATGCTGGAACTATTATTGATACTGATCAATGCTGCGTTGCTTGTGCTAAGCACTGAAATGATGCCGTTGTGCTGTAGCCTTGCTGCCTCACTGCTGCAGCTGCTTGTGCAACTTTGAGCCATAGCTGCTGCTGCTCTAAGCTATGGTTCTTGCTAGTGCTGCTGCTTCCTATGCTAAGCACTGGAATATTGCTGCTGCTGCTGTACATTGCCTCTTGCAGTGAAATTGCATGCTGCTGCGACTGATGCAAACTCGCTGCTAGCTGCTTGCTGTGTTCTCGATTGAATCACAGCACACATTGTCGACCCCTTTCCAACACACACAAAAACACACTCACACAAGCACTCGAATGCACAATACTTATATATACACATACATATATATATATATACATATATATATATATATATATATATATATATATATATATATATATATATATATATATATATATACATAGATGTACACCCATCAATATATATACATATAAACACTCAAGTAAACATACCCTCATCTATACCAATATATATATATATATATATAATCATAAACATACATATATATGTACCCACACACAAGTACTTATAGATATAGTATCCCATACATATACACATAGGTAGATATATCACTCTCTCTCATACATACATAGCGATATAGTAGCATCATACACATAAATACATATATACAACATACATGTATACATATAGCATAATTATCCAAATAGTTAGTTATATATATAGACGTATATCTACATATATATATAGATACATATGCATATAGATACTTGATACACTAGTACACATAACTACATATAAATACATAAATATATATATATATATATATATATATATATATATATATATATATATATACATATGAATACATCTATTACAAGTAGCAAAGAATAATAGAAATTGGATCTAGAAATAAAATCAAACAAACACGTGGAGTGCATCGCACCCGTATCACACTAGTTCTATGATACACTTGTGATATGAGTCCACCACATAATCAAATGTACCCCGAAGGACACGAGCAAGTCTAAATTACTATATATGAACGATACGTAGAGAAAAATATACATCTATGTGTCCGTGTTAAAATATGACATGCACATGTCCCGTGTCAGAGAAAAACCCCTAAATCAACACGTATCACCAAATTGTTGAGATACGACCAACACGTATCAAATTATGGATACGATACTAGCCATAAACAAACAAGCACATGTCAATTTCGTTTATATGACCAATTGACATACACAAAAAGTGTCAATATCGGAATTCTCCCTAAATTGACACAAAAAGTATCATAACTTTCTCAATAGGCCTCCTATGATCATAATTCTAATTCCTATGGGTATCCTATGCATATGTGGTAGTTTTTCATGATTAAATCTCAGATTTAGAACATAATTAAAGAGGAAAAACTGAATTGTACCTATTGGGAGATGGATACCCAATGCAACCTCCAATTTTGATGAAATTTATCTTCAACTTGTAGATCCTTTCTCCTCTTTGTAGATCCTTGCTTTATCTTTCTAGATCCTTGCTCTAGTAGCCTCTAATGGTGATTTAAGAAGGAATTAGCATGAAATTTGGTTGGAAATTGATGTGGGAATGAAGGAATTTGGTTTATGGAAATTCTAGATCTAGATTTGAAATAAAAAGTGGAGAGAGAAATTTTTTCCCCCTCTTTTTATAGGCTGGCCATTTGACCCCCTCCCCAAGTCACTATATAATGTCTAATATACCCCTTGGGGCCTCTCATGAAGATATAATTAAGGAAGGAAGGTTCTAGTCTAATGGTTTAATTAAATTAATTATCCTCCTAATGAATGGGCTTCTAATTGGTCTCAATTCTAACTAATAATAAATATTGGTCCATGGATCTAATCTAAACTAGTCAGATCCACTAAAATGACTCCAAAATATTAAACTAACATCTAACAATAATTAAATAATATAATAAGTAATTATTCAACATGCATAATATTTAAATAATTATGAAATTACTAAAATATTCTCTCCTAGAAAATATGGTAGTGACAAGTCTACCCTCCTGAAAATAATTTTGTTCTCGAAATTCAAAGACGAAAACTACCCACAAAAAATAACAGAATAGAGCAAAAGAACAGAACATCACTAGGAAAGAATATACCTCAAGGCAGAAACAAATATGGATAATGCTCTCGCATTTCATCCTCTCACTCCAAGGTAGACTCCCTTCGAGAGTGATACCTCCATGCGACGTGTACCAAAGGAATAGTCGGGTTCCTCAGTACCTTCTCTCTCTGATCTAGAATCTTAACTTGTTGCTCTAGATAGCTAAGAGTAGGGCCCACCCGTTTCTCCGAGTGATCCAATACGTGACTAGGATCTGTCACGTATCGTCTTAACAGTGACACATGAAACACGTTGTTTACTCCCTCTAATGCATGTGGTAAGTCTACTATGTAAGCAACTGCACCAACCCTCTCGAGAATAGTGAAAGGTCTGATGAATCGCGGACTAAGCTTCCCACATCCATCAAAGCGAATCGTGCCTTGTGTCAGAGAAATCCTCAGAAATACCAAACCACCAACCTAGAACAAAACATAACCTTAAGAACTTAATCTATAATAAACAACCAAAAACAAGCATAAAACAAAAATCTAAAATTATAACTCAAACTCCAAAGGTCTCCGTTGGCTGTCGGCCCAATGCCGCTGTCTGTCCTGCGTCACACGAAGTCTGTCGCTGATTAGCTTAACCTTCTCCACTGCATCCACAACCATCTCTGGCCCCAGCAAAACTCTCTCTCCAACATCGTCCCATGACAAAGGACTACGACATCAACGACCGTACAGAGCCTCAAATGGTGACATCTCTATACTAGTCTATTAGCTGTTGTTGTAAGCAAACTCTACCATATGGAGATGGTCCTCCCAAGATCACTCAAAATATAGTACACAAGTGTGCAACATATCCTCGAGAGTCTGAATAGTTCTTTCTGACTTCCCATCTATCTGGGGGTGATATGCAGTACTAAACTTGAGCTGGGTGACCAAACTCGCCTATAAACTCCTTAAAAAATAAGAAATAAAATGACTATCCCGATCCGAGACTATGTTGATAGAAATTTCATGTATCCTAACGATCTGCCTCACATACATCTCTGCCAGCATCTCCGTAGACAAACCAAATTGAATGGCAAAAAGTGGGCCGACTTGGTCAACCTGTCAACGATGACCCAAATCGCGTCTTCCCTCCTGGAGATCATGGATGTCCGGACACAAAATAAATAGTAATGTGCTCCCACATCCACTCTAGAATAGGTAATGGATGAACTAAACCTCCTGGCCTCTGCCTCTCGGCTTTCACCAGCTGAAACACTAAGCATCTGGATACAAACTATGCCACTTCCCTCTTCATGCCATACCACCAAACAATCTTTCGCATATCCCGATACATCTTGTTGGCACCTGGATGTATGGAATACTGAGAGCAATACGCTTCCTGCAACACCTCCTCATGCAGCTCCCCACTAGGAACATAAAATTTAACGCCATGTCTTAAAGAACCATCCTCGACAATGGTGAAATCATCCTCCAATCCTGCTCTCACCAGAGCTCTGATGCTCCTCAGAGATATATTCTCATACTGGGCTGCCTTGATCGTGTCCCTCAACTCTGAGTGTATCTGTAATCCCTATATCTACATATCTAACCCAGGAACTATCACCTCAATGCCCAAGCTCTCCAAGTCCTCCAACAAATATCGATCCCACATCAAGAACATAGCTATCGGATACCTGCTCAAGGCGTTGGCAACTATATTAGCTTTTCTAGGATGATAGTGCAAAGATATGTCAAAATCCTTCATCAATTCCAACCACCGACGCTGTCTTATATTCAACTATTTTTTTATTAAAACGTACTTAAGCTCTTGTGTTCTGTGAAGATCTCCACACGCTCTCCATACAAATAGTATTTCCACAACTTCAGGGCAAAGATGATTGCTACCAACTCCAAATCATGGGTAGGATAGTTCTTTTCATGAGGACACAATTGTCGAGATGCATAGGCAATCACTTTCCCATTTTGCTGAAGAACACAACCCAAACCTTTCCCTGATGCATCACTATAAATAGTGAAACCTCCAGACCCTGATGGCAACGTCAAAATAGGAGTAGACGTCAACCACTTTTTCAATTCCTCAAAAGCAACTCGGCAATCCTCTGTCCAAACAAACTCTACATCCTTTCTGGTGAGTCTGGTTATCGGCTCGGCAATCTTCAAAAAATCTTGAATAAACTTCTTGTAGTAGCCTGCTAATCCCAAGAAACTCCTGATCTCTTGTACTAAAATTGGGGTCTTCTAAGACTCCACTGCTACGATCTTCTACGGATTCACTGAAATACCATCACCAGTGATAACATGTCCCACAAACTCTACCTTGTCCAGGAAGAACTCACACTTGGACAGCTTCCCTTATAACTTCTCCTTCCTCAGCACATCCAACACAATCCACAAATGCTTATCGTGCTCCTCCGGTGTCTTCGAGTATATGAGTATGTCATCGATGAACACCGCCGCAAACTTATCAAGGTGCTGATGGAACACCTTGTTCATCAAATTTATAAATATCGATGGGGCATTAGTCAACCCAAACGGCATCACCATAACCTCATACTGGCCATACCGAGTCCAAAAAGCAGTCTTCGGTATGTCCTCCATCTTCACTTTCACCTGGTGGTAGCCTGATCTCAAGTCTATCTTAGAAAATACCTTGGCAACACTCAACTGATCGAATAAGTCATCAATCCATGGCAAAGAGTATTTATTCTTGATAGTGAGATTATTCAATGCCCTGTAATCAATGTACATGCGCACTGATCCATCCTTCTTCGGTATAAATAATACAGGGGCTCCCCATGGTGAAGAACTCGATATGATAAATCCCTTATCCTGTAACTCATCCACTTGCTTCTTCAGCTCGACTATCTCGCTGTTGTTTACTCTATAGACATGCTATAAAATTGGTTCTGCACCTGACACCAAGTCTATAGAGAATTGAACATCTCGATCTGACGGCAATCCTGGCAATTTCTCATAAAATGTATCCAAGAACTCCGCTATCAACGGATGCGGCAACTCCTTATCTTCTACCATAGCTCCACAGATAATGCTTTTCCCTGCTCTGCAGTTCCTCTAGCAAACTCGAACTCTAGCTCTCCTAGCAGACCAAACAAAACTCTACCTCCTCTACAATCTATATTAGTACGGTGCCTACTCAACTAATCCATCCCGAGTATAATGTCGTAACTCGGAAGTGGCATTACAAGTAGACACGCACTCAACTCCCAGCCTCCCAGAGTAACTCTTCGATCCTTACAAATATCATTAACCAGGATAATATCTCCTCCGGTCATGATCTTGCAAGTCCTAAGCAAAGACACAACTACCAAACCATGCTTCAGAGTAAAAGAAATAAATACAAAATTATGGGAATCATCACTATCAAACAAGGCTAAAGCTGGAATAGAATCAAGAAGAACAGAACCTGCGATGATATCTCCGGTAGGCTCGTCCTTCTTGATAGTCATAACAAACGCTCATCTCTGACGTGCACCTCCCTAATGCTGGATATAATGCTCTATTGGGTCAGAAACAGCGGTCCCCTCGACTGTATTACAGGTGGTCTCGCCTGTATCCTCGGAGCTGGAGCTGCTCCCTGAACTACACGACGAGGATTGGAAGGACACTTCCTCAACTGATGCCCTTAGTTACCATAATACAAACAAACTCCTAGCCTCCTCCTGCAAACTTCCCAGATGTGGCCGAGATTTTTGCAGTAGTGGCAGGAAGCTTATTATAACTATCTCTGCTGCTATGGTGCCGGGTGACATGTTGCCCGAGCTGGAGTCTGGTGCTGTTGCGGTTGCTGAAAAGTCCTAGACTGGAAATAAGAATGCTTGACAGATGTTGTGCTGTTGTTTGCCTCAGAAAAGAATCACGATCTCTCTTGGGCTTCAAACCCATCTCCCGCTCAACCTTGCGTGCCTCTGCAAGTATCTCCGAGTAGGTCTCATAAAAAGACGGAATGAGGATCTTCACTTCTCAGTTTAGACCCTCGCAAAATCGAATAGCTCAAACCTCTGGCTATCTCACCAAATACTCCATAAATTGGTTCAACCTGTCGAACTCTACAGTGTATTCCTCCACAGACATGGTCCCCTGAATAAGGCTCATAAATTGCCTACCCAAGTCTAACCTGTCTATCCGAGCGAAGAATTTTTCTTGAAGAGGTCCTTGAATACCTCCCATGACTGTCCTACGTCAGCAAAAAATAGCTTATTCCTGAACCAAGGGCGGGCGACGTTGAACAGTTAAAGTCCTACCACCTCAACCTTCAGATCCTCAGAACGACGAGACACCCTCATAAGATGCTCAATGTCCTCGGGCCAATCATCAGTATAGAAGATGCCCTTCGTCCCCTTAAATACCCTAGGCTCCAGCTTCTTGAAGTCCTGAATATTGCCTAGCCGAAGTTGAGCAACCTGAGGAGCAACCTACTGCTGGACCGGAACTCCTCTCTCTACTACGGCACGAGCAAGCTGATGAGCACCCTCGATGCCCTGTTGTAAGACGTCGGTCAGTCTATGGTATGCCTCAGACTGAGCCCTCTATGCCTCCAAAATCTTGCAAAACAGTAAGAATATTTATGTCGTATCTGCTGGCACGAAAGGTGGAGGTGGAAGTCCCTTAGATACAGCTCGCACAGTCCTCTGAGTAGGAGGTAGACCTCCGAAAGCAGCTGATACTCCAATCACCGGAGAAGTGACTAGTGTAGGGCCTCGGGACATCGCAGACATCTTAAAAGTTGCTTTCCCCTACTACGATCTAGTCTTAGGTGGCATCCTGAGACAAAGTGAAAGAAAGAATCAATATGGCACATGATGTAAGACACTCAAAGGAAGGACCGTTAAAGATTAAATATCAATATTAAGAAAGAATAATTGAATTGAATCAAAATAGTTTTTGCTAGATGTGATTAAGTATTCTTAGCCTGTAGCCAATATCCTATATCCTGAAGCAGGCTCATAATAGTACTCAATTCAGAGCATCACTATGAATTTTAATAATTGCGACCTCGAAGAGACCTGCATGGGCCACAACTAAAAATGTGTCACGACCCGCACCTAGTGTAGGGATGCAAGTCGGAATCAACGTCCAGCCTACGTCACAGAATCGGCGGTAGAACCTTGTTTGGGTAATCTATCTTGCAATATGATAAGCCACCAATAATATAGATGTACTCAATCTCAGATCTAAGATGGAAAATAGCACAAAAATAATAAAATAATATAATAGTCACAATACAACTCATGAGTGAAAATGATAACATCAATGAGTCAGAGAAAATACTAAACAATAAGCTGGAGTAAAATCCAGTAAAATAGAATAACTAAACATATAAACTATGAGTCCCGGGTTGTCTGTCTCAGTTGGGATGAGTCCTTCCTGAGGAAGGGTCTCTGACTCTAAGCCGACAACATCCTGAGTACCCAAATAAGTAGGGTACCACCCCTCAGTGTCATCTGAGAAAAATATATCTAGTCAGGAAAGGAGCAGAGTACATTTCTAACAACAATTCTAATCAATAATATAAACTATGTAACAGTAAATAGATGTGAATATACCAAATGCAATAATAGAGACAAGAGATATATAGTAGGGAAATACTGGAAATAAATACAAGAATGAATAATATGATAATGAGCAATAATACTAATGACTAAGTGAGTGAGTACCAACTTTAACATGTGATCGGCTTGGAAATTTGATATAAGATTTATGGCCTGACTAATCATACGTGCGGTGTATCATTAACACTATTCAATGAACATGACTTGATACAAGGAGGCAATGACTATATATCTATACTATATGCTCTCCAACCCCGACTGGTATAGTGGATCCAACCATGGTACGCTATGGAACGAGATTCTCAAGGAAGTTAGCAAGTATCCCCGAGAATCAGTGTCTGTATATGTACAAGAAGAACAATAAAATAAGGCTTTCACAAGATACACCATATATACCAAGGAATAACATCTCATAACGAGATTCGGATATACCAATCCGTGTAACCATCGTGTCAAGAAATGAAGGATATTTACACTAGATACAATAAACATAGTGAATATCATAAATGAGAAACTATCAGATAATGTACTGTATTGAAATATGGTGCACAGTATCATAGATGTCCGGTACGGTACCTAAAAGACCTAAATAGGGAATATAACATCAATACAAGATTTCAAAATAAAAATAAGTTAAACTAGTCAACATCTACGTCAAAAAGCAATTTCTAAGTCAAAACAGTCAAACTAGGTCAACTCTAAGTCAAAATGGTCAAACTTGATCAAACTACCTATTTCTAGGTTGCATGAGTCTATCTCTATGATATTGGGTTTATATACTAAGAATCTAGGCCATACAAGCTAAATCTAGGATACTAAGTTACCATATCGCAAGATACGCAAATAAGAGAGATGGAAATAGCATATATGCATACACTAACAATAATATATATATACTAATCCTAATTAAAAATGCTATGTGGATACCTTGGCTTTGAATCAACGCGGTATCGCACCACTAAACCTCCATCTTGATACCCAACACTAATACCTTGAGTAACCCTCAATACCTTGACACTTACCTTGGTATTTCAAGGTAATGTCAACTCTAGTGTATAATAACTACCCAACTCCTAACTATATACTAATAGATATATATCAATCTAATATAACTTATAGTATATACTAATACCAACTACTAGTATTTGCTAATATGAATATTAGATACTAATTACCATGCTATACTAACCATCAATGCAACTAATACATATACCTATTTATACATACATACCTACAAATATATATGTACCTAGCTAGATATGTATAAGTAGTATATATATAGTTCTAACTTACAAATTAATCACAAGTATATATATATAGCTACTAACTAAATTAGATAACTAACTATCAACTAGCTAATAACCAAAATGTTAACTAACGACAAACTAGAAAACTAATTCAATAGATAACTAACTATCAAATAGCGAACTGGCCATACTACCTAGCTCTGGAATATGCTGGAACTGCTGCTGATACTGGACAATGCTGCGTTGCTGGTGCTAAGAACTGAAATGCTGCCGCTGTGCTGCAG
The DNA here is from genome assembly GCA_036927795.1 of Iris macrosiphon. Taxonomy (NCBI): domain Eukaryota; kingdom Viridiplantae; phylum Streptophyta; class Magnoliopsida; order Asparagales; family Iridaceae; genus Iris; species Iris macrosiphon. The sequence goes on from JAYESA010000018.1 coordinate 88,151,969, forward strand.
CCTTGCTACCTCGCTGCTGTAGCTGCTTGTGCAGCCTCGAACCCTAGCTGCTGCTGCTCCAAGCTATGGTTCTTGCTACTGCTGCTGCTGCCTGTGCTAAGCACTGGATTGCGGTTGCTGCTGTTGTTGTATGTTGCCTCTAGTAGTACAATTACATGTTGCTGCGACTGATGCAAACTCGCTGCTAGCTGCTTGCCGTGTGCTAGATTGAATCACAACAGACACTCCCGATCCCCTTCCAACACACACTAACACAAGCACTTCAATGCACAATACTTATATATATATATATATATATATATATATATATATATATATATATATTTATATATATATATTTATATATATATATATAGATGTACACCCATCAATCTATATATATATATATATATATATATAAACACTCAAGTAAACATACTATACAAATTTATATATATATATATATATATATATATTTAATTATACACATACATATATATGTACCCACACATATGTACTTATAGATATAGTATCCTATACATATACACATAGGCAGATATATCGCTCCCTCTCATACATTCAAATAGATATAGTAACATCATACACATAATACATATATACAATATACATGTATACATATATCATAACTATCCCAATAGTTATATATATATATGTATGTCAACATATATATATATATATATATATATATATATATATATAGATACTTGATACACTAGTACACTTAACTACATATATATACATATATATATACATATTAATACATCTATTACAAGTAGCTAAGAATAAGGGAAATTGGATCTAGAAAAAAAATCAAACAAACACGTGGAGTGCATCGCACCCATATCACACTAGATCTATGATACACTTGGGATACGAGTCTACCACACAACCAAAAGTACCCCGAAGGACACGAACAAGTCTAAATTACTATATATGAACAATACGAAGAAAATAATATACATCTACGTGTCCGGGTTAAAATATGACATACACAAGCCCCGTATCGGAGGAAAAACTCCCAAATCAACACTTATCACCAAATTATTGGGATACGACCTACACGTATCCAATTGTAGACACAATACTAGCCACAAACAAACAAACACATGTTAATTTGGTTTATATTACCAATTGACAAACACAACAAGTGTCAATCTCAAAATTCTCCCAAAATTGACACAAAAAGCACCAAAACTTTCTCAATAGCCCTCCTATGAACATAATTCCAATTTCTATGGATAGCCTATGCATATAGGGTGGTTTCTCATGGTTAAATCTTAGATTTAGAACCTAATTAAAGAGGGACAACTGAATTGTACCTATTAGGAGATTGATTCCCAATGCAACCTCCAAATTTGATAAAATTGTCCTTAAACTTGTAGATCCTTGCTCCTCTTTGTAGATCCTTACTTTCTCCTTCTAGATCCTTGCTCTACTAGCCTTTAATGGTGATTTGGAAAGGAATTGGGTTAAAATTTTGTAGATAATTGATGTGGGAATGAAGGAATTTTGTTGAGGGAAATTCTAGATCTAGATTTGAAATAAAAGAAGAGAAAAAAACTTTTCTCCCTCTTTGTATAGGTCGGCTACTTGACCCCCTCCCCAAGTCACTTTATAATTTCCAATATACCCCTTAGGGCATCTCATAAAAAAATAATTATGGAGGGAAGGTTCTAGTCTAATGGAATAATTAAATTAATCATCAACCTAATGAATGGGCTTCTAATTGGGATTAATTCTAACTAATAATAAATATTGGTCCATGGATCTAATCTAAACTAGTTAGGGCCACTAACCTAAGTCTAAAATATTAAACTAACATCTAACAATAATTAAATAATATAATAACTAATTGTTCAACATGTATAATATTTAAATAATTAAAAAATTACCAAATACCCTCTCCTAGAAAATATGGTAGTGACACATAGGACTCATGTCTGTCCTCTAGCTTCTGCACCATAACCTCAATGCCAACTGTGATATGTGCTACTTGGATCACCACGGTTCGGATAGCCTCATCTTCCTTTTAGGCCTCCCGCAATCTAACCCCCAGTGCATCATGCTTGAGATTGAGCTTTCTAATGTTCTCAGTCAGTCCCTTTTGCCGAGAGAGGCACAATTCTTCGAGCTCACCCCGCATATCATGTCTATCTTACAAATTCCTGAGATCATGATGCAAATATTCCTTAGATGAAGCAAGTAAGGCCTTCTTCTTTGCCACCTTCTTTGATAACGCATTATATTCAACGGATATTAGCATTCCTATATCCGCCTGCGGGTACTGCCGCAACTCCATCTGGTATTGCTCTACCTCAACCAATTTTGGGCCGAGGAGGCCGGCCATCTGTTAGAAATTGGGGAGACCCCTTAGAGAATGGACCTGGCCCTTGGCAAAGTGCTTTGCCCAGGCAAAGGATTTTTTGTGCTCCAGCACACCCTCGATCCTTTGCTTCAAGAACATGTTGAAACTCCGAATGGAGAGTCTGACATTTTTGTCAACCTCTTCCAGTATAGCCGAAGTTAGAGGAGGCTGGATGGAGAAATAAACTATGGGGGAAACAGTTTGTGCAATGATGCTAGATGACTTAGAAGGCCTTGAAACCAAAGTAGCAGCAGAGGAGCGGCAGCCGGTCCTTCTTACGGTCCAATCCTTTAGGGACGTATGAAATGCCTAGACACCCGTTAGCAGAGCAACGAATGGTAGGATAATACCGAGACTTGGGATAGGAGTGTTATAGCTCCCCGCTGCTTTGGCTCCCTTCTGTGTACCAACCCCAAACGGTATTACGGCAACCTCAAAAGGCGACTCGACGACTGCAGTACCGGGATCATTGCGGACGACCTCCTCACGATGGCTTACCACCCCACTATCTAGATTGGCTTCATCCGTGGAGCCCCCAACATCAATAGTTGGGAGAGCAGCAGTCTCACCAGAAGGACCCTCAATAGTGGAAACCTTGTCCACCGTAGCCTACGGAGGGTGGCGCTGCAGGACGTTCGTCACTAGATCTAAGGAAGCGCTTGGGCATCTCCCAAAAAATATCACTACCCCACTCTTCCCCCTTCTCAACTCTTACATCATCCGACCTTTTCCTTCTTCTCAACTCTTGTTCTTCTTCCTCCCCCTTCCCCGGCCAACAGACCGGATCCTTCGTAGGAGCAATCCCCTCCGCCTGAGTACAGACTCCCCCTACCCCTCGTCGTCTTCTTCATCTCCTTCCCTCGCCTGCACCGTCCTCGTTCATCTCGCCATCTCTGTTGACCAACCGCTGCTACGATCGACCGCGACCTCCCTCCGGTGAGCCACTCCGCCGGCCTGCCTCATTCCACGACTACCCTCCTCCTCTAGTCGATCGCCTGCACCATCCTCGGCCATATCTCCTCCACCCGCTGTGAACCACGTCACCTTCTCCTCCGGTCCCCGTTTACCCGACGACCCACGGCCATCGCCTCCGCCTGTGTCGACTTCCCTCACCATCATCAACACCACCAACATGACCTACACCACCCTCTTTTCTCCTCCTCTCTTCCATGATTTCCTCTTTTGCACCCCCTCGATTGAATGACTCTCCCCCCCCGATCGGAGTAACCCCACACCACCAGCACCGCCATTAAAGATGACCAACACTACCTGCTCAGCCTCACCATGGACGGAGCAGCACCTCTCATTAATACCACCACCTCGTCCTGACCACCCTGGCTGGACCTCCCCTCCCCCTGGCCGAACTTCGGTCAATAGTATATCATCATCCCCGTGATCACCATCGTACACATCATCATCCTCGTCACCACCATCACCCACATCATCATCCTCGCCATCATATTCGTTGTTATCATCGTCATCACCATCATCATCGTTGTTATCACCGTCATCATCGTCATAACAATCATCATCAGCAGCCCCCATCATCAACATCAACACCCATCATCATCATCAACTTCACCCCATCATCATCATCCTAGTCATCATCATCATCCACATCATTATCCTCCTCATCTCTATCATTATCCATATCGTTGCCATCATCATCGTCATCATCGTCATCGTTATCCACATCGTTGCCATCATCATCGTCATCGTCGTCGTTTACCATCGTCGTCGTCATCGTCAATCTAGTGCACATGCACGCTCGCGCAGGTTTGTACCTGTCCCCTCCTCCCTAAATTTATATACGTATGTGTAGAGGTATACGTAGGTATATATAATTGGTATATGTATATTCATTTATTTATTAGTATATGTTAGTACGTAAATAATTGGTATATATATATATTATAAGTATTAATGTTATATGATAATTAATAATAATGTATGTGTCTATATTTACTAGGTGACCCGAGTGTAACCACGGATATCCCGTAGTTACGATGACCTGTGACCATGTAGTATTGTTAGCAAACTGCCATTGTGTACACTGACGTACTGGCAAGCCCAGTATTATTTTGACTGTCTGTCTTGCACAACAATTTCAGACATGACACCCGTGCGAATAGACGCACACTTGACCCTAGTTGACCTCTGACATACCTAGCTATGCCCTGAATTCAAGGTATTTATTATTGTGTATGTGCTAGTGTAATTACTATTATTGTGTTCTATTATATTATATGTATATAAGACATACCGGATTGTTCTACGCGACTTCAGGAGCAGGTTATTGGTACTACGCAGCTTCTTGCCAGGCAAGTATACCTTGCCTTGTTGTACTGTTTAAATTCTGTTATTATTTTAGTTGTATTTTTATTGTTTTAGATTATATAATTGTGCGTATCCGAGAGAGACTCGGGTGCACTCAACGAAGGCGTTGACGTTAGGACTTGTGTCTGACCAGGTGTCAAGTAGACCCACCTAAAGTTGTGGAGATATCGGTATGACTCCCCAGGCCGTGACACATTTCTTACACGTGTTGTGAGTCTCATATAGGGTACGGACCTGCGTATCCTGTTGGCCACCTATACGTGTAGGTCGTACGACCGATAGGGTATATAACTACTAATAGACACGCATGTTAGAAGACTTAGCAGTTATTATTAGTCGGAGCATAGACTATCGTGGTACGATGGTCCAATCCTTGTCCTTGTTTGGTTATAAGATTGGGCTATTATTATAACGATAGACTATGAGCTAGAGTTACGATGCCTCGGCGTAGTAGCTAAGGCGTGTTGCGGATACAACATGCATAGATCATTGGGCGGGGATGACGACAAGTAGGTGTATGGGACACCCACTTCCTTTATGCAGATTCCACGTTCTTCAGAGCGATATGGATGTTATATACTATGCAGCTTCCACGTTCTTCGGAGCGGTACCAAAGTTGGACGTTATGCCTACGCCTACCCATACGTACCAAAGTTGTCCTCAAATTGCATTCACTTAGATGTTTAGCGCACCCCTTTTATTTATTCTGTATTTACTTTATGGCATGCTTCTATGTATCTTGTTATGTTCCTCTGAGGATCTGGTCCCTTTTCAGGTGAAGATGTTCATGAGTATTCGCAGCAGCAGATCCGAACTGGCTACTTATATTCCGTGGAAGTCTTCTCTTCGAGCCTGGTAATTGTTAGATATGGTACTTATATTGCATTTATCTTGTTTGTTTTATACTCCAGTTCAGCAGTGGATTTGTTTCCATCCGACTGTCATCCTTTGGTACTTCATATTGAGATCTAGTTACATAGTTATTGGCTATACATTTATTAATTGATTATTGTGGATGAGATTAGATTATACACTCTGACTTGTGATAGTTTTACCACTAGTGAATTATTGTTCATATTAAAACGTACGCAAATGTTATGCTTTTCATATATTGGAGTTGCTATACACATATGGCTGGCATACTTACGTGTCCTAGTCCTACGTATTTTGGGACTGGGGCATGACACAACTTGCACAATCTTTTTGTTCCAACCAAAGAAGATTTCTCATACGATCAGTGCTGACTACTTGTCTAATTGACCAAGTCACGCATGCAACAGGTTGAAAACCACCTCACGATATTATCAAAAGTAGATCCCAATTGAAGCCACGTGGCAACCTACCAATTGCATCCAGTGATAGTTGTAGCCATATTCTGTTGAAGGATCCCCCTGTAGCCAACAGAGAGAAGCATAAGCAGAATATATAACCCATAAGCATGATGTCTATAAATAGAAACAACTTGGACGTTCCAAAAGGCTAAATTTTCTTCTTTAGATACCATATCCCAGTGGAGCTACGTACGTGCATATAAGATCAGTGGATAGAAGAGAAGAGAGCGTCCTCATTCCCTCGTCAGACCGTTAATGGAGTAAAGGAGCCGCCATAGCACTCTATCTCCATCGTTACACGACCTAGATTAAATATTGTACTTAGATCTTCTGCTTAGGATTTATTTATACGATTATTTGTTGTTAAACGAAAGTATACCTAAACTTACTTGTAATAGAGAATAGTACTTAGTGTCTGCATTATTGCCTTAAGGGCCTCAAGGTGTTGCTGGTTACTAAATCCTTTGTCATGCTCGCCTCCTACGATGTATATTAGCTTTACGAGGGAAGAGGTGGATGGGGAGGTGGACACCTCACTTTCTGCCTCAGATATCTGCATCTTATTTTCCTCAGGAAGAATGGGTTGGGTTGCATCACTTTCGTTCTTTGAAGGATTGCTTTCCCTTGTCTCAGTGGCGGGCTCATCCTAGAAGTTATGGCTACCCCCAGCTAACTATCATCTGTTTGTAGATTTTTACTAACCTCTTGATAAGACAGATTAACATAGAATACCAGAGGACTACCGCCCCCAGCTCCAACTGCAACCTCGGTTGGGAGGGTATACCTACCCCCAATCCTTATTCTCTAGCGCATTCCCTGGAACACCCCTACCGTACGTATTTGTTTGCTAACTCGTGGATGATGGACTGACATCCTCAGGTCGGGAGAGGTTTTTTTCAAAATTTTCTTCATTGAAGGAGACCTCCATGTTAAGAAATATGAGGTGAACGACAGTTCCTCCTTGTTTTGTAGTTATTTCTTGGAATATTATCGGGTTGGCGCTACGGGTTGTAGCCGCTGGAACACCGATTGTCTGATTAGAGGAACTAGTTATTTAGTGCAGTAGCAGTTGATGATGAGGGGACACATCATGTATGAGGGTCACTTCTCTCATCTTACGCTTGTGACTAATCACGTTGCATAAATCTGATGATGGAAGCTTCACTTTTACGCCCATTTCATGTGCTCGAGCAACCCTTACACAGGTGAAAGCAGAATATTTGCTCCCTGACCCAGTTCTTCTACAAAAATTATAACTGGATCATTGGTAGAAGGCTTGCTGTGAGACGGACCTACTTCAGGCATGCATCCAGGCTGGTTGTATGGGTCTATCATCACGAAGTTTGTACCTTGACTTGGTTCAAGTTCCATTGCGGTGTCTAAGTGAGCTTGACAAGACTTTAAGGGTTGTCCCACTTTTGGCTCATGAGCGCCTGGGTCAGCCCTGTATAGTCTTCCATCAGCAGCGTGTATGACGACCACCGGTGCATGCTTTTGGGGAGCTGGCGGCGTAGCCACTCGAGAGAACATAACTTGGGATGTTTTGCGTTTCTTTGAACCAACGCTCTTAGGCGCATAGTATAGGGAATCCTGGTTAGGACCAGAGGAGTCCATGGTGGAGACTGCTTTATATGTAGAGGACTTCATGTGCCTATATTATGGCACGACACGACTTCTTATGCGTAGGTCACGATGTTGGACCATATCTTGAGGTTCAACACTATTCTCCTCAAGAGTGGCTTTGGAGATGGATGTAGGATGTGTGCCAACCTTATGTGCACCTGCGGCGGTTGTTTTATTTTCTGGGACAGATTTAGGGTTTGGCACATCGACTATTATGACACAAATCTTATGAGTCTTACGAGGTCGTATAAGCCTCATTGTAGAGCTCGATATATCAACGGGATGTATATCAACCTCATGTGCATCTACGAAGGTGGTTGGTACTAAATTATGCATCGATCTTGGGTATAATGCAATAGCCTTGTCATCCCGAGTTTTACAAGTTTTGTGGGGTCGTAGGAGCCTCGTTAGAGACCTCGGCTTGTCAAGCATTTCTTCGAATGCCTGTTGATTCGAAGAGAACGACCAACATCCTCTGAGTTAAATATAGCTTGTTCATGTCGTATTACGTTATCAACTTTTTATTGGAGGAGTAGCTCTTCCCCAGCAGAGTCACCATTTTTGTTGACATCACAGAAGACAATACCCTGGAGAATGTTGGACTAACTTTTGTATTGATTGGGAATTGATAAATTGTACAAAACAAACTCTAATACATAAGACTCTAAGTACAATAAAAAGATAATCTGGGCAAGTGTGACTGTGGAGATCGATCACTGCAGCCACTCCTTTACTCCATTGAGGATCCAGGACAAAGGAGGTTGACGAGGCTTCAGGCGGCGCTTCTATCTTCTTCTTATTTTCTCTTTATTATATATAATAGTGGTGGTCCTCTTTGCATGTAGAAAATGCCTACTATTTATAGTCTTGAGAAGGCTTCATGTAAGCGCATATGTCCGCAAATTACATATCGGCGTATGTTCTCCTATAGTTGTATGCTATTATACGGCTACCTCGTGACACGTATCATGCGCTAATTTTAATGACTGTGATTGCATCTTGGTTATACTGCCGCTTGGCGCATGGATATCACTGAGGGAGTAGTGATGCATGGCACTATTTCGCACGCGAACACTGGAGGAGAAGTGGCACATGGCACCGATGGCACATGGAACACTACTAATGAAGCAGTTTGCGCATGGCCCTAGATCACTTTGGCTCATGGGTCTTTGATCACTATGGTGCATGGCGCTTAATTATTGTTGGCGCATGGTAGATATTTTATATTCTTCTACAAACTACGACATAAAACCTTATATTGACCATAATCATGGGATGTACCTTATCTCCTGTGATATGACATTTTCTATCTTTGTTTGGTGAAGGAGTGTCATATTATATCGATGATGGGGAATATGCCAAAGATTCTTGGTTCTTGCACTATATGCTTGAACTGATTTTGTTTCTTCATTAGTGCTTCCTTGTGGTACTTGCTATTTGGGGGTCTAGCCCTAATGGTTTTGCATGGCCAGGTTTAAAGCTTGTACCTGAGGATCTAGCTTATCTTTTTGACAATGGCGCACACAAAATAGATGAACACTGATAGACACGAGTGGATTTCTTGATCACTGCTCGTGTTATACATTCTCTTCCCTTTTTGGGTGTATAGCCACCGACACTTATTAGTCGGTTTGTTCGGACATCAGTTCCTTTACATGACTTTATTATAATCAGATTGCAGCTGATCTCGATTATGTAACTATTAATACTCTGTTAGCTTATTATTTTGATGGCTAGAGTGCCAGAGTATTTTGATTAAGTGTTTGGGATGCTTTATTTCCTTATCCTATATATTCTATGTTTCTTTTTACTTGCTTGGAGGATTGAGATATAGTTATTCTGAGACCCTAGAAGACTTGATTGTAGCATACATTCCCTTGTCTTTCTACAGTCGTGACCGTCATACAGCATTCTATACCTTGTATGGGATAGATGGCCCTGGTCGTCTCCGTGTTTTTGTACTGGGACGTGACCCTAGTCTACGCCAAAGATTCATTCTGTGCGTGGATAGAAGAGTTAACTCTAGCAACATAAAGTTTGGCGAAGAAGCCTGCACCCGTCGCAGAGATTTTGAAGTAGGAAACCTGAACACAGAGTCACGCAAGCTAAGACGGATCCCTGCCAAAGCCTAGTATCAAACAATGTGCAAAGAAGACAAAAGACTATACCGAGCTCAAAGCCTATGTGCAGGGGGTGGTAGTTCCATGGTCGAACCAATGCGGGATAAATCCCTACAATGCAATCTCCCTCCCCCTTCCTTTGACCAACCCAATGTGATTAGTCAAAGGCACAGGGACATGGGTGGTCCGCCACAATGAAAGAACTTCTCCAACGACAACACAACACCAAAATCATAATAAATTATTATTGTATAAAGGCTAGGGAAATCCAACCAAAGTAGTCCGCCTACCAACGACTGCATTCTACATCCTCTGCCCAACAGTATTTAAAAATCTGACGCAGGATAAAGAAAGCGAGAAGGACCTATCTTTTGCCTCATGTTACATGTCTTGGGGGCCTTCTCGTGGTCGTCGAAGAGGAACAACCAACAGTCATGTGGCTTCAAGACGACGTAGAGGGGCTTCTACGAATAACTAGCGAGTTATTCTTAATGAAGGAGTATTTCATAGTACTCTCTCATGATATAGCCTGCGATCTTAGTCTGGGGGTAGCGTTTCCTTATATTCTAGGCAAAATATACCACCAACTACAATATCATAGAAAGGGGGTATCAATGACCCTACATTCCATGACAATCCATTTTTCCTTAAGGACGTTGGATCTCAAGTATCTGATGGAGATGTTGATGGGCTCTTACCTGAGGATGGTGCACCTCAAGAGGCAGAAGCCAAAAATTTTGCCTTCGACTAGGCTGTTTGTTACACTACTTCTTCCAATAATCTGTACCTTACTTTCATATATGTACTCGGCAATGAGCTAGAGGGTAATAACCAAACAGATTAATGGTTGAATGCTTTGGAGAGCACCATCGACAACATTAATGATATGCTAAAACTCCTCTTAGCATTACAAATACTAGTTGCCGTCACTTCGTAGCAGCCGACGGCACATCGCCAAGAAAATTAGGATCAGGATGACAAAGGAGGCTCTCTTCTGAATCCTCTTACCCCTCCACCTAGGGATAGTGCCTCAATGTCAGTGATGCAGCAGACATCTCCTGCTACTTTATAGTCGACTTTTCTCCCACAAGCAGACGACACACAAAAAGCCATTCGAGAGCTCTTGTGTCACGCCCTAGTCCCAAAAATATATGGGATAATACCACATAGCAATGGAAAACTACATAATAAATGGACTCCAGTCCAATTCAAATATGTATAAGTTGTCGCACGAGGATCACTATCTTGATAACACAATAAATATAGCTATGTCTCAATCCACAATAAAACAAAATACAAGAATGGATAATATGTATCATGGTTTGTTCCCTATACAATACCTGTGAGAATATGTAAATACCCTATATTTTTAAAACTTAAAATTATATTATTTTTATTATAATTATAGGAATTTTTGGTTATTTTTAGAAAATTATAATACTTCAATTTATTTAACTTATAAAAACAATATATATACCTACATACACTTATTAACCCTAACCCTAACCCTAATTTCGTATACCCTACCCCTACCCCGATACGTCGGCAATCTACCTTCCCCATGCCCGCTATCCATTGTTGCCCGTGCCGCTTGCAGCCACCACCGATGTTGTTGAATCCGCCCGCCGAGTAGAACAGCGCAACCAAGACCCTCTTTTCGTGGTATGACATCTTCCTCCTCGTTTAATTTTTTTTAACCGTTTCTTCGTGCACGTAGACAACCTAACCCTCTTTAACCCCCTTTAAGTAGAATAATTTTTGGTGTCTTGGTTTGAGAGAAAAATAGAATCAAAGTTGATTAAAAACATGTCTTAAAACAGTCAAAAAATTAATCTGAATACCCATGTTCGTGCTTTGTTTACTTCCAGAATATTAACTATTTTAAAAATCTAGTTAAACAGTATTTTAGAAAACATATCCAAATTTATATTCCTTCTTTTAGTTTATTTTTAGTCGCTTTTAATCTCTGTCAAATCGAGTTCCAAAATATAAAAATCTTGTTTTCAAAAGCCAAAATTCTTCGATAAAGACCCCGTCCCACAAAATGAGGTGACTTTGTTGCATGTAGATTACAAAATTATCCAAAATTCTTCGATAATTTAGTTTATATGTTAGTGTGTTAGTGCGGGTGTTTGTGTATATGTGTGTGTATGTATATATGTATATGAGTCTATATATATATATATATATATATATATATATGTGTGTGTGTGTGTGAGTGTGTATATATATATATGGTTGTGTGTGTATATATATATGTATATATGTTTGTGTGTATATATATGTGTTTAAGTATGTGTGTGCATATGAGTCGAGGTGTGCGTGTGGTGTGTTTTAGAGAGAGTGAGATAGGGGGAGAGACGCAAGATAGGCAGCAGCAGCGAGTGGCCGCTGTAGCAGCAGCAGAGCGCAGCAAGAGCAGCAGCAAGTAGCCACTGCAGCAGCAAGAGCAGCAGCAAGTAGCCGCTGTAGCAGCAGCAAAGCGCAGCAGCAGCATGGCTGCAGCAGAACGCAGCAAGAGCAGCAGCAAGTAGCCATTGCAGCAGCAGCAATTGCTGTAGGGCAGCATAGCAGCAGCAACAGTTCACATGGGTAGCAACAGCAGCAGCTTGAGGCACTAGCAGTAGCTGTTGCAGTGAGTGAGGGATATATATATATATATATATATATATATATATATATATATATATATATATATATATATATATATATAGATACATAGAGATATTAGTATATATATATATATATCTTCATCTACATATATATATATATATATATATATATATGTGTGTGTGTGTGTAGATGGGTATATATGTATATGTGTGTGGTTATATATATATATATATTGATATGTAGGTATATATACATATGTGTTTAGATATATATATTAGCCTAGATATATAGCTAGGTATGTATATATATGCATAGATAATTAGCTAGTTAGCTAGAGTTAGAGGGTAAGGTATCTCAATACCTTGAGATACCAAGGTATTGAGGTAAGATTGGGTACCGGAGATGAGTTATTTGCCTATACACTAGGTTATATATATATATCTATGTAGTTAGATATAAGTTATATATATAGTAGCATATGGTAGTATATATATAGATAGTTAGCTAGATGGTTAGTGTTAGAGAGGGGGTTAGTTAGATATCTTAATACCTTGAGATATCAAGGTATGAAGGTAACTTGGGATACTCAAGGTATTGAGCGTCGGGGCGAGGTATTGGGTTGTAGCCTAGAAATGTGGTTAGAAATGCTTTTATATATGTAGTTATATATATATATATACGTGCTAGTATATATTATAGAGGGTATAGGCGGGGTACATAGCGTAGGTTGAGGTATCGGATACCGAGGGTATCCCGGTATCTCGAGGAGACGAGTTTGGGGGTTTATTAGCTTAATGACCTAGTTTTGACCTAAAAGTTTAGGGGCACCCTAGTTTGACCTAGAGTTGACCGTAGTTGCCCCGGTTGACCGCCAAAGTCAACTTTTGACCTAGATTTGACCTAGAGTTGACTTTTTGGACCACATATTGAGTTTTTGACCCAGATTTTACCGGTTTGACCCGTTTGACCTAGAACAACCATAGAAGTTTGTTTTTAGCTATTTTATATATGTTTAACTCTTTAGAACCCCGTTTAACCTTACTTTTTGTAATAGGTCCTTGCGAGGACAGTTCGGATCGCTAGTTGCTCAGGACGTCAGGCGAGTACATTCTTTGATAGTTTTCATTCTCTGATGATTATTATGATTCAGCTTATAATATAGTATTATCTAATTTTTCTGGCATGACACGGACTAGTATTTATGGAATCATTTACTTGCGACACGTAAATTTTATGTTTATAGCCTCTATTCTGGAATGACCTACTAGCATCACCTATTGGCATCACATCGTGACTCACTACAGGCATCACTCATGTTTCTGGCTGGACTCATACTTGATTTGCGTGTTGGGTCTTGGATTCACTTGTACTAGTCGGGGCAGGAAAATACTCGAGTAGACATGTAAACATTCACAACTGGAATTACCCCCTCGTGTCTAATCTGTAATGATAGCAGCCGCGCATCCAGTGTACGGTGAGCCGTACATACCCCTACCCGTTTTCATGTCAAAACAAGTATTTCAAAGACATGAGTTCATTCTTTCTAGTCTGGACTCTCTTGCATTTCTTGACTGGTCTCACTTATACTTTCTAGACTGGACTCATTACATTTATTCTTGCTGGACTCACTTCACGTTATTGTTCACACACTTGATCTTAGTTTAGATTTCTTGTATCCTGTAGTCATTACTATCTTGCTTCTGATTTTTATGTATCTTTACCTTTATGCACCAGTTGATATATATATATATTTTCTTGTTCATATTTCTTTCCCTTCACCTTGCTACTTGCTACAACTATTTTATAGTTTTTATCATTTAACTGGAACTGCTGTTAGAGGTGTACTTGCTCCAATCCTGAATGGATATATTTTTCCCAGAGGATCCGGATGATTGGTGTCCGACGTTTTATGGACCTCAGCCTATCGATGATGCAGACAGGGACCCCCTAGTTCATGAGTGATTTTCGAGTTGGTAGCCGGGATCACTAGGACCTCAATTATTGTATTTTATTATCTTTGGGTACCAGATTTGTCCCCGACTTTTGGTTTGAGACTTGTATTATATTTGATTCTGGATATTGTTGTATTATTATTATTGTGGTTGCTTTAGTAGTAGTTGTTGTTTAGCTCTGTAGTTGTTAGCCTTCTTTGTTATCTTATCGTGCTTAGATTCGTGATTGAGTACTTGTGATTATCTTTATCATATTGCTCCTCCATTTGGAGTTGAGATCTTGATAGGTACTTATATTGTTGTGTGAGATTGTTAGCCAGATAGTAGACCTAGACAATGTTCTACTGTCGATGTTGCGACATAGGCTGGACGTACCCACGACTCATGCCTGATTTTTTGTGTGCGGGTCATGACACGTCGCCAACCCAGTCAATAATCCAAGATTCCTTAGGGATGGCTTGTAGCGGTAATGGCCTACCGCATTGTCACGGCCCGTACCCGGAATTTGGGCATGAGTCGTGTGTACGTCCAGCCTACGCCGCAGCATCGGCGGTAGAACGCTGTCTAGGTCTCAACATAATATAAATTCTGTCAATAGTCTCAACTCCGTACGGAGTACAATAATAATAATCCACAGTGTATAAATATACTCAATCACAAGCTATAAGAAATAATGACATGAAAAGAATGGAAAAGAGTTCTATATAAACCAATCACAAAAGTGCAACACAAGTCCTGGGTCTAAATGACCTCACAAAGTCACAAAATAATAAATACAACTCAGTCTCAGTCTAAAACAATAAATACAGAAGAAGTAATCTAAGTACAGGCAGGTAAGATCTCCTCTATAATAGGCAACTCCTCTGGGATTTCCGGAGTAAAATCTTCCTCTAATCCTGGGCCGTAATGAGTGGGGCACAAGTTCTCCAGGTCCTCTGAAAATGTTATCCAGTCAGGATTGGAGCGAAGCACAAGCACTAACAGCAGTTTCATTAAATTGACAAAAACTATAAACAGTGTAAGAAATACAAGATGAGAATAAATGCTGGAAATATAAAGTACTGGAGAAATAAAATAGGCAATAGAGCATCTAGCAATGAACAATAAATAGTGAATGCTAGAACAATAAGTAGTGAATGCTGGAACAAGTGAATCTGAATAAAGAATAGACATCTAGCTAAGTGTTTGAATTATCAGTTTATTATGTGATCGGCTTGGGACAAGATCAGGCTGGTTATATATGATTAGCTATGATTCTTGTAGGTCAGGCTAACCATATGGTTAGCTATGATGCATGTAGTGGTCAGGCTAATCATATATATAACAGCTATGATGCATGTAAATGGTCAGGCCGCACCCGACGTGAGAAGTGGGGTAAGCTATGATGCATGTAGATGGTTGGATATGATCACATAATCTACTAATAGTTTCCCATCCCCCAGCTAGCACGATGGATTCCAATCATGATTCCTCATGATGGGGATCAAGGGTGCTAACCCGTGTATCCATAGTGTCGGAATCAAGTATGTAATACAACTAGATTATAGAAGTAATCAACAAAATAAAAACTGTCAGAGAATGTACTCGCCTGTGGTCCTGAGTAAAGTGTGAGGATCGGTGTCCAAGGCGAGATCACAATGACCTATTTGTGGAATATAAATGTCAGAGACTGAATTAAAGGAATAACATGTTAACTAAATTAAATATGAGGCCTCTAGGTCATACTAAAACCTACTGGTCAATACTAGGTTAACTTGTTACTCTAGGCTTCATATTAATACTAAGCAATATTTACATACTAGGCATTTAGTATAGATATAACTCCTATTTAGGTTCTAAGGTATTATTAAATCTTTTTAACCCTTACCTAAACTAGTATTCCAAATGCAACCCTTAACTCATATCTAAACTCCCTTACTGAAATTTCTGCCCACCCCCACTACTCACACACAGATACACTGATACTGAGATTCTAACCCATCACTTACTGTTTACTAATACACACACACACATGTATAATCTGTACACTGCACATCACAAGATTCTCACAATTGACACAGGTATTCATACTCCATTGGCACAGACACACTGGCACCTAGACACCTAGGTATCTCACACACACACTAGAACTACACTGATACACATAGTTCTAACTCACACTGCTCACTGCTCTCCCTCTTCTCACAGAATTCACTCACACACATGGTTTTGCATATACTGAAATCAAAATCCTACACACTGATATTACCTCACTGAACTCATTCACAGTATCACACTCACACAGGCACACTGGTTCCTCCTGCACACAATACCCCTCTGCACACAGACTAGTTAGATACACTGAAACCAAACTGCACCTCACTCCCACACATCAGATACTTAACACAGACACACATACAGGTATTCAACACATAGGTAATCTGACACTAAGTTATACATGGTTAGAGAACCACAGACACATAGGTTCACCTACACACAGTGAGTTCTAGGATACACTGTCACACAGGCACATACACAACTCTCAGTTCACACACACAGTACAAAACTATCAGTATTCATACACTGACCTGGGAATTTTGCTGACACACACACACTGAAATACACACTATCACACACTATCACACAGTTTCTAGTTAATGATACATTAGAAACTGCACAGCTCACACAGGCATGCTCACTGTATTCTGACACTCTCTTCTGATATTGGGATACACACAGATCCACAAAACACTCACAGGGTTCATACTGCACACAGACACAGGTATTATCTACACTAATTAATACACGGGAAAATCACTCACTGAGACACTAATACCTAACTCACACTGTTGCACACCCTCTTCCCCATATCTGATACACACAGACACAAGTTCCCTCCCACAGAATTTATACTACACAGTCACATATTTAACACATAGGTATCTCACTGCACAGGTAATTAAAACTGACTGAGACACAGGTTAAACCCCACCCTCAGGCAGAATACACACTTCCAGATATTGCCTAAACTGATACACTAAACCATCAATCCCATCACAGTGCACAACCAAAAGTACTGCCCAGTTCACTGAGTTCTCCCTGACACAGTTCACTGCACAATACAAAATTCTAACTGACACACAAGCTAGACACTGCACATTGATACCAAACACACAAACCCGACTGTTCACAGGGAAGATCCCCACAGTCCATTTCTTCCATAAATTACACAATATATACATATCTATATATTAAAACATGCAGTATTAGAATAAATTAAATAGGTAAATCCCTAAGGGCAATCCTACAAACACCTAGGGGCTGAAATTGAGTTTCATATTAAGATCCCATGCGTCCTCAACCAAAACCCTAAAAATCGAGTTCAAACCTACATATATGAGATGATCTCTGCCTACATATAAACCCCTATGATTAAGGGTCCACAAAAATTGGGGAAAATCCATGTAGGTCACCAAAATCCTAATTTCTCCTAGGTCTTCATGTAGGACCTACGAAATCGAGATCCATATAACAAGGTAGGTTTTCTAATGGCCAACCATCAAGAAAGAAAGAATAAAAATGGATAAAAATTCGGATTTACCTATGGGAGATGGTTTCTCCAATGGAGGTTCTTCTTCCCCAAGGCTCCTTGACCCAAGCTCCTTGCTTCCCTTTGCTTTGGAGATGGAAGATGGAATCCTAGGGTTTGATTCCGAATTTGGGGTGGGGAAAAGGCTTTCTCTAATGGAGGCGAGGGTTTTCTTTCTTCATGAAGGAGAAAAGGTTGAGGGTGGCTTCCTTTTATATTAGAAACTAGGTTAGGGTTTCTAATGCATAGGTTTAGGTTAAACCCCCATGTTAGGTCATGCAGAACTCAATTAACTCAGGTTTAGTCATTCTAGGGTTTGAGATTCAACCCAAAAATTAGAATTCTAGGGTTTGTCTAAAATTTGGGTTTCAAACTAGGGTTTAGTCATTAGGGCTATAGTCCTAATGAGTTCTAGTGTTTGACCTAAACCAAACACAACTAACAACGTATAAATAGTTTTAAAAACTTAGCAGATTAATTTAATACATAATTATTCAAAATAGTGAAATTACACAAATGCCCTTATCTGGAAATGTGGTAGTGACAAGTCTACCCTCCTAAAAAAATTTCGTCCTCAAAATTGGACTGAACTAGAACAAGAATGAAATCAGAAAAGGAAAATATACCTCAAGTCTAGAAGAGGTACGGGTATTGCTCGCACATTTTGTCCTCTCTCTCCCAGGTCGACTCCCCTGGAGAGTGATGTCTCCATGCAACACGAACCAAAGGAATAGTTTGGTTTCGCAACACCTTCTCTCTACGGTCCAAGATCTCTACGGGCTGCTCGGGGTAGCTGAGCGTCGGACCAACCTCAATCTTCGAGTGATCAAGTACGTGACTAGGGTCTGCCACGTACCGTCTCAGCTGCGACATGTGGAACACATCATGCACTCCCTCTAATGCAGGTGGCAAGTCTAGTCTATACGCCACTGCACCTACCCTCGCAAGAATACCAAAGGGTCCGATGTAGCGTGGGCTAAGCTTCCCGCCTCGACCAAAACAAATCGTGCCACGCATCGAAGAAATCCGTAGGAATACTAGATCGCCAACCTAAAACAAAATAGTCTTAACACGCAGTCTAAA
Source organism: Iris macrosiphon (assembly GCA_036927795.1). Lineage (NCBI taxonomy): Eukaryota > Viridiplantae > Streptophyta > Magnoliopsida > Asparagales > Iridaceae > Iris > Iris macrosiphon. The sequence goes on from JAYESA010000018.1 coordinate 88,170,961, forward strand.
CAAACATACAAAAGCCAGAAAGATAACGATCTATACCTGAAACTCAAGGGGTCTACGATGGATGTCGGCCCAATGCCGCTGTCTGTCCTGTGCCACTCGCAGTCTGTCTCTGATGAGTTTCACCTTTTCTGCTGCATCCACGACCATTTCTGGTCCTAGCAAGGCTCTTTCTCCAACGTCGTCCCAAGATAACGGTGTACGACACCTCCGTCCATAAAGATCCTCAAATGGTGACATCTCGATGCTGGCCTGATAGCTGTTGTTGTAAGCAAACTCTACCAGGTGCAGATGATCCTCCCAAGAACCTCCGAGATCTAAAACACAAGTGCGTAGCATATCCTCGAGAGTCTGAATAGTCCTTTCAGACTGCCGGTCTGTCTAGGGGTGGTATGCGGTACTGAACTTGAGCTGAGTGCCCAAGCTAGCCTGCAGACTCCTCCAGAAGTGGGAAGTGAAACGGCTATCCCGATTCGAGATGATGCTCACGGGAACTCCATGAAGTCTAACGATCTGTCGCACGTACATCTCTGCTAGCCTCTCTGTCGACGTGCCCACCTTGAAAGGTAAAAAATGGGCTGATTTGGTCAACCTGTCCACGATGACCCAAATCGCGTCCTTCCCTCCTGGAGAACGTGGAAGCCCTAAAACGAAATCCTTGGTCACGTGTTCCTATTTACACTCTGGGATCGGTAAAGATTGAAGCAAACCACCTGGCCTCTTCCGGTCTGCCTTTACCTGCTGGCACACTAGACACCGGGATACGAAGCGTGCTACCTCGCACTTCATTCCATACCACCATACGTGCTCTTTCAAGTCTCGATACATCTTGTTGGCATCGGGATGCATCGAGTACTGAGAGCGGTGTGCCTCCTGCAAAACCTTCTCGCGCAGCTCCCCGCTCGGCACACATATCCTCGTGCCGTGTCATAAGGAACCATCCTCTGCGATAGTAAAGTCGTCCGACAATCCTGCCCGAACATGTGCCCTGATCCTCCTCAGAGCCTCATCATTATACTGCGCAGCTCTGATCCTGTCCATCAGCTCAGACTGTACCTATAATCCCTACATCTAAATCTCAGTACCGGAAACTAACACCTCAATCTCTAAGCTCTCCAAATCAGCCAACAAATGTCTATCTGTCGTCAAGTACATCGCCATCGGATACCTGCTCAAGGCATCGGCGACTACGTTGGCCTTTCCTGGGTGGTACTGCAATAAGATGTCAAAGTCCTTCATCAACTCCAACCACCTCCTCTGCCTCATGTTCTGTTCCTTCTGTGTGAACACGTACTTCAAGCTCTTGTGGTCTGTGAAGATCTCAACACGCTCTTCGTACAGGTAATGTTTCCACAGCTTTAGAGCGAAGATAACTGCTGCCAACTCCAAATCGTGGGTGGGGTAGTTCTCTTTATGATGGCGTAACTGCCTGGAAGCATAGGCAATTACCTTCCCATGCTGCTGAAGAACACATCCCAGACCCTTTCCTGAAGCATCACTGTAGATGGTGAAACCACCTGTCCCTGCTGGCAACGTCAAAACTGGAGCTGTCGTCAATCTCTTCTTCAGCTCATCAAATGCGGCCTGGCAATCCTCCATCCAAACAAAATCCACATCCTTTCTAGTTAGTCTGGTCATCGGCGCTGCAATCCTGGAGAAGTCTTGTACAAATCTCCTATAGTATCCTGCTAGCCCGAGAAAACTCCTGATCTCAGCTACCGAACTGGGGGTAGCCCACGACTTCACTGCCTCGATCTTCTGTGGGTTAACCGAGATTCCGTCACCCGATACAACATGCCCTAGAAATTCAACCTTGTCAAGGAAGAATTCACACTTAGAGAGTTTCCCGTACAGCTTCTCTCTCCTGAGAGTCTCTAAGACCAACCTCAGGTGCTCTTCGTGCTCCTCCAGGGTCTTGGAATACACAAGAATAACGTCGATAAACACTACCACGAACTTGTTAAGGTACTGGTGGAACACCTTGTTCATCAGGTTCATGAATACTGCCGGTGCGTTGGTTAAACCAAATGGCATCACCATGAACTCAAACTGACCGTATCTGGTCCAAAAGGTTGTCTTCGGCGTGTCTTCTCTCTTCACTTTCACCTGGTGATAGCTTGACCTCAAATCTATCTTTGAAAACACCCTTGCCCCGCTCAACTGATCGAAAAGATTATTTATCCTCGACAGCGGGTATTTGTTCTTGATAGTGAGGTTGTTCAAAGCTCTATAATTAATGCACATGCGTACCGTGCCATCCTTTTTTGGTACGAACAATACCTGAGCTCCCTATGGTGATGAACTGGATTTGGTGAAGCCTTTGTCCTGCAGCTCCTCAACTTGCTTCTTCCGTTCGGCCAGCTCGCTATTGTTGACTCTATAGACATGTTGTGAAACGGGCTCCGCTCCTGGAACCAAGTCTATAGAGAATTCAACATCTCTGTCTGGCGGCAAGCTTGGAAACTCCTCTGGAAATACATCCAGGAACTCCGCTATCAGAGGATCTGGCAACTCCTCTTCTTCCGTCCTGGCTCCGCAAAATATGCTCCTCCTCTGTTCCGCTGCTCCTCTGACGACCTCAAACTCTGGCTCTCCTGGTGGTCTAAATAATACTCTGCCTTTATAACAATCTATATTAGCATGATGCCTACTCAACCAGTCCATTCCGAGTACAATATCATACCGCAGAAGTGGCATAACGAGTAAGCTCACGCTCAACTCTCGGCCTCCTACTGACACCCTCCGGTCCTTGCAGTAATCACGGACTAGGATAATACCTCCACCAGTCATGATCTTGCAAGTCCTAGCTAATGGATGTCTAAATGATGTCGAGGTGCATAAGATACAGACATAAAACTATGGGAAGTGCCAGAGTCGAATAAGGTAAATACGGGAATACAATCGAGAAGAACCGAACCTGTGATCAAGTCTCCTGCTGGCTCGATCTCCCCGACTGCCATGGCGTACGCTCGCCCCTAGGGTACACCTCTCTGCTACTGGTGCTGGGCAAACTTTTGATGTTGCGGTGGAAGTGGTGCCCTCTGTTGTTGGCCTCCTGGTACGGCAGGTACCTTGTCTGGTCCTCTCTGGGCGGCTGCTCCACCCTGACCTGGATGAATGGTAGGGCAATCCCTCAGCTGGTATGTCGTCGATCCGCAGGACAGACATGAGCCCAATCTCTTCCTGTAGATCTCTCTAGTATGTCCTGTCTTCCCGCAGTACGCACACTGGATGGCGGGCTGAGTCTGCCTCTGTTGTTGCTGCTGGACCTGCCCTCGGGCTGGTGCCTGGTGCTGAAAGGGCCTCTGGTGCTGCTGATAGTGTGGACGCTTGCCTGGTCCCGCACTACTATTTGCTCCTCCGGAAACATCGTATCCCCTCTTAGGCCTGAGGTCCAAGTCGTCCTCGGCTATCTGGGCATCCATCAATATGCCCTCGTAGGTAGCTGTGCGACGTCCCGACATGCGAGACTTGATCTTCCTTGCCAGCCCCTTTCTGAACTTCTGGGCCCTGTCCCCTGGATCTCTAATCATCAATGGCGCAAAGCGGCTCAGGCGGCAAAACTCCGCGGCATACTCATCGCCGGACGAGCTCCCCTGGGCTAAGTCATGGAACTGACTCTCCAAAGCTCCCAGGGCACATCAGGAAAGAACTTCTCCTTGAAGAGCTCCTTGAAGGCTTCCCAAGTGAGTCCCCTGTCAAGGAGTCTCGGCTCTGTGCGAAACCACGTCAGGGCGATGTCGAACATCTGGCTGCCGGCGGCCTCGATCTGGAGAGCCTCCGGAAGCTGCGCCAAGCGCAATTTCCTCTCGATGTCCTCTAGCCAATCATCGGCATAGAGTATCCCTTCTGTCCCCTTGAACTCCCGAGGCATCATCCTCTTGAAATCCACAATGGTGCCCGGCCTCTGGTGGTGCTGATCAGGATGCTGCTGCTGCTGAGTGACTCTCTCCACAGCCTGGAGAGCCACCTGATGAGCATAGAGCCACCTGATGAGCATTCTCCTTGTTCACCCTCATCATCTCTGTCTGGGCCTGGTGTGCCTCAGCCTGCACCCTCTGGGCTTCTGCCGACGTCCTCTGGGCATCGACCATGCCCTGAATCAAAGCGAACATCTGTGCTCCATCGACGGGCACACCTCCTGGATACTGAGCTGGTGGTGGTGGTGGTGGTGCCGTCGTAGCTATGGGGACCCTCTGAACAGGTGGTGGAGGACCCCTGATTGCTGCAGACACTCCCACATGTACTGGAGATGTAGGAGGTGCTGCGGATGTCTGTCCGGCAAGGCGAGAGGTGGCAGACCTCTCTGACTCTGCTGCTCCGGGTCTCCGGGATCTGGTCCTCGGCGGCATCCTGAAGACAGATCGAAGGATTTAATTAAGGCAATAGACACGATATCATCAAGGAAGGACATTAAATTTCTAAAGGAAAAATTATTAAGAGTAGTATTATAAGAATCAGAATTTCCTAATTGTGATTGAGCATATCCTCGGCCTAATTCCTATTTCTTAAAACAGGCTCGTAGTAATACTCTAAGCGCGCACCACTACGTTATCGCTCTAATGCGAAACTAGGGCTAGACCTGCATGGGCCACCACTAAAAATGTGTCACGACCCGCACCCAGAATTTGGGCATGAGTCATGTGTACGTCCAGCCTACGCCGCAGCATCGGCGGTAGAACGCTGTCTAGGTCTCAACATAATATAAATCCTGTCAATAGTCTCAACTCCGCACGGAGTACAATGATAATAATCCACAGCCTATAAATATACTCAATCACAAGCTATAAGAAATAATGACACAAAGAGAATGGAAAAAAGTTCTATATAAACCAATCACAAAAGTGTATCACAAGTCCTGGGTCTAGATGACCTCACAAAGTCACAAAATAATAAATACAACTCAGTCTCAGTCTAAAACAATAAATACAGAAAAAGTAATCTAAGTACAGGCAGGTAAGATCTCCTCTATAATAGGCAACTCCTCTGGGATTTCCGGAGTGAAATCTTCCTCTAATCCTGGGCCGTAATGAGTGGGGCACAAGTTCTCCAGGTCCTCTGAAAATGTTATCCAGTCAGGATTGGAGCGAAGCACAAGCACTAACAGCAATTTCATTAAATTGACAAAAACTATAAACAGTGTAAGAAATACAAGATAAGAATAAATATTGGAAATATAAAGTACTGGAGAAATGAAATAGGCAATAGAGCATCTAGCAATGAACAATAAATAGTGAATGCTAGAACAATAAGTAGTGAATGCTGGAACAAGTGAATCTGAATAAAGAATAGACATCTAGCTAAGTGTTTGAATTATCAGTTTATTATGTGACCGGCTTGGGACTAGATCAGGCTGGTTATATATGATTAGCTATGATTCTTGTAGGTCAGGCTAACCATATGGTTAGCTATGATGCATGTAGTGGTCAGGCTAATCATATATATAACAGCTATGATGCATGTAAATGGTCAGGCCGCACCCGACGTGAGAAGTGGGGTGAGCTATGATGCATGTAGATGGTTGGATATGATCACATAATCTACTAATAGTTCCCCATCCCCCAGCTAGCACGATGGATTCTAATCACGACTCCTCATGATGGGGATCTAGGGTGCTAACCCGTGTATCCATAGTATCGGAATCAAATATGTAATACAACTAAATTATAGAAGTAATCAACAAAATAAAAACTGTCAGAGAATGTACTCGCCTGTGGTCCTGAGTAAAGTGTGAGGATCGATGTCCAAGGCAAGATCACAATGACCTATTTGTGGAATATAAATGTCAGAGACTGAATTAAAGGAATAACATGTTAACTAAATTAAATATGAGGCCTCTAGGTCATACTAAAACCTACTGGTCAATACTAGGTTAACTTGTTACTCTAGGCTTCATATTAATACTAAGCAATATTTACATACTAGGCATTTAGTATAGATATAACTCCTATTTAGGTTCTAAGGTATTATTAAATCTATTTAACCCTTACGTAAACTAGTATTCCAAATGCAACCCTTAACTCATAACTAAACTCCCTTACTGAAATTTTTGCCCACCCCCACTACTCACACACAGATACACTGATACTGAGATTCTAACCCATCACTTACTGTTTACTAATACACACACACACATGTATAATCTGTACACTGCACATCACAAGATTCTCACAATTGACACAGGTATTCATACTCCATTGGCACAGACACACTGGCACCTAGACACCTAGGTATCTCACACACATACTAGAACTACACTGATACACATAGTTCTAACTCACACTGCTCACTGCTCTCCCTCTTCTCACAGAATTCACTCACACACATGGTTTTGCACATACTGAAATCAAAATCCTACACACTGATATTACCTCACTGAACTCATTCACAGTATCACACTCACACAGGCACACTGGTTCCTCCTGCACATAATACCCCTCTGCACACACACACTAGTTAGATACACTGAAACCAAACTGTACCTCACTCCCACACACTCAGATACTTAACACACACACACATACAGGTATTCAACACATAGGTAATCTGACACTAAGTTATACATGGTTAGAGAACCACAGACACATAGGTTCACCTGCACACAGTGAGTTCTAGGATACACTGTCACACAGGCACATACACAACTCTCAGTTCACACACACAGTACAAAACTATCAGTATTCACACACTGACCTGGGAATTTTGCTGACACATACACACTAAAATACATACTATCACACACTATCACACAGTTTCTAGTTACTGATACATTAGAAACTGCACAGCTCACACAGGCATGCTCACTGTATTCTGACACTCTCTCCTGATATTGGGATACACACAGATCCACAAAACACTCACAGGGTTCATACTGCACACAGACACAGGTATTATCTACACTAATTAATACACGGGAAAATCACTCACTGAGACACTGATACCTAACTCACACTGTTGCACACCCTCTTCCCCATATCTGATACACACAGACACAAGTTCCCTCACACAGAATTCACACTACACAGTCACATATTTAACACATAGGTATCTCACTGCACAGGTAATTAAAACTGACTGAGACACAGGTTAAACCCCACCCTCAGGCAGATTACACACTTCCAGATATTGCCTAAACTAATACACTAAGCCATCAATCCCATCACAGTGCACAACCAAAAGTACTGCCCAGTTCACTGAGTTCTCCTTGACACAGTTCACTGCACAATACAAAATTCTAACTGACACACAAGCTAGACACTGCACATTGATACCAAACACACAAACCCGACTGTGCACAGGGAAGATCCCCACAGTCCATTTCTTCCCCAAATCACATAATATATATATATCTATATATTAAAACATGCAGTATTAGAATAAATTAAATAGGTAAATCCCTAAGGGCAATCCTACAAACACCTAGGGGGCTGAAATCGAGTTTCATATTAAGATCCCATGGGTCCTCAACCAAAACCCTAAAAATCGAGTTCAAACCTACATATATGAGATAAAATCTGCCTACATGTAAACCCCTATGATTAAGGGTCCACGAAAATTGGGGAAAACCCATGCAGGTCACCAAAACCATAATTTCTCCTAGGTCTTCATGTAGGACCTACAAAATCGAGATCCATACAACAAGGTAGGTTTTCTAATGGCCAACCATCAAGAAAAACAGAATAAAAATGGATAAAAATTCGGATTTACCTATGGGAGATGGTTTCTCCAATGGAGGTTCTTCTTCCCCAAGGCTCCTTAACCCAAGCTCCTTGCTTCCCTTTGCTTTGGAGATGGAAGATGGAATCCTAGGGTTTGATTCCGAATTTGGGGTGGGGAAAAGGCTTTCTCTAATGGAGGCTAGGGTTTTCTTTCTTCATGAAGGAGAAAAGGTTGAGGGTGGCTTCCTTTTATATTAGAAACTAGGTTAGGGTTTCTAATGCATAGGTTTAGGTTAAACCCCCATGTTAGGTCATGCAGAACTCAATTAACTCAGGTTTAGTCATTCTAGGGTTTGAGGTTCAACCCAAAAATTGGAATTCTAGGGTTTGTTTAGAATTTGGGTTTCAAACTAGGGTTTAGTAATTAGGGCTATAGTCCTAATGAGTTCTAGGGTTTGACCTAAACCAAATACAACTAACAACGTATAAATAGTTTTAAAAACTTAGCAAATTAATTTAATACATAATTATTCAGAATAGTAAAATTATACAAATGCCCTTATCTGGAAATGTGGTAGTGACACGCATCTATAACTATTGTCGTTGTCCTAATAAAAAAAGGTAAAGAAAATGAAAGAATCATAAAATGGTTACGGATAACTCGTGCACGAGGTATGAGGATTCCTCGAACGATCATTGGGGCACCGGGATCGGGATGCCCTAGGAGGAATCATAGGGTATTTGCACGACCAAACGGTTATAGGATGCCTCATCGGTTTTGGATGACGCAAATATCGAGAGAGGGCCCAAGGTATGACATCGTATACTTGGTTTACCCATCTATCTTAATAGTAGTCTCGGACCTGAGAGAGATTATACTTGTATGGCTATGCTAGTGATCATCATATAGATTAAGTTGTCTCATTTATTACAATCAACGTAGGAGTCATTGCATTGAATAAGAAATTTGAAAAATATATGTAATGTGAGTATAACATCTCTGAACAATATGAGTACAAGATATACGAGTAATCTGAGTATAACATTCACATGGGTATTCGAGTAAAGAACATACACAGTCAGAACATGCCCGTAACATTCATGCTTGCTTACGCGATCTTTAATTTTATTATATATATTTGTGCTTGGTTTAACTTGGTCTTATCTTTGTTCAGGGAAGGACGAATGTTAAGTTGGTATGTTTCTCCGTGTTTCTCTTATATCGCACAACGTAATGCCACACGAGTTAGACTTTATATTATTGCCATAAAATTGATCCTAAGTCAAGACTAGAAAGACCACTTAATAGATTATGTACGAAAATAATAGAACATATTTGGATTAATTGAGCGGGCGAGAAGACTCCCCACCAGTTCATTCACATACTAATAAACCACTAGATTGCATACAGGGTGCCAGAGAACCTCTCTGGTACGGAGTATCCCCTTGTATGCGCTAAGTCTTGGAGTTCGCTCTAGAGCCTTGGAGTGTTGCGTCCGGAGATAAAGCACATATACTGGACATAATAATGGAACATTGCCTATGTATTATCCCAAGTTGTAAGCCGCTTGGCACACCTTTATTATTTTAAGAGATAGAGAGAGTGAGCTTGAGCAAATTATAATCTCGGCCTAGCACCACTTATAACCTTATTCATTATCAATAAAGAGTTAGTTTATGTATCATACTTGAGTTTATTCTATGCTTCCGCTATATCGACCTGGAGAACTAGTTATCGAATGGTCGTTTACTCATGCTGTTCAAGTATCTGCTGTATTGGAGACTCTTTGTGCGACTCTGTGGCTTAGTTATTTTACCGCCTATTCAGATCTTGGTTTTGCGCGGGCGCATCTGGTGCTCGTGCGACATCGCTTCCTGATGGGAATGATCATCCTGCGGGGGCACTTGCGTGGTGATTCACGCCTAGCGGGACGGCCGATCCTGCATAACATATTGCTAACAGAGCACGACTTTACGTCCTTGGACTTCATATCGAATCTCTCTATTTTGAAAGCTTGTTTGTGGGTTATAAACATACACCCTCTCTCAATGTTCCAATGGGATATTCCATACAATGAGTCAAAATATTTTTTAAAGTGCATGTAAATGATATGGTTTCTTGAACAGGATAGTTATACAAAGGCCTTTGTACCAAACTATGTCAGACTTTATGGAAATAGATTCGTACCAGAATTGGCAAGTTATATGCAAACTCGAATACCTATAGGTGATTACCAAGCGGGTTAGTGGGCGATATAGAATATCGTTCAGACGGATATCGATGCACACAGCCTTTAGGCTAAGTTGTGTTGAGTATTACAATAAAAGACCCTTGGTGCTAGTGAGTTACGAGCGAGATTAGGATATCATTCGGATAAGATAAATTAGACTTAGAATGACTATCGATAGAAATATTATCGTACTATCACTAAGGAGAATCTAGGGAGTCGTGCCTGGGTTTCAAGATATAGTTTTGGACGGTTATTCATATCAATAAGTTATGACTCAAAATATAGTTTATATAGAGGACTATCGATAGAGATATATACCAGAGTAAGTTTATCGACGTGATGCATAGGGATCGTGCCGAAATTCTAAGGAACAAATCAGTGTATATGCGAGCGAGTGATGTGAACACAATTGGAGATTTATTTGGATGACTTAATTCCTGAGTGGTGTATGTGATAGCTCAAGAACAAACAAACAATTTGAGAATAGAGTAAGTTTTAATGATTCATAGAGTATAGATCAAACCTTGTGTGGTGTATTGATCGTCTAAGAAATATTCGACCAAATCGAGAATTTTGGGATAGCAAACGAGTCTAGCAATAAGCAACGTGATTGTGCAAAGCCTTAATATAAGTAATACTTAGTAAGTTAGCGAATTTGAAGGAATCATACACGATTTTATTCGATCGAGTTAGAATACGTTGAGCAAATAATAAGGCTTATATTAGATTAAATTCAAAGCGTTGAAATCAATATATGGTTTGAGAAAACTTAGTAGATCATACGAGCAATTTTAAATTGAATCAAACAAATTAAAACTTGAGTTTGAGATAGAATCATCGAGGATGCGATTGTAGTTAGTGCAATTGGAATAATGGAACGAAGGAATGATAACACATATAAAAATTTGGATTTGAGTAGGATATCGCTCGATAGAGTTCAGCTTGAGTACGAATGTTATGGTCTCGAATTTGGAAGACTTGATACGATATCGATAAGTTAAAAAATAGCACGGATTGATACAAGTTAATTAATTGTGTGGTTCAATGATAGAGTTAGCCGATAACGAACTTAATATTGATTTGGACGAACGATCTTGAATCTAGTTTAAAAGGTAACACTCGATATCAGGCCTAGAAGAGCACGATTATCCCATAGGAGCGTTGTCGTAGTTATTTCACATCCAGCGGGGATAATCGAACTCACGGGAACATGTTCAATAATTATTCAGATAAAATCGATGAAATAGAACGTAACAAATATTTTGAACCTGAATGGTTTGAGGAATGCTAGAGTTAGACTACGAATTTATCGAACAGTAACATTGAAGTTGGACTAACTAGAAGAATTATGATCACGGCATGAACAGTTATTATACGAACCTGACTTGGTGGATTAATATATAACTTGGATGCAACGAAGTGTAATGATAAGGTATCTTGATCGTTTCGATGATAACTAAAATATTGACGTTCTTAGCTTATGCGAGCGCAACTCAATCCTCGCACATGTATCAAGTCCAGATTAGAACGATTATTCTGTATGAACGTTAGCATGGTGATCTCACGTCCAACATGGATGATAGAACTTATAGAAGATCGGAGCATAATAATTAACGGATCGTCTTGATTTTTGGTTCAATACAAAAAGGTGAGTTTGAGGATATAAGTAAAATCAAAAGTGTTTCGAAGAGGAGTTAGTTTAGAACATGAAGTAAGTTATACTTGAGGGTTTCGTAAACGGATATGTGAACCGTCTCGGACGACTTGAATTTCTGATTGAGATCGATGATTAAAAATTTAATCATGACTGGTGGTCGAGACGTAGAAAAGATTGGATATGTGGATCCTATCAGGTGTTTGAGAAGATAAATTATGCAAATTGTTAGGTTTGACACACGACGTGGTTATATTGTGGATTCAGTTGAACGAACGAGTCTTAGGAACGACTTTGCTAAACGAACTCGAATCCTTTATAACGAACCTATTTATATGGATAAGATGATCTATGCTTGATGTTTAGAAATCTGAGTACAATGAGATTGGATAGAATACTCTGTACGAATGAACAATGGTTTGACCTTAGGAATTGGGGCGAGTATCGTGCAATGAATTTGTATGATGAGAATCGTGAGCTTGAAATATACTTATAACTTTGTGAGCTGACCTGGCGGTTAGGCAGACGAACCTTTGCCCAGTGAAAGGACTTATGTGACCGACTTTAGAGTATTGATTGAGCAAGCATATTGATGTGGCAGCAAGACTTAGAGTTAGGCTTTGAATGATAAGTGTGTGCTAGAAGTTGATGGTTAACACGAACGGACTGGATGATAGGACTTTGATACTAGTCGGTCGGTCAGAAAGATCGTGCTTGACGGTTGTACAATGCTTAATTTGTGTAGGATTAGAAATAACTTAGAATTTGATTGACCCTGTTTGAGATATCATTGTTATTCATATGAAGAGAACCCTTGAGATTTTCACGAGTAACTTGTCCGACTTCACTATCACTAAGTTTGGTTGAAATACATATATTTGGGGGATGCCTTAAATGTGTGCATGATCGAAGGCTCAGTGATTTGTTGAACTCATGATATGTTGATCTCGAATGCTAGTGCAAGTAAATATGTTAGATTTGCATGGACGAGTATAATAATTTGTGTCACGACCCGCACCCAAAATTTGGGCATGAGTCGTGGGTACGTCCAGCCTACGCTGCAGCATCGACGGTAGAACGCTGTCTAGGTCTCAATAATACTAAACATAACTCACAACCTATCAATGATAGCAACTCCATAAGGAGGACAATAAAATAAATATCTCTCAATAGCTCATAATGTATACTCAATCACTATAATTATAAGAAATAAATGGCACGATAAAAGATAAATAGTACTTGACGTAAGTCAAGCACAATAACTCAAAATAGAGATAAACTATAGTCTAGCTGTCCAACATAAATAGTGTGAACAATGTCTCGACATAAGTCTCAAATAAGTCTCAACATAAGTCTCAAATAAGTCTCAAAGAATCATACAGATGATCAAAATAATAAAAACTGTTAGGGAATGTACTCGCCTGTGGTCCTGCGTTGGCAATACCAATATCCTATTTTCGAAGTCTTGTCTGAATAATCCAACAGTCCTATATACATAATATGATAATAATATAGCATCAGTCGTTATACTAGCACACACACAAACGTAATTACACTGAACTCAAAAACTACGCTAGGGGTGATACTGCTCAACTAAGAGGGTCAAATGTGCGTCTACCTGCATGGGTGTTATGTTCTTAATGTTGTGCATAACCAGACAGTCAACTCACTAACACATATCTAAAGATCTAAATCCCATGTAACATCAACATTGTCTAAGCCAGTACGTTAGTGTACACAAGGTAGTCAATTCACTAATATTCAGGGTTACATAGTCATATGCAAATACGAAATACCCACTACTAATACTTATGGGCATACAACATATATATATTAGAGTCATACCTAGTACTAGCAATCAATTTGCATGGAATATATGTATATATCTATATCAACTAATTATTATACACATACACACATATCATACTAATTACTAGGTTCACCAACACAGGTCTTACGTAGACTAAAATATCATGAAGCAATTGCTAATCCTAATTAATATTCACACATGCACACACACACAATCATGAAGGAGGGCAAGTCAAACCTGTGTGCACATAAACAAGGGAGGGTGTATTCAACGTCGAGGGAGGTCATACTCGGCTGCGGTTGTTGCTCAAGAGAGGTCGTAAAGGGAGGTCGTCGGTTGAGTCGTGATAGTGGCGGTATTGATGGTGGTGATGATGTTGAAGAGAGGCGGTGGTGTTGTGTCATCGAGGGGCGATGAAGTTTCAGGCGAGGCGGTCGTGGCCGCGGGTTGGTGGAGGGAGTGCTCGACGGTGATGGGTTGGGTGATGGCGAGCAGTGTAGGGTGGTCGGGAACGGTGGACTAGTGCTCAGCGGTTTGGTTCTGTCCGGCGGTGTCGAAGGGGACGGCGATTCAGCGGTTGGGAGTTATGAAGGGAGGATATGGGGTCGATCGGTCGAGAAATGGCGTCGTGGGGGTGATGATGATGATGATGGTGTCAGACGGTCGGGGAATGGTTGCGGTCTGTGGGAAGAAGGCGGTAGGGATGGGTTCAACGGTGGTAGCGCTGTCGGGGATCCGACGGGATATAGGCAGACGGGATCGGGTGATGGTGGTGATAGGTTTAGGGTTTTGATGAGATGGTGTTGGTAAAATACAATGAGAAAAAGTATTTATATATAGGAAGAAAATAGGGTTTGATGTAGACCTAGGGATTAGGGTTCGGTCAAGTACTCATTGGGATGGGGTTTGTTTTCTACATGAAAGAATTTGAAGGCTAGGATTGATTGTGTTTGGATGGACGACTAATGTGGTGAGGGAGAAGATGTTGAGTGTTGCACACTCCAAAAATATGGAGAAAAACCACATATGACCGGTCAAAGAAGAAAAATGATGCTTCTTCATGTGTTGGGTCCAATGGGATGTGGACACCTCACTTCACTTTTCCATAAAGGTCCCCAATAATTGGAAAATTGCACAAAAAGGAGTTTAAATATAACTTTCTGCAACGAATATTGTGTGACTAAAATGAAGCACAAATGGGCATAGTTGTGAGTTATACAAGGATCAGAATGGATGACTAGCACGTCTAAGGCATGGGTATAAAATTTGTTGGAAGGCAATGGCTAGTGTAGCGCCGCAAATATCGATGCAACTGTAAGGTACAACCATAAAATAAAATCACAGCAATTAAATATAATCCCTACTATTAAATCCCAAAAATGATAATTAAAGTCCATATTCATATATTTTGGTCAGGGGCTCATCTAATGGGATTCTAGGTCCAGTCCACTATCTCATGCATTTAAGGAACACTATATATAATATATAAATATCATGCAATATATTAACATATTAAATTAAATAAATAAAAAGACGAAAATACCACTATTCTGGAATGTGGTAGTGACAAGTCTACCCTTCTTAAAAAAGTTTGTTTTCAAAATTGAAATAAACTTGCTCAAGAAAAACAATCAGACAAAGAATTATACCTCAAGTCTCGAAGAGATACGGATACTGCTCGTGCATTTCGTCCTCTCTCTCCCAGGTTGACTCGCGTGGAGTGTGATGTCTCCATGCAAAATGAACCAAGGGAATGGTCTGGTTCCACAATCCTTCTCTCTACGATCCTAGTTCTCCACAGGCTGTTCGGGATAGCTGAGAGTCGATCCAACCTCAATTTTCGAGTAATCTAGTACGTGACAAGGATCTACCATGTACCGTCTCAGCTGCGACACGTGGAACACGTCATGTACTCCATCTAGTGCAGCCGACAAGTCCAGTCTATAGGCTACTACACCGACCCTTGTAAGAATATCGAAAGGTCCGATGTATCATGGACTAAGCTTTTCTCCTCTACCAAAACAAATCGTGCCCCGTGTCAGAGAAATCTGTAGGAACACCAAATCGCCAACCTAGAACAACAGTCTTAACACGCAATCTAAAACAAAATAATGTCGTTGTCTTTCCTGCGCCACTCGCAATCTATCTCTGATAAGTTTTACCTTTTCTGCTACATCTACGACCATTTCTTGTCCTAACAAAGCCCTCTCTCCGACACCATCCCAAGATAACGGTGTACGATACCTTCGTCAATATAAACCCTCGAATGGTGATATCTCAATGCTGGCCTGGTAGCTACTATTGTAAGCAAACTCTACCAGGTGTAGATGATCCTCCCAAGAACCTCCGAGATCTAAAACGCAAGTGCGTAGCATATCTTCGAGAGTCTGAATAGTCCTTTCAGACTGCTCGTCTGTTTGTGGGTGATATGTGGTAATGAACTTGAGCTTAGTGCCCAAGCTAGCCTGCAGACTCCTCCAGAAATGGTAAGTGAAACGACTGTCCCGATCTGAGACGATGCTTACAGGAACCCCATATAATCTGATAATCTACCGCACGTATATCTCTGCTAGCCTCTCTGTCGATGTACCCACTTGAAATGGTAAGAGGTGGGCTGATTTGGTCAACCTATCTATGATGACCTAAATCGTGTCCTTTCCTCCTAGAGAACGTGGAAGCCCTGAAATGAAGTCCATACTTACGTGCTCCCACTTCCACTCTGGAATAGGTAAAAGTTGAAGCAAACCTCCTGGCTTCTGTCGATCTGCCTTTATCGGCTGGCACACTAAACATCGTGATACAAAGCGTCCTATACGCGCTTTATACCATACCACTATACGTGCACCCTCAGATCTCGATACATCTTTTTGGCACCGGGATGCATCGAGTACTGAGAGCGATGCGCCTTATGTAAAACCTCTTTGCGCACATCTCCACTCGGCATACACATCCTCGTGCTATGCCGTAAAGATCCATCACCCACAATAGTGAAGTCGTCTGTCAATCATGTCTGAACTTGTTCCCTGATACTCCTCAGAGTCTCATCATCATACTGTGCAGCTCTAATTCTGTCCCTCAGCTCTGATTGTATCTACAATCCCGATATCAGAATCTCAATACCTGGAACTAGAACCTTAATTCCTAAGCTCTCAAGATCGGCCAACAAATATCTATATGTCGTCAAGTACATAGCCATCGGATACCAGCTCAAGGCATCGGTGACTACGTTGGCCTTTCCTCGGTGGTACTGTAATAAAATATCGAAGTCTTTCATAACTCCTACCACCTCCTCTGCCTCATATTCAGCTTCTTCTGTGTAAACACATACTTCAAGCTCTTGTGGTTCGTGAAGATCTCCATACGCTCTCCGTACAGATAGTGTTTCCACAGCTTTTGAGCGAAGATAACTGCTGCCAACTCCAAATCGTGGGTAGGGGTAGTTCTTTTCTTGAGGGCGTAATTGTCTAGAAACATAGGCAATTACTTCCCCGTTCTGCTGAAGAACGCAACCCAAACCTTTTCCTAAAGCATAACTGCAGATAGTGAATCCACCTGTCCCTGATGGCAACGTCAAAACTGGAGCTGTCGTCAATCTCTTCTTCAGCTCATCAAATGCGGTCTGACAATCCTCTGTCCAGACAAATTCCAAATATTTCTTGGTCAGCCTAGTCATTGGCTCTGTAATCTTGGAGTGGTCTTGTACAAATCTCCTGTAGTATCCTGCTAACCCGAGAAAGCTCCTGATCTCAACTACTGAACTAGGGGTAGCCCATGACTCCACTGCCTCGATCTTCTTTGGGTTAACTGATATTCTGTCACCCGCCACTATATGTCCAAGGAATTCAACTTTGTCAAGGAAGAACTCATACTTTAAAAGCTTCCAGTATAGCTTCTCTTTCCTGAGAGTCTCCAAGACCATCCTTAGGTGCTCTTCGTGCTCCTCTGGGGTCTTTGAATACACGAGAATGTCGTTGATGAACACCACTAGGAACTTGTCAAGGTACTGGTGGAATACCTTTTTCATCAAGTTTATGAATACTGCTGGTGCATTGGTTAAACCAAACGGCATTACCATGAATTCAAACTGGCCATATCTGGTCCGAAAAGCTGTCTTCGGTATGTTTTCTCTCTTCACCTTCACTTTGTTATAGCCTGACCTCAAGTCTATGTTTGAAAACACCTTCGCTTTGCTCAACTGATCAAAGAGATCATCTATCTTCGGCAGTAGGTATTTGATTTTGATAGTGAGGTTATATAGGGCTCTATAATCGATACACATGCGTACCATGCCGTCCTTCTTCGGTACGAACAATACCGGAGCTTCCCATGGTGATAAACTAGATCTGATGAAGCTTTTGTCCTGCAGCTCCCCAACTTGCTTCTTTAGTTCTGTCAACTCGCTGTTGTTGATTCTATAGACATATTGTAAAATAGGTTCCGCTCCTAGTACCAAGTCTATAGAGAACTCAATATCTCTGTCTAGCGGCAAGCCTGGCAACTCCTCTAGAAATACATCCAGGAACTCTGCTATCAGAGGATGTGGCAACTCCTTTTCTTCCTTCCTAGCTACGCAAAAAGTGCCACTGCTCTGCTTTACTGCTCATCTGGCGACCTCGAACTCTGGCTCTCCTGGCGGTTAAAATATTACTCTGCCTCCGTGATAATCTATAGTAGCATGGTGTCTACTCAAACAGTCCATTTCGAGTACAATATCGTATCCCGAAAGTGGCATGACGAGTAAAGTCACGCTCAACTCTCGGCCTCCCAATGATACTCTCCGATCCTTGCAATAATCACGGACTAGGATAATACCTCCTCCAATCCTGATCTTGTAAGTCCAATTTAATGGTTCCATCTTTAAACGATGCTTAAGAGCATAAGATACAGGTGTGAAACTATGTGAAGCGCCAGAATCAAATAATGCAAGTGCTGGAATAGAATCGAGAGAAACTGAACCTGAAATTATGCCTCCAGCTGGCTCGGCCTACTCAATCGTCATGGCGTATACGTATCCCTGATGTGCACCTCTCTGCTACTACTGTTGCTGAGCAATCCTTTGCTGCTGTGGTAGAAGTGGACGTCCCCTCTACTGGCTTTCTTGTACAGTAGGTACTCTGGCTGGTCCCCTCTGACGAGTCTGAATAGATAGACAGTCCCTCAGCTGATGTGCTGATGATCCATAAGACAAGCATGTACCCAACCTCTTCCTGCAGATGTCCCTAGTGTATCCTATCTTCCCATAATACGCACACTGGGCAGCAGGCTGAGTCTGCCTCTGTGGCTGCTGCTATTGGGTGCGTCCTCGAACTAGTGTTGGTACTTCTGATGTTGCTGCTGGTACGACCTCTATTGCTGCTGAAAGTGTGGGCGCTTGCCCGATCCTGTACTACCACTTTTTTCTCCAGAAGTGTCGCATCCTCTCTTGGGATTGAGGTCCAAGTCATCCTCAGTAATCTGGGCATCCATCATAATACCCTCAAATGTAGCAGTACGATGTCCCAAAGTATGAGACTAGATCTCTCTTATCAATCCCTTCCTGAATTTTTGGGCTCGGTCTCCTGGGTCTCGAATCATCGATGGCGCAAAATGAGTCAAACGGCAAAACTCTGTGGCATATTCGTCGACTGACATGCTTCATCGGACCAAGTCATGGAACTGACTCTCCAAGGCTCCCAGGGCTACGTCAGAAAAGATATTCTCCTTAAAAAGCTCCTTGAAGTCCTCCCAAGTAGGTCCTCCAACAACGAGTCTTGGCTCCGTACGATACTATGTCAATGCGATATCAAACATCTGATTACCAGCTGCCTCGATCTGAAGAATCTTCGAAATCTGCGCCAAGTGAAAGTTTCTCTCTATATCCTCTAGCCATTCGTCAGTGTAAAGTATCCCATCTGTGCCTTTGAACTCTTGAGGCATCATCCTCTTGAAGTCCACTATAGTACCCGGCCTTTGGTGCTGCTGGCCAGGATGCTACTAGTGTTGTGCTACTCTCTCCACAGCCTGGAGAGCTACCTGATGAGCATTCTCTATTCTCTCTCTCATTAGCTCGGTCTGTGCTTGGTGCACCTCTGCTTGTACCTTCTGAGCCTCAGCTTGAATACGCTGAGCTTCCGCCGTCACTCTCTGGACATCCAACTTGCCTTGGATAAGTGTGAGCATCTGTGCCCCGTAAATAGGCATAACTCCGGGAGATGGAGTCGGTGGTGGTGGAAGATTCTCTGTCACAGCTGGGGCAACCCTTGGAACAAGTGGAGGAGGAGGAATCCAAAAAGTTGTAGATACTCCTACATGAACTGGAGATGTAAGAGGAACTCCAGGTCTGTTCGTCAGGTCGAGAGGTGGCAAACCTCTCTGAAGCTGCTGCTCCCAGTCTCAAAGACCTAGTCTTCGACGGCATCCTGAAGACAGACCGAAAAGAATCAATTAAGGTAATAGATACGATATCATCAATGAAGGACAATAATATTCTAAGGGAGGAAATTATCCAGAATAACATTACAAAGATTAAAAATTTCCTAGTTGTGATTGAGCATACTCTCATCCTAATCCTATGTCCTATATCCTATCGCAGGCTCAGAGCAACAATCTAAGTGAGCACTACCATGATATCGCTCTAAATACGAATGTAGACCTGCATGGGCCACCACTAAAAACGTATCACGACCCGCACCCAGAATTTCGGAATGAGTCGTGGGTACGTCCAGCCTACGTCGCAGCATCGGCGGTAGAACGATGTCTAGGTCTTAATAATACTAAACATAACTCACAACCTGTCAATGATATCAACTCCATAAGGAGGACAATAAAATAAACATCTCTCAACAGCTCATAATGTATACTCAATCACAATAACTATAAGAAATAAATGGCATGATAAAAGATAAGAAGTACCTAAAGTAAGTCAAGCACAATATTTCAAAATAGAGATAAACTACAGTCTAGCTGTCCAACATAAATAGTCTCAACAAAGTCTCAACATAAGTCTCAAATAAGTCTCAAATTCAAAGATGCATGAAATAACTGTCTAAATAGCTGCATGTAGTATCTCATCTAGGGGAAGGACTCCTCTAAGATCTCTGGTATGTAGTCTCCTTCTATATCTGGTCCATAATGTGTAGGACAGAAGTCCTCAAGATTCTTTGGAAAAATATATCCAGTCAGGATTGGAGCGAAGTACAAGCACTAACAGTAGTTTCATGTATATTGACAAAAACTATAATACAGTATAAAGAAATATAAGATGGACATAAATACTGGATATAATGAAATACTGGAAATAAGAAATACTAGAGAATACATCATCATCAATGGTACAACTAGCAATGAACAAAAATACAAGTGCATGCTAGAATAATGAACTGGAAATACATGAATAGAGTATCTAGCTAAGTGTATGGAACATCAGTCTATTATTTGATTGGCTTGGGACAGATCAGGCTTATTACATATGATTAACTATGATTCATGTAAGGTCAGGCTAACCATCCGACTAGCTATGATGCGAGCAATAGTCAGGCTAATCATATATAACAGGTTATGAGGCATGTAATGGTCAAGCTGCACCCGACGTGAGGTGTGGGGTGAGATATGATGCATGTAGAGTGGGGTAGAATCACATAATCTACTAATATTTCCCTGTCCCCAGCTAGCACGATATATTCTAATCACGACTCCTCGTGACAGGACTCGATGATGCTTACCCGTATATCCATAGGGTCAGGATCATGTACGCTATACAACTTGAATCATACAGATGATCAACATAATAAAAACTATCAGATAATGTACTCGCATGTGGTCCTACACTGGCAATACCAATATCCTATTTTTAAAGTCTTGTCTGAATAATCCAACAGTTATATATATATAATATGATAATAAATAGTATCAGTCGTTATACTAGCACACACACAAACGTAATTACACTAAACTCAGAGACTACGCTAGGAGTGATACTGGTTAACTAGCAGGGTCAAATGTGCGTCTAACTGCACGGGTGTCATGTCCTCAATGCTGTGTATAACCAGACTGTCAACTCACTAACACATATCTAAAGATCTAAATCCCGTGTAACATCAACACGGTCTAAGCTAGTACTTTAGTGTATACAAGGCAGTCAATTCACTAATATGCAGGGTCACATAGTCATATGCAAATACAAAATACCCACTACTAACACTTATGGCCATACAACATATATATATTATAGTCATACCTAGTACTAGCAATCAATTTAAATGGAATATATATATATATCTATATCAACTAATTATTATACATATACACGTACATGCATACTAATTACTAGGTTCACCAACACAGGTCTTACGTCAAATAAAACATCATGAAGCAATTGCTAATCCTAATTAATATTCACACATGCACACACACAAAATCATAAATGAGGGAAAGTCAAACCTGTGTGCACGTGAACGAGGGAGGGTGTATTTGATATCGAATGAGGTCATGCTCGGCTGCGGCTGCTACTCAGGCGAAGGAGGTCGTCGGTCGAGTCATGCTGGAGGCGATGTTGATGGTGGTGATGATGTTGAAGGGAGGAGGTAGTGCAGTATCGTCGAGGTGTGGTCAAGTTTCAGGTGAGACGGTCGTGGCCGCGGGTTGATGGAGGGAGTTGATGGCGAGCGGAGTAGTGCTCGGCGGTGATGGGTCGGGTGATGGAGAGCAGTACAGGGTGGTCGGGAACGGTGGACTGGTGCTCAGCGGTTGGGTTCAGTCCGGCGGTGTCTATAGGGACGGTGGTTCAGCGGTTGGGGTCATGAAGGGAGGAGACGGGGTCGATCGGTCGGGGAATGGCATCGTAGGGGAGATGATGATGATGATGGTGTCAGGTGGTCGAGGAATGGCCGGGGTCCATGGAAGGAGGCTGTAGGAATGAGTTCAGCGGTAGTGGCATTGTCGGTGATCCGGCGGGATGGAGGCAGACGGTATCGGGTGATGATGGTGATAGGTTTAGGGTTTTGATGTTGGTGGTGTTGGTGAAATACAATAAGAAAAAGTGTTTATATATGGGAAGAAAATAGGGTTTGATGTAGACCTAGGGATTAGGGTTCGGTCAAGTACTCATTGGATGGGGTTTGTTTTTTACATGAAAGAATTTGAAGGCTAGGATTGGTTGTGTTTGGATGGACGGCTAAAGTGGTGAGGGGGAAGATATTGAGTGTTTCACACTCCAAAAATATGGAGAAAAATCACATATGACCTGTCAAAGAAGAAAAAGGATGCTTCTTCATGTGTTGGGTCCAATGGGATATGGACACCTCACTGCACTTTTGTATAAAGGTCCCTAACTATTAGAAAATTGCACAAAAAGGAGTTTAAATATAATTGTCTGCAACGAATATTGTGTGACTAAAATTAAGCATAAAAGGGCATAGTTATGAGTTACACAAGGATCGAAATGGATGACTAGCACATCTAGGACAAGGGTATAAAATTTGTTGGAAGGCAATGGCTGGTGTAGCGCCCAAAATATCGAAGCAACGGTAAGGTACAACAATCGAATAAAATCATAGCAATTAAATATAATCCTTAATATTAAATCCCAAAAATGCTAATTAAAGGCTATAGTCCTATATTTTGGTCTGGGGCTCATCTAGTGCGTTTCTAGGTCCAGTCCACTAACTCATGCATTTAAGGAACACAATATATAATATATAAATATCATTGAATATATTAACACATTAAATTAAATAAATAAATAGAGGAAAATACTCCTATTATGGAATATTGTAGTGACAATTTCTATTAGTCAGCCTCAACCTAAGATCTTCATACAAAAGATCATGCCCCGAATTAAATGATATATATTCTGCACCAAGGTACAGTAGAAATTGAGCCAGATAATACGTCGACCAAGAGAAGATAGTTAGATCAAATTGAGGGATAGAGTCATTCAATAAAATAGACCCAGCACGCATGTAACACAGAATAAGGGGAAACGAGTAGGAAGTTGTGTTCGACCGGATCTAGTGATACGGAGTAATATATTTGTTAGATTCGATAGTGTGCGATAGAACGGTTTACGCTCAGGAAGTCTCGAGGATGAGACTTGTTCTTAGTGGTGTATAATGGAACGACCCATTCTAAATTAATGTGGATAGCCGATTCAAATAGCACAATTGCGACGACATAACCCGTCTCGCTCTAAGAGAAGACTTGTTTGAGGAAAAGGATTCAGACTTGTACATTAAGGAGTTCAAACTTAGACTTTCAAAGACGCGCTCAGAGTATCGCACGGCCGATGAGAATCATTGCTAAGGTGGGTAGCTACGAGAAACCTGTCTTTGCTTAGCCTGTACACTTAAAACATGAATGATATATGCTAGTTGCTAGGCAAATTACCGTTTGTATTCTAATAAAAGAATATAACGTACATAGATAAGAGAATAATTCCATCTTATATTGCTTGTGTAGAACATGGACATGAAACTTGGATTATAGATGGTTCCTCGCACTGCCACGTAGACAATGCTAGTATAACGGATGATGTTTCTAGTATAGTATGTCACATATTTCTTATAATGCTTTTGTTTTATACTGATGCAATGTGTGCCTGCTCTACGTGGTAAATAGTACTTGTTCGACTTATTTTAATGCTTGTCACATAGATTCATCTCACGAATCGATGCACTTCACTTAATTATGGTTCACTCACTGGAGGCATGAAGGCTTTCAAAATAGTCATTTTGTGCCAAGTAATGTAAACATGTAAACGCTCACCAAGATAATTTCCTATACCGGGAATCGCATAATGCAAAATTGAAAATATAGAGAATTAATAAGCAAGAATGAAAGTGAAGATAGATTATAGAAGGGTATATTGGGGACGTGTAGCGGGGCTCGCTACCCGCGCTGCATGGAGCACCGCCAACCCAGTCAATAATCCAAGAATCGTTCGGGATGGCTTGTAGCGGGTAATGGCCTACCTCATGTACAACCATTGTCGTTGCCCTGATCAAGAAAAGATAAAGAAAAAAAAAGATAAATAAAAGAAAAGATAAAGAAAAGAAAAGAATCATAAAATGGTCACGGACAACTCGTGCATGAGATATAAGGATTCCTCGGACAATCACTGGGGCACCTGGATCGTGCCGGTCTAGGAGAAATCATAGGGTATTTCCGTGACCAAACGGTTATAGGATGCTCAGCCGGTTTGTGTAAACCCCCTCAATTTATTCTGAAGATAGTTAGAGTGGGCCAGGAAAATTTTTTATAGAAAATATTGAGGTTTAGAGCAGAGTATAATTACCTGGAAATTTAATCTAATTAATTAAAATCCTTGGCGCGCACTATTGTTGTCTAATTATTCGGAGCCCATTTTTAGCCCATAAATTCCATACAAATATTGTACACTCGACTCAACTCGCCAAATTAGGCACTGGACTTTTCTGTCACAAAAAGTCAGATTCCGTTGTGCAATAAATTAATTGCATAATTTATCGAATCCGAAATACATATTTAATTCGGTATCGGACTCCTATGTCGTTACTCCAAATTTTGGGATACCAACTTAACCCGTTGAGCCGGACCAACAAAAGGGTCCAAGACTGACTCCAAGCCTCCACCATTTTTCGCTTTTGCGCCATTTCCGGATTTTAACCCCAAGTGCCCCAAATTAAATTAAATTCGCGGGACCCTTATTTCTATTTAATTCGAGATTACCAACTTGGTAAATCCCATTTAAATCCTAAATTAATCCCAATTCCCATTTAATTAAACCCGTTCCTCACCCACATTACCCCCTCGTCATACAATTTAATAAACGCAATTTTCGGCATAATTTTCGCGTCATTTCATGTGTTTATGCAAATTCTCGAATTTACGGGGGCTTATTTGCAATTAACAAATTATTGGCAACACCTCATTGGTCATGATTATTTATAGGGTCCCAAAATGGGGTCCCAATCACATCCCTCATGAAGGAATCCCACCCCTATCCTTAATGCATCTCAACCACTCATTCAATTAATTCAAATCATTTCTAGCCACTCATCCCTACACACTCTCCTATTTAACTTTTCCCCCTCACACACCTATCCCTAGGCCGGCCCTAATTCCAAGGAACATTGAAAACCCCCTCCCTCACTCTCTCTCCTCCCTCTCCTTCCCTCAACCATAAGCTCCCTTCCCATTTCCTTTCTTTTCTTCTTCTTCTTCTTCTTCTTCTTATTCTTCCCTCCTACTTCACCATTTAATTTCCTACTTCACCATTTAATTCCCTACTTCACCAACACCTTCATTTCGCCACCACCACCACCTCAGGCCCTTCCTGCACCCCCACGGCCATGCACAGCCCACCCCACGACCACTGTACACAGCCCCCTCTCCCTTCACTACTTCACCACCTCACCCCCTCACCCCCTCACCTTCACACTTCATTTCTTCATCACCACCACCATCCACCTTCACCACCACCTCATTCAACTTCACCATCCCCATCCAGTCACTCCACCACCACCATCCAGTCCCACGACCACCATGAGCACCATCAACTCCGGCGAGCCTCATTGAGGTTCATTCCTCCACCTCTCATGTATTAAATTCTAGAATATTAATTGTGTTAAATAGGAAGTTTTAATTATGGAATGATGTTAATTATGGAGATGTTTATATATATTGTTAGAGTATATATTGTGTGGACTAGTTTAGTGTAATTTTTGGACATGAATAATGTGTCATGGATATATGCATGGGTGAAGAGAATGATAAATAAATTACTGGTGGGTTAATTATATTTGAAAGAAGGTCCTTGAATATATATAAGTGGTTAGTGTAGGTTTACTTGCACTATGTGTTAAGGTATACTTTGGTTAATTCAAATGAGGTTTAATGTGAATGCATATGAAAATTTAAATGACTTGAGGATGGGTTTAATGAGGTTGACATGGTTTACTATTTATGTAGTATAGTGAGAATGTATCTTGTATTATAAAGTTGGTTTTGGATATTAAAATTAGTGGAAATAAGGGCGAATACAACTTGTGAGAAAATAAATACGATATTGGGCATGTGACGATGATTAAATAGGGTGATCAAAGACTTGGAGATTCAACTTGTAGTATGTCGGAGAAATATATTTGTGTTAAGGTGCTTTGTGGATTAGGAATGTTTCCTACATAAAGTATTATAATTTAATCAAGTTATGAATTCGAGAAAAAGTGAGTGTTTGACCTTTAAATAAATAATCGGGGTCTATGGTACATGATGGAAATTGTAGATTTAATTATGGAGAATTAAATTGAGAAGAGTGTACAGATGACTAGTTGAATTGCTGTATTGTACCGATAGTCAACCGTAATCAACCCCCTAGTGACCTGTCCTTGAGAGTCATGTTTGAGACTGAGTCTAGATGAAGATGTGTGTAGCACACCGTCTGCCTTAATTAGGTTATTGATTCTGGTCTGTATTTATTCTCTAGGTACTGCGGGACCTGAGGACTTGGACGCGGTACCCGATCACCGTCATCAGCAGTCGCACGCAGGCAAGTGTACCTGGCCACCATGTATTTTAGTTTACAGATATTTATTGCTTCGTATGTACATCGTGCACATAGTTATGTTGACGTTCGGTACTTTGCGTCTGGTTCACAGCCGGGTGAAGACGTACGTCGTAGCATCCTAGGAAGATTGTCGGATGATTCATAGTATCTCGATATGCGTAACTGAGTTTATCGATACCCCAGGACACACTCATACACTATGATCGTGCCAGACTCCTGTATCCTGATACTGACATCATGACCAGAGACTGGGACGACCCTAGGGTCGCATCTGTTGGGTTATTTCCATGTGTTGAGACTGTAGTTAGAGGTTCAGGTTCAATGCACAATCGTTGACCGCTTGGGAAGGGGAAGACAGTTACTAGACGTTTGGGCTACTCTGTACGCGCTTATATATATGTAGTATTTTCTAGTGATACCTGTATCTAGTGTAACTATTTCACCCGTGTGACTCTTTGCCCGGAGCTGCGGTACGTGCCGTGTGTTTCCCTGTCCGGAGCTACGGTTTTATTTTAGAAAGCCCACGCGTTGAACATTGTCTTTAAACTGTGTTACAGTAGTTGGTTATGATAGAGTACCCTATCGTGCACTTGTACTTTCTATTTACTTGGTATGTTATATTTCTGTACCTTGTTACGTCCCTCTGAGGACCTGGTTCCCTGCCAGTTTTATAGCATAGACGATTATGGAGCACTTGGAGATACTGATGGAGTGGCATATCTTACGAGCATGGTACCAGGTACTCATATTATATCTACCGACATTATGGTTATTTTATATTAATTATTTATCTGCTGTTTTAGCCTAGTTTTGTAGACTCATACTTCTTCTCGAGTCTATTCGAGTTACTGTGTTATTGGGCGGCCGACCTTAGCACATTTAGCTCTTTCTTGTATATTGTTGTACATTGTGGATTGAGACATAGAGGTTTACATTTATCAAAAATTCTAGATAGTGCCCTTTATATTACAGCTTATACGTATTCGAGTCAGACCAGAGTCTGGTCGAATGCGTAGCTGACGTGTCACGTATTCCTGGTCCTACGTATTTTGGGACTGGGGCGTGACATGTTTTTGTGGTGGCCCATGCAGGTCAGATTTAAATCGTCTTGGTCACCTGACTGTGCCAAGCGAGCCTGCAAATTAGGAAAAGATATTATGATTGTTGAATAGGATCTCAATCCATAATCGATTAAAAATTCTTTGTATGTGATTATCGCCCTTGGACTTCCACTTTGCATTCGTTCAATCTTCGTCAAATATCGCTATCCTTGTTTCTCGTCCCCTATTGTTCGGGGAGACGAATGCTTGTAACTGATGACTTTCCTCCAAAAGAAGATCGAAGACCAGACGACAGAAGACAGAATTCGTATACCTTTCCTTGAGAAAATTATTACCTTGTCAGGATAGATTGATGGGTTCTTTGGATTCTAAAACTAGTGTGGAAGGTTGGCAAGAGAGTTAGACCCAGTGGTACCCTACCCATGCTGGAGGTAACAGTGATCTTAGAAGTACTGAGAGCTAGAAGGATTGTTGAACATGACCTAGAATGATTTATGTGAATGCATAGCCTAATGATGGAAACTAGTGGTTGTATATGATAGCAATACCAGGAATGATATTATGGACTAGAGGAGATAAAATTTTAAGCTCTCACTTGGAAATAAAATGATGGAAATTTTAGTATGTGAATATTAGTATGATTGTTGACATCATTATTATAATTGTAATTATGACTTGGAGAGAGAAATAACGAAAAGAAGAAATTCGAGGAATAAAATTTTAGGGAAGACCTTGAGGAGAAGAGAAATTATACATTAGGCAAGAAGGAATTTTTCTTTTGGAGGATTATTGTGGTAAACAGAATAGGAGAATTTATTTTGAGGATAAGTCTGGACGATGACACCGTCCTAGCATGAGTTGATTGAGCCAATACCACGCGACACTCGATTGTCGACGTAGTTGCATTTATATTTTTAGGCCACCAGGTTGTCCTGAGTTGAGTTCAGGGAGCCTAGGAGTATGGTGTCCATCTACCTTAGGGGTATACAATTCAGGAGGTGAACCAGTGTACCACCATGTTATAGCAGATTTGAGGATGTTTTCTAGATAATCTTTTAGGCCTGCCACCTGACAGAAAGAGTTTGTTACAGAGTTGACTCCAAGAGCCGAGCCGATTATTTTTTCGTCTTCGGACTAGCACCGACAGAGTTTGGTTGAGTTGAAAGTCCATAATAGAGGACCTCTTAGACAAGGATTTTGGTCGGGCTAGTGTTTTCCATGAGAAGCAACCATCTTATAGTACCGAAGAAGGACGAGACGGTACGTCTGAGTATTGATTTCAGGGATGGTATGTTTGTGTATCGAATTACAGGATTTAATGCAGTAACGGTAAAGAACAAGTACCCATTGCCGCAAATCAAAGATTTATTTGAATTAGCTAAGTGGCACATATGTATTTTGAAGATCGATCTCAGATCCAGCTATCATCAGATCTAGGTTCGGAGAGAGGCCATTCCTATGGCGACATTCCGGATGTAGTATGGATACTATGAGTTTTTAGTCATGCTGTTTGGTTTAACCAACGCGCCAGCAATATTCATGTGTTTGATGAACAATGTTTTCCACCAGTACTTAGATAAGTTCGTGGTAGTATTTATAGACGATATCCTGATATATTCTAAGAGCCAGGAGGAGCATGAGAGATATCTCAGGATTGTGTTGGAGACTCTGAGACATGAGGGGCTGTACGCCAAACTCAGCAAATATGAGTTCTGCTTGGATAGAGTACCATTTATGGGAGACATAATCACCGGTGATGGACTATCAGTTGACCCGGAGAAGATAGCTGTAGTAGAGACCTGGCCTACCGCTACATCAGTTACGGAGGTTAGGAGCTTCCTCGGACTTGCCGGATATTACCGGAGGTTCGTGGAAAACTTTTCGAGGATAGCTGCACCTATGACGCGACTGACGCGTAAAGGCGAAGAGTTTATCTGGACCGACGAATGTCAGGCGGCTTTCGATGGCTGAAGAAGCGTCTGACATCAGCACCAATTTTGACACTACCCTCAGGATCAGGAGGATTTGTAGTGTACAGTGATGCGTCAGGGAGCGGATTGGGATATTTACTGATGCAACACGGCAAGGTGATAGCCTACGCATTGAGACAGTTGTGAGTTCATGAAAAGAACTATCCGATGTCCGACTTGGAGCTAGATGCGGTGATATTTGCACTAAAGCTATGGAGACATTACCTTTATGGTGAGCGTGTTGAGATTTATACAGATCATAAAAGCCTGAAGTACGTCTACACACAGAAGGAGCTCAACATGAGACAGAGACGTTGGCTAGAGATGATGACAGATTATGACATTGAGCTACAGTACCACCCTGGCAAGGAGAACGTCGTAGCAGATGCCTTAAGCAGGAAGCCCATGGCATACTTTCTGACAACGCAGCGACAGTTGCTAGAGGATCTCCAGGAGCTTGGGATAGAGATCGTATTGCCAGGCATGGATGGACAGATGGCCAGTCTTGAGGTTCAGTCTACTTTGATTGAGAGGATCAAGGCAGCATTGCCTAAAGATGCGAGATTCTTACGTCTGCGAGAGAGAACAAAAGTCGGCATGCAGACAGGACTCAGGATTCATGAAGACGGAACGTTGAGGTGCGGAGATCGCCTATATGTTCCGAGTGGCGAGCTACGCCAAGAGTTGAAGACCGAGGCTCATAGCTCGATTTATTCCATTCATCCCAGGGGTACGAAGATGTACCGAGACTTGAGACAGCATTTCTGGTGGCATGGGATGAAGAGGGAAATTGCAAGATTTGTGGCAAAGTGTTTAGTTTGTCAGCAAGTCAAGGCTGAACATCAGAGGACTGCAGGATTATTGCAGCCACTCCCCATTCCCTAGTGGAAGTGGGAATACATTACCATGGACTTCGTCACAGGATTTTCGCGGAGCCCTAGCGGGAAGGATGCAGTTTGGGTTGTTATAGACAGACTCACCAAGTCTGCACATTTTTTGCCCTTCAGAGTTGGGCAATCCACAGAGATACTAGCTGACATGTATATGAGGCAGATAGTACGATTATATGGAGTGCCTGTCAGCATCGTATCGGGTCGTGATTCCAGATTTACGTCACATTTTTGGCGGAGTATGCAGGAGAGCTTAGGAACTCATCTCAAGTTCAGCACTGCGTACCATCCACAGACTGACGGACAGTCAGAGCGCACGATACAGATATTGGAGGATATGTTACGGGCGTACATGATTGATTTTGGAGGATCTTGGGAGGACCATCTACACTTGGTATAATTCACCTACAATAACAGTTACCAGGCCAGCATATAGATGGCACCCTATGAGGCACTGTACGGCAGAAAATATAGGTCGTCGGTTTGTTGGAGTGACGTGGGAGAGCGTCAGGTACTTGGTCCGGAATTGGTGACACAGACAGAAGAGAAGGTCAAGCAGATTCAGAGCCACCTGCGCGCAGCACAGGACAGACAGAAACACTGGGCAGATGCGCACCGCAGACCATTGGAGTTCAAGGAGGGTGACCACGTATTTTTGAGGATATCGCCCACTCGTGGTACCATCAGATTCAGAGGCAGAGGCAAGCTGAGTCCGAGGTATATCGGACCTTTTGACATTTTGGAATGAGTTGGCGAAGTGGCTTACCGTCTAGCATTACCTCCATCATTAGAGGGAGTATATGACGTATTTCACGTATCGCAGCTGAGGAGATATGTCGCAGACCCTAGCCACGTGCTTGATCATTCAGAGATTACAGTCGGGCCTAGTCTGTCTTACGTAGAGCATCCAGTTGAGATTCTCGATTGCAGCGAGAAGACTTTGAGAGGACAGACGATTCGACTGGTCAGAGTGGCATGGAAGCACCATTCACCAGGCGAGTCTACTTGGGAGCGCGAGGATTCTATTCGGTAGCGATTCCCGTACTTATTTGAGGAGCAAGGTACGAATTTACGTATGGCAATTTAATTACAAGTTATTTTAAATTCTGTTAGATATTATCGTGCTTTAATTTTAATTTCGGGGACGAAATTTTTCTAAGTTGGGAAGAATGTAAACCCCCTCAATTTATTCTGAAGATAGTTAGAGTGGGCCAGGAAATTTTTTTATAGAAAATATTGAGGTTTAGAGTAGAGTATAATTACCTGGAAATTTAATCTAATTAATTAAAACCCTTGGCGCGCACTATCGTTGTCTAATTATTCGGAGCCCATTTTCAGCCCATAAATTCTGTACAAATATTGTACACTCGACTCAACTCGCCAAATTAGGCACTGGACTTTTCCGTCACAAAAAGTCAGATTCTGTTGTGCAGTAAATTAATTGCACAATTTATCGAATTCGAAATTCATATTTAATTCAGTATCGGACTCCTATGTCGTTACTCCAAATTTTGGGATACCAACTTAACCCGTTGAGCCAGACCAACAAAAGGGTCCAAGACTGACTCCAAGCCTCCACCATTTTTGGCTTTTGCGCCATTTTCGGATTTTGACCCCAAGTGCCCCAAATTAAATTAAATTCGCGGGACGCTTATTTCTATTTAATTCGGGATTACCAACTTGGTAAATCCTATTTAAATCCTAAATTAATCCCAATGCCCATTTAATTAAACCCGTTCCTCACCCACATTACCCCCTCGTCATATAATTTAATAAACGCAATTTTTGGCACAATTTTCGCGTTAATTCATGTGTTTATGCAAATTCCTGAATTTACGGGGGCTTATTTGCAATTAACAAATTGTTGGCAACACCTCATTGGTCATGATTATTTATAGGGTCCCAAAATGGGGTCCCAATCACATCCCTCATGAAGGAATCCCACCCCTATCCTTAATGCATCTCAACCACTCATTCAATTAATTCAAATCATTTCTAGCCACTCATCCCTACACACTCTCCTATTTAACTTTCCCCCCTCACACACCTATCCCTAGGCCGGCCGTAATTCCAAGGATTTTTGAAAACCCCCCGCCCTCACTCTCTCTCCTCCCTCTCCTTCCCTCAACCGTAAGCTCCTTTCCCATTTCCTTTCTTTTCTTCTTCTTCTTCTTCTTCTTCTTCTTCTTCTTCTTCTTCTTCCCTCCTACTTCACCATTTAATTTCCTACTTCACCATTTAATTCCCTACTTCACCAACACCTTCATTTCGCCACCACCACCACCTCAGCCCCTTCCCACACCCCCACGGCTGTGCACAGCCCACCCCACGGCCACTGTACACAGCCCCCTCTCCCTTCACTACTTCACCACCTCACCCCCTCACCTTCACACTTCATTTCTTCATCACCACCACCATCCACCTTCACCACCACCTCATTCAACTTCACCACCCCCATCCAGTCACTCCACCACCACCATCCAGTCCCACGACCACCATGAGCTCCATCAACTCCGACGAGCCTCATTGAGGTTCATTCCTCCACCTCTCATGTATTAAATTCCTGAATATTAATTGTGTTAAATAGGAAGTTTTAATTATGGAATGATGTTAAATATGGAGATGTTTATATATATTGTTAGAGTATATATTGTGTGGACTAGTTTAGTGTAATTTTTGGACATGAATAATGTGTCATGGATATATGCATGGTTGAAGAGAATGATAAATAAATTACTGATGGGTTAATTACATTTGAAAGAAGGTCCTTGAATATATATAAGTGGTTAGTGTAGGTTTACTTGCACTATGTGTTAAGGTATACTTTGGTTAATTCAAATGAGGTTTAATGTGAATGCATATGAAAATTTAAATAACTTGAGGATGGGTTTAATGAGGTTGACGTGGTTTAATATTTATGTAGTATAGTGAGAATGTATCTTGTATTATAAAGTTGGTTTTGGATGTTGAAATTAGTGGAAATGAGGGCGAATACAACTTGTGAGAAAATAAATACGATATTGGGCATGTGACGATGATTAAATAGGGTGATCAAAGACTTGGAGATTCGACTTGTAGTATGTCGGAGAAATGTATTTGTGTTAAGGTGCTTTTTGGATTAGGAAGGTTTCCTACATGAAGTATTAAAATTTAATCAAGTTATGAATTCAAGGAAAAGTGAGTGTTTGATCTTTAAATAAATAATCGGGGTCTGTGGTACATGATGGAAATTATAGATTTAATTATGGAGAATTAAATTGATAAGAGTGTACAGATGACTAGTTGAATTGCTGTATTGTACCGATAGTCAACCGTAATCAACCCCCTAGTGACCTGTCCCTGAGAGTCGTGTTTGAGACTGAGTCTAGATGAAGATGTGTGTAGCACATCGTCTGCCTTAATTAGGTTATTGATTTTGGTCTGTATTTCTTCTCTAGGTACTGCGGGACCTGAGGACTTGGACGCGGTACCCGATCCCCGTCATCAGCAGCCGCACGCAGGCAAGTGTACCTTGCCACCATGTATTTCAGTTTACAGATATTTATTGCTTCGTATGTACATCGTGCACATAGTTATGTTGACGTTCGGTACTTCGCGTCCGGTTCACAGCCGGGTGAAGACGTACGTCGTAGCATCCTAGGAAGATTATCGGATGATTCATAGTATCTCGATATGCGTACCCGAGTTTATCGATACCCCAGGACACACTCATACACAGTGATCATGCCAGATTCCTGTATCCTGATACTGACATCATGACCAGAGACTGGGACGACCTTAGGGTCGCGTCTGTTGAGTTATTTTCATGTGTTGAGACTGTAGTTAGAGGTTCAGGTTCAACGCACAATCGTTGACCGCTTGGAAAGGGGAAGACAGTTACTAGACGTTTGGGCTACTCTGCACGCGCTTATATATATGTAGTATTTTCTAGTGATACCTGTATCTAGTGTAACTATTTCACCCGTGTGACTCTTTGCCCGGAGCTGCGATACGTGCCGTGTGTTTCCGTGTCCGGAGCTACGGTTTTATTTTAGAAACCCCACGTGTCGAACGTTGTCTTTAAACTGTGTCACACTAGTTGGTTATGATAGAGTACCATGTCGTGTACTTGTACTTTCTGTTTACTTGGCATGTTATATTTCTGTACCTTGTTACGTCCCTCTGAGGACCTGGTTCCCTGCCAATTTTGCAGCATAGACGATTATGGAGCACTTGGAGATACTGATGGAGTGGCATATCTTGCGAGCATGGTACCAGGTACTCATATTATATCTACCAGCATTATGGTTATTTTATATTGATTATTCATCTGCTGTTTTAGCCTAGTTTTGTAGACTCATACTTCTTCTCGAGTCTATTCGAGTTACTGTGTTATCGGACGGCCGACCTTAGCACATTTAGCTCTTTCTTGTATATTGTTGTACATTGTGGATTGAGACATAGAGGTTTACATTTATCAAAAAATCTAGATAGTGCCCTTTATATTACAGCTTATACGTATTCGAGTCAGACCAGAGTCTGGTCGAATGCGTAGCTGGCGTGTCACGTATTCCTGGTCCTACGTATTTTGGGACTGGGGCGTGATAGTTTGAGGTGACACAAATATCAGTAGAGGACCCAAGGTGTGGCATCGTATACTTGGTTTGCCAATCTATCTCAACGGTAGACTCAAACATGAGAGCGACTAGTCAAGTATGGCTATACTAGTAACCTTAATATAGATTAAGTTGGTTCTGTTGCGGCAATCTGCGTGGGATTTATTGCATTAAATTAGAAATCTGAAACATATGTGTAATGTGACTATAACATCTCCGAATAGTCTGAGTACAAGATATATGAGTAATTTGAGTATAACATTCACATGTGTTTACGAGTAAACAACATGCACCACAGTCAGGACACGCCTTTAACATTCATGCTTGCTTATGCGATCTTTGATTTCATTATATATAATCGTGCTTAGTTTAACTTGATTTTATCTTTATTCAGGGAAGGACAAATGGTAAGTTGGTAAGTTTTATCGTGTTTCTCTTATATCACACGGCTCACTGCCACACGAGTTAGGCTTTCCATTATTGCCATAAAATTGATCCTAAGGCAAGAATAGAAAGTCAACTTAATAGATTGTGCATGGAACTAATATAATATATATGGATTTGTCGAGCAGACGAGACACCTCCCCACCAGTGCATTCATGTACTAATATTCCACCAGATTGCAGGGCATGGAAGAACCTCGTTCGGTACTGAGTATCCTCTCGTGCGTGCTAAGGCATGGAGTTCGCTCTGGAGCCTTAGAGTGTTCCATCCAGAGCTGAAGCACATATACAGGATATAATGTTGGAATATCGCCTATGTATCATCCCAAGTTATAAGCTGCTTGGCATGCCTTTATTATTTTGAGAGAGAGAAAGAGGGATAGCTTGAGCGACTCGTAATCTCGATATCCCGCTACTTATAATATTATTCATTATCAATAAAGAGCTTGTTTATGTATCATACTTATGTTTATTCTTTACTTTTACTATATCAAATTTGAGAACTAGTTATCGAATGGCCATTTACTCGTGTCGTTCAAGTACCAACTGCATTGGAGAATATATGTGCGACTTTATGGCTTAGTCATTTTATCGCCTATTTAGATCATGGCCATGCACGAAAGTAGCTTATGCTCGTACGATATCACATCCTAATGGGAATGATCATCCTGTAAGAGCGTTTGTGCGGTAATTTGTGCTTAGCGGGGATGACCGATCCTGCGAGAGCGCTTGTTCGGTGATTCGTGCTTGTGCGATATTTTATGCTTATGTGGGCGTGACAGCGACCACCCGCACTAGGAGGATATCAGCCAAAGCCACCCTTAGGCACCACCGAAAGTGCTATTTTAGTGGGTTCAACAGCAGCAGAGGGCACCAGCATAGGGTCGTGAACAGGCTTTTGCCATAACCATAAATAAGGCAAAGATTGCAGGAGAAGTGATCGCAGGTACCATTATCACTTCCACATTTCTATATGAGGGTATTTTTATCATTTAGCATATTTTATATTTAGGATTAATTATTTTTATTATGTTGTGCTATTTACTAGTTTGTGGGCTTGCATATTTATTGGACTTGTCATTAGTGGACCCATTAGATTGCCATGACACTTAGAGCCCAACATTGGGTTAGGCCCATTAGACTCATCCTCTTCATTAATTAAGGAGATTGATTAATTTTTATTAGATTAGAAGCTTCCTATTAGGGGTATAGTGGACATTACCTGTTGCTCGGAGAAGGGACAAGAGAGGGGGGCGGCCTTTTGAGGGGCGGTCTCTCTCTCTCTCTCTCCTCTCATTAATTCATTTCAAATTTGGATCGCCAATTCAGTTCTTCACTATTATTCCCTTCAATTTTCATCAATTAAGAAGCATTGGAGCTTGGATTGCAAGAAGCACTTGGAGTAGGAGGAATTGGCGAGGAGCTTGTGTTCGGATCATGTCTATTAGACTGATTCATTAAAAATTAATTTCCTAATTGGTAAATTCTAAATTTCGTTTACAATTAGACTCTAATTTATTCATTTGACCATTAAAAAATCTTCTTAGCTTAGGGCTACCCATAGGAACAAGATGTAGGTTCATATGACTTGTATTGTGGCTTCTACATAGGCTTTATATCCAATTTTAAGGAATTTTGAATTTGATGCATCATGGGTGTGTCATGAGACAATTTGGTCTAATTAGACTTAAATCGAATTGGGGGCTAGCTACGTATCCACAAATTGGATTCGTATAGGCTATATCACGATACGGTGTGATAAATTGTGATATGGGGCTCATTTTAGATAATTTCTGTGAATTCCCTTCAATTCCTATTGTAACTAGTTATATTAGTTATTATTATATGTAATTGAGATGTATACATAATTATTGTGGAGAATTGGGGGCTTTGACACTTCCTTTGGGTGCGTATCATGGAAATCCTATTGATGCATTATAAATATTTGTGAAATAGGTGATTAACTAGTGTGTATACTAATAGAGAACTATTTTTAGTTATGTAAATCATATATGTGTGCGTTTATATATATATATATATATATATATATATATATATATATATATATGATATATATGTATGTATGAGTGTATATATGTATATATATTTTATATGTGTGTGTGTGTGTATGTGTGCACTGTGTAAGTGAATATATCAGAGGTTGTGTCAGGAAGTATGCATGGCATGTGTTTGTTGTACCAAGGTGGAGAGGGGGATAGGTAGGGTTCACATTGGTTGTGTGTCATTGTATACTCACATAGGGGAGTCGGGCATAGATGTATCAATTTTGCACAGTGTGCAATGTCACTCTATATATCAGTAATAGCAGTAGTAGTAGCAATAGGGGTATTATGAGGATGTCTGGCTTGTTATGATTTAGAGAGGGTAAGAGGAGTAGTAACATTAGTTGCTTAA
The DNA here is from genome assembly GCA_036927795.1 of Iris macrosiphon. Lineage (NCBI taxonomy): Eukaryota > Viridiplantae > Streptophyta > Magnoliopsida > Asparagales > Iridaceae > Iris > Iris macrosiphon. The sequence continues at coordinate 88,209,204 of JAYESA010000018.1, forward strand.
GCTAGCACCGGGCTATTATAGACCTGGAACTACATATAACAAGGAGGTGATGGTAGTATATTGGAGGAGGGTATTGTGTTTAGGTTCAAGGATGTGACACAGTGGCAACAACATCAACAATAACATATAAGCTGCTGTATGTAAGAGCAGTACACTTGGCGCACTTGGGGTTGTATGCAACTTGGAGTACAACCTGAGCACTAGAGCAGACAGTATGCAGTAGCATAGAGGAGTTTGGGGGAAACTGATAAGTAGACTAGTTGATCTAAGTTGCAGGAGGATTCCTAGTGTATGTATAGTAAGGTGGGTCTGTGTTGGAGATTAAATAGAGGGATTTGCTGTGTTCAGGAACTAGATATGGCAGCAAGATTTAGAGAGGTTAACAGTTACAATTAACACCAGTCTTGGTGGTGCCTTGCTGCAGATTCTAGCAGCAGTGGTCAGTTGCTGCACAGTTGCAACAAGTGTAGATATGCTATAAGGGAATGTCAAGTAAGAGATATGATGCCTTGATATCCATTCACCAAATACCCATGGTAATGGAGAAGTGATTAAATAATGTATAATACCAAATTAAGGGCAAGTATTAGTGAGGTAGAGTGTATGTATCAATGTATCCAAGATACAAGAGGTAGTGTTAGGTATAGGTGTATGTGTGGTATTTAGTGAGGACTAAAGTGTTTGGAGGCTAGTCATATTAGTCTCTAGATACTAAATTATGGCCAAGGTATTTGATATTGCCTTAAAGTTGTGTATAGGTATGTTAGGATATGGGTTGTGCTAGTTGGGTACATCCTAGTATCAAGTTGGGAGCTTGGTTATAACTCTGTAATGAGTATAAAGACTAGGATACTACGTGTTAGTGATATATTAGATTATATATATATAGTATATGATATATAATATAGTGTATATAGCTTGTATTTGTTAGTATTAGCTAAAAACCTAGTATTAACTAATATACGTTGGAAATTAGCGAGTATAACCTAGTATAACAAGTTATGGACCTAAAAACCTAGATATAGGCTAACATAACCTAGTTTGACTAGCATAATCTAGTAACGACCTCTCTGCCCCCTCTGATCATTTCAGACTTTCTAATTTAAAAAAATGTCAATCAATAACATCATACTTAGTGCATTTATTTCACTTATCACATTCTTTAGACCCAATAACATGATATTTCCTATTTAGGTCAGTGTGACACCAGTCCAAACAAAGATTGGTATTGTCAGCTCAGGACCACAGGCGAGTACATTCTCTGACAGTTGTTCGTTTATGATATCTTCTATGTTTCTTATATTTAGTGTAGATATCCTTAATATCTTGACACATGATTACACGGATTGCTATTTTCTGGATCCCGGCATGAAATTTTATTCTAGATAGTTCTTGGCATATTCTATACATGCCCTATTGCTCTTGTACTTGTATGGTCATTGATTCCTGGGGAGACTTGATACCTTCTTGGAGAATCCCGTATTATAACGTGCCATGGTTGGATCCACTATACCAGTCGGAGGTTGGGGAGTATTAGTTAGATATATGATCATACCCACCTTGTACAAGTATTCATATACAAGTGACATGTTAGTATTAATTATACACATCATGTGTGATTAGCCTGGCCAAGATTCATATGCAAGCTCCCAAGCCAATCACATATCGTAGCTAGTACTCACTCACTTAGTTAGTTATATTCTCTAACTCTTGTATATGATGCTCATCTCTCTTGTACTATTTTGTATATTTCTTTTTTATGCTCTATTTATCTTGTATATTCTCTCTATTTACTATTACATAGTCTTTATCATTTATTTGGAACTGCTGTTAGAGGTGTGCTTCGCTCCAATCCTGACTGGTTATATTTTTTAGATAATTAAGATGACTGGTATCCTATACACAATGGACCTCAAGATGTAATAGGTTTAGAGTTAGAGATGTTGATTCTAGAGGAGCGGATACCGAAGGATGATCAGCTAGTTACAGATGTTTAGACTCTTATATTGTTTATGCCTCAGTTTAGTTATTTTGACATGTATTATACTTGAGACTATTGTTCTAGTCTTTTAGACTTAGTTATCAGTTGTATTGTGACTTATAATTCTATTTCTTCTATTCCATATCGCGCTACAACTTTCTCTAGTTTATTGTGATTGAGTATTGATTATTATTTTATCCTCCATTTAGAGTTGAGATATCTTGACAGGTACATATATATTATGTAAGATATTTATATAGTTTTCTTGACCTAGACAGTGTTGTACCGCCGATACTTTAGCGTAGGCTGGACGTACCCACATTCTCGTACCCTTACACCGGGTGTGGGTTATGACACATTTTTATGGTGGCCCATATAGGGCTAGTAGTACTCAAACTTAGAGTATTACTACAAGCCTGCTATAGGATATAGGATATAAGATGAGAGGATACTCAATCATAACTAGGAATATTTCTAATTTATTGAATTTATTATCTTTACCATTCTGAGTAAATTGCTCTTTTGAAATATTACTGTCATTCCCTGATGCTATCATATCTTGCACAATATTGATCTATTTATTTTGAATTTGTCTTTAGGATGCCGTCGAAGACCAGATCCCAGTGCTTTGGCACAATTTCATCGAGGTCGGCTACTTCACCCTCTCCGAGGAGGGTAGTTACTTCTTTACCTTCTCCATCTCAGAGAGTTGCCTCACTGGTTCAGTTGTGGATTTCAACAGCTTTTGGTGCTCCACCACCAGTTTCGAGGGCTGTTCTAGCAGTCATGGAGGACCTTCCACCCACAATGCCCAGGCCAGCAGACGTGATACACATGTTTAGCATATTCTAGAAGATTATGGCAGCACAGCAGAGGAAGGAAAATATTCTACGTCAGGGTACCGAGAGTGCTCACCTGTTAGCGTTAGCAGCTATGGAGAAGGTAGCGCTTGTTTAGCCACAGATCGTACCGCCTCATCCTGCCCTACACAAGCCGAGGCCTGCTACCATTATTGATTTTAAGAGGATGGGGCCCAAGGACTTTAAGGGATCATAGGATATCTTGTACACAGATGATTGGATCGAGAACATAGAGAGGGACCTGCGACTGGCAGAGATTCTAGAGAGTCTATAAGTGGAGGCAGCGGGCAGTCAGATGTTTGACATTGCCTAGACATGGTTCCGTACAGACCCGAGGATAGTTGTGCCACGATTTATTTGGGAGCTTTTAAAGAGCTTTTCAAGGAGAAGTTCTTTTTGGATGTAGCTTTGAGTGCCCAAGCGATCCAGTTCCAGAACCTCCTCTAGGAGAGTATGAAAGTGGACGAGTACACCGTGGAGTTCTATAGATTGGCATATTTGTAGAGGTACAAAACTCCTTTATGAGAGAAAGAAAGTTATATGTCAGTGCATATTCTCCTACAGGTACATCCTTTTAAACAGCTACCATATGGCAAATAGATATCTAGGGTCGCTGATGCTCATGATACTCGTGACAAGTATTATGCCCTAATTTTAATGACTTTGATTGCATCTTGGGCATATTGTCGCTTGGCACATAGATATCATTGAGGGAGTAGTGACGCATGGCACTGCTTGCGCATGGAAACACTAGAGGAGAAGTGACGTATGGCACCGCTGGCACATAGAACATTACTAATGAAGCAGTTGGCGCATGGCCCTAGATTACTTTGGCTCATGGGTCTTTGATCACTGTGGCACCTGGCTTTTGATTACTGTTGGCGCGTGGTAGAGATTTTCCATTCTTCTACAACTACGACATAGAACCTTATCTTGACCATAATCATGGGATATACCTTATCTCGTGTGATATGAAATTTTCTTTCTTTGTTTGGTGAAGGAGTGTCATGTTATCATAATGATGGGGAATGCGCCAATAATTCTTGGTTCTTGCACTATATACTTGATCTGGTTTTTGTTTCTACATTAGTGCTACCATGTAATAGTTTTTATTTGGAGGTAAAACCCAACTGGTATTGCATGACCAGGTTTAGATCTTACACCAGAGGATCCAGCTTATCTTTTTGACAATAGAGCACACCAAACAGATGGCCATTGATGGACACGAGTGGGTTTCTTTTTCACTGCTCGTATTATACATTCTCTTCTCTTTTTGGGCTTTTAGCCACCGACACCTATTATACGTCTTGTTTGGATATCAGTTCCTTTACATGATTGTATTATAATCAGACCGTAGTTGATCTCGGTTATGTAACAATTTATACTCTGCTAGCTTAATATTTTGATGGCTAGACTTCCAGAATATTTTGATTGGGTATTTGGGATGCCTTATTTCTTTATCCTATATATTCTATGTTTATTTCTACTTGCTTGAATGATTGAGATAAAGTTATTCTGAGACCCTAGGAGAATTGATTGTAGCATACACCCCCTTATCTCTCTATAGCCGTGACCGTCGTAGAACATTCTATACCTTGTATGGGATAGCTGGCCCTATCCGCCTTTGTATTTCGGTACTGGGATGTGACAAGGGTCTATGCCAAAGATTCTTTCTTTGCATGGACAGAAGAGTTAACTCTAGCAAAGTGGAGTTAGGCAAAGAAGCCAGCTCCCATCGAAAAGATTTGAAGTAGGAAACCTGAACCCAGAGTCATGCAGGCTAAGACGGATCCCTGCTAAAGCCTTGTATCAAACTATGCACACAGAAGACGAAGGACGGTACCGAGCTTGAAGCCTATATGCAGGGGGTGGTAGTTCCATGGTCGAACCGGCGTAGGATGAAGCTCCACAGTGTAATCTCCCTCCCTATTCCTTTGACCAACCCGTTTGATTAGTCAAAGGCACAGGGACATGGGTGGTCTGCCACAATGAAAGAACTTCTCCAACGATAACAAAGCCTCAAAATCATAATAAATTATTGTTGTGTAAAGGCTAGGAAAGTCCAACCAAAGCATTCCACCTTACAACGACTACATCCTACATCCTCTGCAGGATGAAGAAAGCGAGGAGGAGCTATCTTTCGCCTTATGTTACATGTCTTGGGGAACTTCTCGCGGTCGTCGAAGAGGAACAACCAACAATCTTATGGCTTCAAGACGACATAGAGGGGCTTCTACGAATAACCAGCGAGCTATTCTTACTGAGGGAGCATTTCATATTACTCTCTCTATGAAATACTCCCTCCCGATATAGCCTTCGATCCGAGTCTGGGGGTAGCATTCCCTTAGATTCTGGGAAAAATATACCACCAACTACAACATCATAGAATGGTGGTGGCAATGATCCTACTTTCCATGACAATCTATTTTTTATTTAGGACTTTGGATCTCAAGTATCGGAAGAAGATGTTGATGGGCTCTTGCCTGAGGAAGGTGCACCTTTAGAGTCAGAAACCGACAATTTGGCCTCCGACTAGACTTTTTGTTATACTACTCCTTCTAACAATCCGTACGTTACTTTCGCATATGTAATCGACAATGAGCTAGAGGGTAGTATCCAAACCGATCATCGATGAACACTCTGGAGTGCACCATCGGCAACATCAATGATATGCTAAATCTCCTTTTAGCGTTACAAATACCAGTTATTGTCACTTCGCAGCAGCCGGCGGCATAACGCCAAGATAACCGGGATCAGGATCACAAAGGAGGCTCCCTTTCAAATCCTCTTACCCCTCCACTTGGAGATAGCGCCTCAATGTCGGTGATGCAGCAGATGCCGCCTGATACTTTATAGTCAAATTTTCTTACACAAGCAGACGACACACAAAAAGTCATCCGAGAGCTCCGGTGTCACACCCAGTACCAAAAATATATGGGACAATGCTACGTGGCATTGGCGAACTACGTAATAAGTGGACTCCAGTCCAATTTAAATACGTATAAGCTGTCACATGAGGAACACTATCATGATAACACAATAAATATAACTATGTCACAATCCACAATGAAATAAAATACAAGAATAGACAATACGTATCATGGTGTGCTCCCTATACAATACCAGTAAGAATATGTAAACACCTTAAATTTTTAAAATTTAAAATTATATTATTTTTATTATAATTATAGGAATTTCTGGTTTTTTTAAAAAATTATAATACTTTGATTTATTTAACTTATAAAAATCATATTGGTTATATTTACTAATTAAAATTATTTGACAAAAAATATAATTTTGGTAAAAAATTTATTCTTATAAAGTATTATGAATTTTTTCTAAAATTATTTTAGTACAAATCAATGTTTGTAATTTTTCACATATATAATAATAAGAAAAGAAAAGAAAAGAAAAGAAGAGAAAAAAAATTAGAAAACCCAAACCCATAATCCAAACCCAAAACCAGAACTCGAACTCTAAAACCTACAGAACGAACCCCCCCCAAGCGGATCGGATACCCATCTCCCATATCTCTCTATATATATATACTTACATACACTTATTAACCCTAACCCTAACCCTAATTTCTTATACCCTACCCCTACCCTGATATGTTGATAATCTACCTTACCCATGCCCTCCGTCTGGAGCCGCCCGTGCCGCCTGGAGCTGCCACCGATGTTGTCGAATCCGCCCACTGCATAGAACAACGCATCGATGATCCTTTCTTCACGGTATGACTTCTTTCTCCTTGTTTAATTATTTTTTGAACTGTTTCTTCGTACACGTAGACAACCTAACCCTATTCAACCCTTTTTAAGTAGAATAATTTTTGGCGTCCTGGTTTGAGAGAAAAATAGAATCAAAGTTGATTAAAAATATATTTTAAAATAGTCCAAAAATTATTTTAAATATCCTTGTTCGTGCTATGTTTACTTCCAAAATATTAACTATTTTAAAAATCTACTTGAACAGTATTTTATAAAATATATCCATGTTTTTTTTCGTTCTTTTAGTTTATTTTTGGTCGCTTTTAATCTCTGTCAAATCGAGTTCCAAAAAAAAATCATGTTTTCAAAATACAAAATTCTTCGATAAAGAGCCCGTTCTGCCAAATGATATGACTTCGTTGATGCAGATTATACCACAAGGCACGTATCATAAATACGGACATATTGGCTTTCACGAAACTTGATTAGGATGTTTGTGCACGCCAAAATCAACCCATATCCATTAAATAATCCAGTATCGATCTTTTTTTAATTTGTGTAATTACTTTGTGTGTGCATATCATTTTGTAACAAAACGTATGCCATCTGAATTGTAGTAATACGCTGGTCCAGTGACCCAAGTTTGGTTTAATTTTGAGAACGTTGACCAAAATGCCGTTTCATGGGCCACGCGGTCCGACTCGATGAACGTTATATGACCGGCGCCCCAGAATCTAATCCAGATATTCTGTTGAGGTCGTATCATCGTTTTGGACTCATAGACAGTAAGTTTGCCAAATTTGGAGAACTTTATTTCTGACATATTTTTTGTTGCAAAGTCGGCAATAATTTGACACCGCTTTGATCTGAAACTGCCAATTTTGCTCATGTGTCCAAACTGGACTTATGAGTAGTCAATTGTAGCTATTTAGCATATTTTGAAAAAGATGGTCGAATTATTTTTAGCATTTGGAGGCGTTCGTGCATATTCTACCTTTTCTGGAGTAGTTGACGTATCGAGACCTCGCCAAACCCCTACTCAGGACCTAGGCAAGTTTACCTTACCATGATGTATCACAGTTTCTTGTCTTATTTATTTTATATAATTATTAATGTTACTTAATATTTTTTATGTATGTTGTTACCCTACGGCCGTTATATCATACTTAGCGTCCAAACCAGATTCGGGTGACAATGTCCGTCAACGGAGTCGAGTTTCGTTAGCTAGAGAGTCAATACCTCGAACCCATGTTACGTACATGAATATCATGCACTTCATACCATAGGACACTTGACAGGACTTAATATGACAGAATTCTTGTTGATATGTTCTTAGTGGTAGGATTTTGTATAGGGTTCTAGGACTTGTCCCATGATATTTATGTATATACTATTATGACTAGTTGTGATAGTTAGAGGTCAGGATCTCGCATGCTATGACATGATACATGAGGTTACATAGGAGGGGAGAGTATATATGGGTTGATATCTATATGTACTTGACTTTCTTAGTCTCTGTTCCAGAGCTTGGGTGTATTTTTACTAGCATACTTTAAGTTCCCTGATCATGAGCCAAAGTTGTTATACTTTTACTATCCTACTTTAGGTTCCATGATACAGGGCCTAAGGTGATATACTTTTACTAGCCTACTTTAGGTTCCATGTTATGGAGCCTTTAGTGTTATTACTATATTTCTTGATGTTCCCCTACATGGAGCTTGAGTCCAGCCAGGAGTACGAGTGATGTTCTCATGAGCATATCACTTAAACGGTTATAGTGTGTTTACCCTTGAGTATGTAGAATTATATTGTTTTACTTTTTGGCATATTGTTTCTTGTACCTTGTTACGTCCCTCTGAGGACTTAGTTTATTTTCTTTTTTGCAGAATAAACTATTATGGAGCCTTTCTGGAGTTGTTGATGCGTATTTTCTTGTTATGCGGACATTGGTACCAGGTACTTATATCATTTCTACTGGAGTTATTTTTATTTATTCGTGTTATTTATTCATCTGCTGCCATAGCCTAGTTTTTAAAGACTCATATTTCTTTCTTGAGTCTATTCGAACTTGTATGTTAGTGGACGGCCGACTTTAGCACATGTAGCTCATTCTTGATATTTTGTATCCTTGTGGATTGAGACATAGCTATATTATATTAAAATACTTAGATAGTACATCTTATACATATTTGTGTCGAACAAGAGTTTGGTTGAATACGTAGCTGGTATGTTACGTATTTCTAATCCTACGTATTTTGGGACTGGGTGTGACATGTTTTTGTGGTGGCCCATGCAGGTCAGAGCATGTTATTTCGGTTACTGTCACGACCCACACCCGAATATTCGGGCACGAGTAAGTGGGTACGTCCAACCTACGCTATTGCAACGACGGTGGAACATTGTCTAGGTTAACTCTGGTACCTAAACATCCCAAATAATATATATATATGGTACCTGTCAATCCTCTGAACTCCAAAGAAAGGAACAATATGGTATCTGATAAATGTAAACTATACTCAATCATAATACAAACTAGGGAAGTTAAGCACGAGATGGAATAACAAAAGAAAGGGTCACAATACATCCACAAGACTAAAATAATATATACATGCCAATAACCTCAATAAAAGTCTAATATAAGTCTAACAATAATCTAAACTCCTCAGGCTCTGGTACTAAGTCCTCCTGCTCTAAATGAGTATCCTCTAATGGAACATCATCCTGCGGTCCATAGTATGTAGGACATTGGTCTACGAGCCAATCATCTAAAAAATATATCCAGTCAAGATTGGAGCAAAGTACATACCACTGAAAGCAGTTTCAAATACATAATCGAGAATATATAACAGATAATAGAAAAGAATACAAGATAACTAAACAACAGAATAAAATGAACTAGAGTGAACAAGTAATATACTGGAATAAAGAACATACAACAGAATATCTGCAATATAATGGAAATAACTAAAATTTAGCTAATGTGCCATGGAATACAAGTTCATTATGTGATCGGTTTAAGTTGAACACGAATACGATATGGTAACTTGATTACACGTGTGGTATATAATCGACATGTATATGAATATACTGGGGCTTGATCACATAATTAACTCCTATTACCCCATCCCCAACTAATACCAATGGATCCAATCACGACACGTTAAGAACACGAATAATGGCACACTGAACACGAGCAGTGTGTGTACACGAATACAAGCATACTAAACATGAGCAGTATGTGAATACGAAGTACACTAAATTAATATCTGATACACATAATAAAATACGTATGAAGTAGTACCCGAAGAATAAGGTAAAGGATAACATCTTCTGACAGGATCAATGTAGTACCAGTCTGTAAAACACAGTGTCGGAATCAAGTATATAGTTATAGAACATGCGATATATACACTATCATGAAATAAAAACTAACAGAGAAATATACTCGCCTGAGTTCCTGAGCAAGGTGTCTCTCGATTCCCAAGTTAGTATCACATAGACCTATATATGGTATATTGCATCAATACAAGGTTTTGGAATAAAAATAATTTAAACTAGTTCAGTTCTAGGTCATAAAGCCATTTCTAAGTCAAAATAGTCAAACTAGGTCAACTCAAGGTCAAACTAGTCAACTTGGTCAAACTAGCAAATTCTAGGTTGTATGAGTCCATCTCTAGGATATTGGGTCCATACACTATGTATCTAGGCTATACTAGCTATACTAGGATACTAGGATACCAACAAAATACCGTATCATAAGATACACAAGTTATTAGATATGAAAATACTATAATATATATATACAAGACAAAATATATAGAACTCCTAGCAAAACTAATACTAAGTGGATACCTTGGCTTTGAACCAAATGTGGAATCACACTACCTACATACCCATCTTGATATACAAACTCAATACCTATAGTATAAACCAATACCTTGACATTATCTTGCTATCACAAGGTAATCCAATATCTAACATTAGCTAACTAACCAACATACCTCATTATACACTAACATTCACTTTAACTTATAACAATACTATACCAACTAACATAACTAACATACCCTTCGGGTATTAAATACCCATACCCAAGATACCTCAACTCTCAATACCTTGGTATAACTAAAGGTAAACTAGAAATATTACTAACCAATGCTAACTAATGCTTATATATATATATATATATATATATATATATATATATATATTTAAATCACTAACAATATATACAAAATAAACTATCAATATAAACTAACTTAGCTTATTAACTAGCTTAACCTTACTTATCTACAACTTAATTTTTAAGCACTCAAACTACTGCTACTTATTGCTACTGCTTCTGCTTATCGCTGTTGCTGCTTACTGATTCTGTTGTTGTAGCTTCTGCTTACTATTTCTCGTTGCTGCAGCTTGCTGCTTCTGCTGCTGCCACTTGCTGCTTCTGCTGTTGCTTCTGGCTGCTTCCGCTGTTGCTTCTCGCTGCTGCTTCTCGCTTCTTATGCTCACAACTGCTACTATTTCTAGGCCTGCTTCTGCTGCTGCTTCTTGGATTATCTTATGCTCTCTGCTTCTTATAACTTCCTCCCTCTAGCTCACATGCACATATCTAATACACATACACACTCACTCACATATCTATATATATATATGTATATATATATTCCTATATTTATATGTTACCACATACCCACACTAATGATGCACATGCACTCTCATATTCTCCCATGACCACCAATACATCAAAATAAAATATAGAACATATAAATACAAAGGCTACCCATAGTGTTAGCTATTCGTCTACGTGTCCGTGTCAAAATGTGACATGCTCAAACCCCCGTGTTGGAAGAAAACCCCCAATCAACCTGTATCGCCAAATTGTCGAGAACTGGCCTACACATATCCAATTATGGACATGACACTAGTCGTACACAATCAAAGACAAATTAATTTAGTCTAATCGACCTATTGACAAATACAAGATGCGCCAATCTCGGAATTCTCACAAAATTGACACAAAATACCACAAAACTTTCTCCATAGGCCTCCTATGCATCTAATTCTAATTCATATGGGTAGCCTTAGTATATTGGAGGGTTTCTAGTGTTAAATTATAGATTTAAAGACTAATTAGAGAGAGAAAATTGTATTATACCTATTAGGACATGGATTTCCAATATAATTCTTTAAATGAGTGTCAAGAGCCTTCAACTTGTAGATCCTTCCTTCCTCCTTGTAGATCCTTGCTTCCTCCTTGTTCTAATAGCCTTCAATAACGAATAGGAAAGAAATAGGAAATAAATTTGGGTAGAGATTGGGGTAGCGATGATGGAATTTGGAAGAGGGAGATTATAGATCTAGATTTGGAATAAAAAATAAAGAGAGAGAGAGGGTTCTAGTCTAATTCGTTTAACTAATTAATTCATCCTCCTAATGAATGGGCTTACTATTGGGCTAAATTCTAACTAGAATTAAATGTTAGTCCATGGATCAAATCTAAAGCAGTTAGGTCCACTAACACAAATCTAAAATAAAATCTAACATCTAACAATAAATAAATAATATAATAAATAAATATTCAACATATAAAATATTTAATTAATTATGAAATGACCAAAATATCCTTTCCTAGAAAATATGGTACTGACAAGTCTACCCCCCCTAAAATAATTTTGTCCTCGAAATTCAAAGATGAATCTACCCCCAGAAACAAAATATAAAAGAATCAGGAAATAACATACCTCAAGGTACAAACAAATATGAGTAACGCTCTCACATTTCATCCTCCTTCTCCCTTGTAGACTCACCCGAAGAGTGATGCCTCCATGCGACGCATTCTAAAAAAATGGTCTGGTTCCTCAGCACTTTTTCTCTCTGATCCAGAATCTTAATTAGCTTCTTTGGATAGCTAAGAGTAGGGCCCACTTCTATCTTCGAGTGATCCAATACGTGACTAGGATCTGCCACATACCGTCTCAACTGTGACAATAAAACACGTTGTGCACTCCCTTCAATACAGGTGGCAAGTCTAGTCTATAAGCAACTGCACCGACTCTCTCGAGAATACTGATAGGTCTAATGAATCGCGGACTAAGCATCCCACCTCCACCGAAATAAATTATCTCTCGTGTCGAAGAAATCCTCAGAAACACCAAACCACCAACCTTAAACTCCAAAGGTCTCAGGTGGCTATCGGTCCAATGTCTCTATCTTTCATGCGTCACTCAAAGTCTATCCCTGATGAGTTTCACCTTCTCAGCTGCATCCACGACCATCTCTGGTCCCAATAAGGCTCTCTCTCCAACATCGTTCCATGATAACGTAGTGCGGCATCTCCGTCCATACAATGCCTCAAATGGTGATATCTCAATACTGGCCTGGTAGCTGTTATTGTAAAAAAACTCTACCAAGTGAAGATGATCCTCCCAAGAGCCTCCAAAATCTAAATTACAGGTGCTTAGCATATCCTCGAGAGTCTTAATAGTCCCCTCTGACTGCCCTTCTGTTCGAGGGTGATATGCGGTATTAAACTTGAGCTAAGTGTCCAAGCTAGCCTGCAAACTCCTTCAAATGTGGGACATGAAGCGACTATCCCTATCCGAGACTATGCTCACAGGAAATCCATGCAATCTGACTATCTGAAGCACATACATCTCCGTGAGCTTCTCAGTAGACGTACCCACTTTGAATGGTGGAAAGTGGGCTGACTTGGTCAACCTGTCTACGATAACCCAAATCGTATCTTTACCTCCTCAAGAATATGGAAGACCTGAAACAAAGTCCATTATCATATGCTCCCACTTCAACTATGGAATAGGTAAAGGCTGAAGCAATCCACCTAGCCTATATCTCTCTGCCTTTACCTATTGGCATACCAATCATCTGGATACGAAGCTAGCCACTTTCTTCTTTATACCATACCACAAAATATGCTCTCTCAAATCCTTATACATCTTGTTGGCACCTGGATGCATATAGTACTAAGATTGATGCGCCTCCTGAAGAATCTCCTCGCATAATGTTCCACTCGAAACACACAATCTGGTACAGTACCATAATGATCCATTATCTACAATGTTGAATTCCTCTACCAATCATATCCGGACCTGTGCTCTGATGCGCTTCAGAGACTCATCCTCGAACGGTGCGGCTCTGATCTGGTCCATCAACTCTAACTGTACCTGAAGTCCCCACATCTGTGCTGCAACTCCAGGACCTAATACCTTAATACCCAAACTTTCATGATCGACCAATAAATATCTGTCCTTTGTCGTATATATAGGCACTGGATACCTTCTTAAGGCATCCACGACTACGTTAACCTTTCCTGAATGATACTATAAAGCAATGTCGAAGTCCTTCATCAACTCCAACCACCACCATTGCCTTATGTTGAGTTTTTTTTGTGTAAACACATATTTCAAGCTCTTATGATCTATAAAGATCTTTACCCACTCTTCATACAAGTAGTACTTCCACAGTTTAAAAGCAAAGATAACTGCTGCCAACTCCATGTCATGGGTTTGGTAATTCTTCTTATAAGGGCGTAATTGCCTTGAAGCATAGAAAATCAACTTCCCGTCCGCTGTAACACACAACCCAAACCTTTACATGATGCATCACTATATATAAAAAATCATCTTGTCCCTGATGGCAATATCAATATTAGACTTTAGTCAACCTCCTCTTTAGCTCCTCAAAAGCAGACTAACAATCCTCAGTCCAAACGAACTCCACGTCCTTCCTGGTAAGTCTAGTCATTGGCTCCGCAATCCGGAAAAAATCCTAAACAAACCTCCGATAATAGCCTGGCAGTCCAAGAAAGCTCCTGATCAATGTGAGTTCGTTTGGACTGAGGATTGTCAATAAAGCTTCTACTTACTGCTTCCCGCTGCTGCATCTTACTGCTTGCTGCTGCTGTAGCTTGCTGCTTTTGCTGCTTCTTTTTGCTGCTTCTCGCTGCTTATGCTCACTGCTGTAGAAGCATGAAAAATATGCTGGATAGCTCTACACAGTATGTTGATGTTGGGCAGCATAAAAAGATAACTTCAGAGCCATCGACGTGCAAACAGAGCTTTTTTGCTGAGCACAGCGTAAAATATAAGGTCAAGGACTATCCGCGTAAAGCAGTATGTCCAGGCTGTTTCAGCGTAAAAAGGATACTACATCGTCTTTATGGCGTAAAACTCACCCGCTTTCAATGCAGCATTAAAGTGTACGAGGAACGCTTCATCTTCCCCGAAATGAACCTGTCAAATCATGCAATGAACCTGATGTCTGAACTCCTGACAAAGAGTACTGCACGACTTTCCAGACGACGGCTATAATGATGGTGCGGCACAGCGACCCAGACTGTCGTTTAGTGACATCTCCTTGGCGTAAACTACTTTTACGCATACAAGGGAATACGCTGCCTAGTTTTACACAGGCATACGTGAGCTTCTTACGCTTCGAAGAAGACAAACAAACTACCACGTCAAAAGCTGCTCTTCATACAGGGCTCGAGGCACGTCTCTGCATTTAATGCGTAGAGCGGTGACAGGTTCTCGAGGCACGTCTCTGCATTTAATGTGCAGAATACTGACAGATGCCCGAGGCACGTCTCTGTATTTAATGTGCAGAATACTGACAGATGCCCGAGGCACGTCTCTGTATTTAATGCCCAGAATGATGGCAAATCTTCGAAATACGCCTCTGGAATATGCTGCCTAGTTTTACACAGGCAGACGTGAGCTTCTTACGCTACGTAGAAGGCAAATAGACTGCCACATCATCAGTTGCTCTTCGTACAGGGTTCGAGGTGCGTATCTGCATTTAATGAGCAGAATGATGGCAAATTATCGAAGACACGCCTCTGCATTTAATGCACAGGATGGGGGCAGATCTCTGCATTTAATGCAAGAGATTTGATTATATCTCCAAAAGATATAATTTTGACTAAAACGTCCACATCATCTCGGCTTCTACGCCCACTCGGCTTCTATGCCCACTCGGCCTCTACGCCTACTCGGCCTCTACGCCTACTCGGCTTCTATGCCTACTTGGCTTCTACGCCATGGTGACAGTTATTGGCTTTTACGACAACCTCTTCTACACAAAGGAAAACTACCTACGTGGCTTCAACGTCGTGATCTTCGCATCAGTTATACGCGTTGTCCCTTAGTTGGATATGTGTCACACGCTCATTCAAAAGGTCATCTATACACGGGCAATGGTTATTGTAACCATCGTATAAAAGGGTGCTGTACTTTCCACTACTCGATTTCTACACCGACTGAGTGGTCACTGTCACTAAAACTCTATAAATAGAGACCTCTATCAACAGAGGAAAAGGTCAAGAAATTCAAGGTCGACAACTCGGAGAATAGAGGTCGAGAAATTGAGGAAAAATGATAGTCGAGAGAGAAGAATCCAGAGCTCAGGCAAAGAGAAGTGATCGACGACTTTGGCATCGGGCATCCACTCTCTTCTGCAACCTTCGAAGCTGCTTTTTGTCTTCTACGGCACTCCTTCATCATCGTGTGGTCCAAGGGACAAAGTGATCGACTGCAGATCAGACTCCTATAGTAATATTTACCCAGATTAAATAAATTATACTGGACATCCTCGTATAGGATTAAATTATACAATCTTGTTTGTAAACCGAGAAGGGCGGGTTTTCGTATAAAACCTCGTTTCCATATCCTTCGTTTATTTATCAAACAATAAGATGGTGACTCTGTTGGGGATATCTTTCTCTTCTGATGAGGAAGTAATTGCTCAACACGATGCGGTATCCGTGGAATCCGTAAAGATGACCCTGGTCGTCCAGTTCGACCAGTCTGCCTACGAAGATATGCTTCGAACAGGAGGTAGCTCTCACTCTCTTTCTGTCCAAGACAACTGGAAGCTGCATATGGTTTGGATGCCCAAGACATCCCCTACCATTCCTGTCGACTCTCCGACCTCTCCGACCAACGAGGTGGTAGCATCGCTCCCTCTGCGCCTTGCGCGTAAAATTCAGTCTCTCGTCACTGACGGAATAGACAAAACTTCTGGCAATGCCTCAGTGCTAATCCAGAAGTATACTCCGTGCCTTGTACGTAAAATTCAGTCTCCCGTCACTGACAAAATAGACAAAACTTCTGGCAATGCCTCAGTGCTAATCCAGAAGTATACTCCGTGCCTTGCGCATAAAATTCTTTCTCCCGTCACAGACGGAATAGACAAAACTTCGGACAATGCCTCAGCGCTAGTCCAGAAGCCTACACCGCCCTCTGTGCGTAGAAACCAGTCTCCCATCCCTGGCGGAATAGACAAAATTTCTGACAATGCCTTAGCGCCAAATCAGAAGTTCCAAACGTGCTCCGCGCGTAAAGATGCATCTGTCCTCCGCGGAAAAGCAGATGATCCCTGCAGTCTACGCAAGGGAAAGCAAGTGGCGGACTACTCAACTTCTCGGCCTTTACGCCAGCAAGGAAAGAATCTGCCAGCCCTCCGGATTACGCGAGAAGTTGACGGCCGACTAAGGACCTCGTCGGCTTTACGCCAGCCCGAATTACCCCAGGTGAAGTCCCTCAGCGTAAAGAAGGCTCAAATTGCGGAAAGACACCCTCCTCGGAGATTATCCGCCACCCAGATGGCCAACTTGTTGTATACAGGTGGCACAAGGAAAACTATGGTTCCCAACATCCGCATGCCCACTGACGTGAACAGAAGGAACAAGCCATCTTCTTCTTCTGTAAATCCTCCTGACCTGCATGAGTATCAGATCCAGAAACGCAAAGACAAGAGTCATAAACAGGCTTCAATTCCCCTAACGGTCAAACGCGGGGAGATCTTGTGGGAAGATGCATCAACATCTAATATCGTCATGACAGGTGGGCCACAAAATGATTCTATCTTTATTATTCCTCCAACTAGCGATGACCAGCATCCAATAGTCTTCGGTCGCATACGGAGCAGCCCGATTATACAGGAAGAATTTTGCGAGTCTAAAGCTGGCAGAATACAAATCCACAGATATAGCCCACAAGCTTTAAAAATTATACAAAGCATGGGTTATGATTTGAAGCTGAAATAAGGCATCAACTATGGAAAAGCCAGACGAACACCGTTGCGTGGTAATTCTTACCGTCAACAGCTCATTTTGGGTTGGGGTATACTGGATATCTTGCAAACCCTAAATCCTCAAAGTCTAATCATGTACAACCAGAGGCAGGTCCTTCTAAATCAGCTTTTGTGGATAAATGCCACGGCATGTCTAGGGGTGGCCTACCTCGACAAAACAGGGCAGCATCCAAAGCTGGGAGTAGAATTCCTTTAGAATCCGAAGAGGATGCAACGACAACAATCTTCATGGAAGACCGTAAAACTCAGGCATCAGAAGCCCGAAGACCAAAAGGGACTTTCTCCTTCAATAAAGATGACATCATTAAAATCTTCAATATGTTGATAAAGAAATGCAAACTTCAGCTTCCCAATATCAGATATCCTGAGAAAGCTGGCAAAGTTGATCACCCAGATTATTGTCTCTTTCATCGGTACATTTATCATCCTACAAAGGCGTGCTATGTACTGAAAAGGAGAATCCAGGAGTTGATTGACGCCAAAGTCATCACTTTGCATCTGTAAATAAAGGGATGATCATCGCAAATCGGTCTTTCTAACGTAACAATTTGCTCCCTTCAGGAGTGTACCTGATGAAGAATTCCTGAAATTTCCCTAATAGATTCTTCAGGACTATCCTCACTCAGGAAAATTCCTCCACAGAAAATTGTTCAGACATAAATTCGTGTTCATCTTACCCCTGAACTATCATCCAAATATTTTATTTCTTACAACTCAGGAGTTTGTCATGTTCATATTACCTCTGAATAAACTTTCCAAGTTTCTGACTACCGATTATCATGTCCATATTACCTCTGATATCGATTGTCATTTTAACTTAACACCCGTACTTAACTCTAAGTACGCCAGTGGTGTTAGGTCCACAAAAACTACCATGTCCATATTACCTCTGGGCAGATATACACCTCCATCTCCGATGAAATTACAACTCAGGAGTTTGTCATGTTCATATTACCTCTGAACAAACTTTCCAAGTTTTTGACTACCGATTATCATTTCCATATTACCTCTGATATCGATTGTCATTTCAACTTAACACCCGTACTTAACTCTAAGTACGCCAGTGGTATTAGGTCCACAAAAACTGCCACGTCCATATTACCTCTGGTAGGGCTTATTCCAAACCAATTATTTGCACTTTCATGCGCAACGAATGATAGGTCTACTAAAGATCCCCCAGTTGGATGGGCTCAACAAATGGATACAAAATGGGAATTCCGCTTCGAGCAGAGAGAACCTCCCATTGAAGATAAAGTTATCCAGATTAACGATGGGGATAAATTTTGCCAAAGCTGATATTTATCAGTGACAATCTTTTCGAAGCAGAATGGGAAGAAGTTATCCAAATGATAAAAGAATATATCGATGTCTTTGCATGGAATTATGAGAACATGCCTGGCCTTGATCCAAAGGTGGCTACTCATAAGCTCAATATATTACCCGATTCGAATCCTGTAAAGCAGCACCAACACCGGTTCCGCCTGGACATGATGGACGCCATTGAAGCTGAAATCAAGAAGTTGATAGCCTACAGTTTCATCCGGGAAGAATAATATCTCGACTGGGTCGCCAATGTTGTCCCGGTCATGAAGAAAAATGGGAAAGTACGTGTCTGCATCGATTACCGAGATTTGAATGCAGCCTGCCCCAAGGATGAGTTTCTTCTTCCCATCACAGAAGTAATGATTGACAATATATGCGGTTTTGAACATATGTCTTTCATGGATGGATTTTCAGGATACAACCAAATCAAGATGCATCCTAAAGACGAGAAGCATACTACCTT
This sequence comes from Iris macrosiphon, assembly GCA_036927795.1. NCBI lineage: Eukaryota > Viridiplantae > Streptophyta > Magnoliopsida > Asparagales > Iridaceae > Iris > Iris macrosiphon. The sequence goes on from JAYESA010000018.1 coordinate 88,228,650, forward strand.
CCGGACACCATTGGGGGTATATTGCTATACGGTCATGCCATTTAGATTGAAGAATGTCGGGGCTACGTACCAATGGGCTATGAGTAACATATTCCATGAGCATTTAGGCAAGACAGTGGAATGTTACGTGGACGATGTAGCTGTCAAAAGCTGCCTCAAGGATAACCACATCCAAGACTTGAAGACAGTATTTGAGCTGATGCGCCAACATCAACGCAAAATGAATCCTACAAAGTCCTTTCTGGATGTATCTAGTGGCAAATTCCTGGGATTTATCATTACCCCAAAGGCATTAAAGTGGACCCTGATAAAGTCAAGGCCATCTTAGAAATATGACAGCCTTGTAATCTGAGGGAACTCAGGAGATTTCAAGGCCGTCTAGCTTATATCTGGAGATTCATATCCAACCTCTCTGGGAGATGTTAGCCCTTTTCTTGTCTCATGAAGAAAGGTATATCCTTCGTATGGGACGAAGCCTGTCAGTAAGCGTTCGGTGATATCAAATGCTACCTTACTAGTCCGCCAGTTCTGGTACCTCCCATCATAGGAAGACCATTCGTGTTGTATGTTCGAGAGATGGATCATTCTCTAAGAGCTCTTCTCGCACAGAAGAACAATACGGGTCAAGAACAGGCTATCTACTACCTCAGCAGGATGATGGTCGGAGCCGAACACCGGTACAATCCAGTAGAAAAAGAATGCTTGGCTCTGATGTTCGCTATCCAAAAAATATGACACTATGTCACGGGCCAGACTATTCATATCATCTCCAAGATCAATCCTCTTCGGGTACTAATGAACAAGCCAAGCGTTCTTAATTCACGACTTGCGACTTGGGCGATGTTATTAACACCGTATGACATGATGTACGTCCCTATTAGAAGATAGATTCCCAATGTAATTCTCTAAATAAATGTCAAGAGTCTTCAACTTATAGATCCTTGCTTCCTCCTTGTAGATCCTTGCTTTTTTCTTGTTCTAATAGTCTCGAATGATAAATAGGAAAAGAATTGGAAAGAAATTTGGGTAGGGATTGGTGTAGGGATGAAGGAATTTGGAAGAGTAAAATTCTAGATCTAGATTTGGAAAAAAAAATGAAGATATAGCGTCTCTCTCCACACCTAATGTGGCCGGCCTCTACCCCTTTCTTCAAGCTACTATATAATGTCCACAATACCCCTTGGTGTTTGTCATGTAAGAATTAATTAAGGAGGAAATGTTCTAGTCTATTTGGTTTAATTAATTAATTCATCCTCCTAATGAATGTGCTTACTATTGGGCTCAATTTTAGCTAGAATTAAATGTTGGTCCATGGATCTAATCTAAACTAGGTAGGTCTACTAACACAAGTCCAATATAAAATCTAACATCTAATAATAAATAAATAATATAACAAATAAATATTCAACATGCATAATATTTAATTAATTATGAAATAACCAAAATATCCTTTCCTAGAAAATATGGTAGTGACAGTTACTTTACCGGACGAGCCGGCATTAGGATAAATGTAGTAGGATCTCAATCCACAACTACTATTGGAACTTTTTTTTATTTCTAAGTAACGCCTTTGAAACCTCAAAAATTGTATTCGATGATACCCTCCTAGAAATACTTACCATGGATTCTCGTTCTTTCCTACTCATGCTTGACTTTTAGTCATATATTTTATTAAAGGATAGAAGCAGGGTTGATAGAATAATTCATAGAAAGGGAAATTAGTTAGATAGATGCCTGTACTAGGTAGTGTAGAAACATAAAAGTATACCCTAAAGGATGCCAAGACTAAGGAAGGATATTGTACTTGCTTTGAAGTTCAGCAGAAAAAGGGCGTACTAGCCCCTAAAATCCAGACAGTGGATCAACGACGTACTTCATATAATTTGCCTTAGTGGCTTACAATGCCACCATTCATCCAAGATAATATGATAGGTATAATGATCAAGTTTTCCCTAAGCATTAAATGTGATGAACCTGATTGTTGATAGTCTGACACAACAGTTGTAGAGATCAAGAAATTAAATATAGAGGATCTCCAAAGCGTACAGAACTAGGTCATCGTTTAGCGACCAAATGAGGATGCCGCTTTAGTTTTGTACACCAGCCTTTCTGCTTTGCCATACTACAGTAAGTCATTGCTACGCCTTAGTATGCCTACAAGCTATCTTTTATATTGCCCCCCAATATAGCCATGTCAAAAGCCGCTGCCTCATCTTGGCACAACAATTGAGGAGATTGAGCTACTGACACAGAAATTTTTGGCACACTGACCCAGGTTATCTTTTTGCAACTAATACAAACATCTTAGTTCGAGCATGCCATCATTGCTATTTTGCTTCAATAAGCCAATAGTGCAACTTTAGACTGAGTATGTCTTTATGGCTATCTTTTACTGAATACGCCAATATTAATACTTTAGCAGCAGTACACCAATGGTGTCGTCTCGCCCTGAGTACGCTAACATTGATTTCTTAATTAGAGTATGTCGTTATTTCTACCCCTCATTGAGAATGCCAACACTTATATGCAGCTTGAATACACCAGTGTGTTGATAGGTCTGTTTCTCCAATAGCAGTACGCTACTATTCTATTTTACTCCAAAGCACACCTATAACCCAAGTGTATGCGTACAAATGAGCAAAAATGGTGTACATTGCTTATTTCTATGTACCAATAATCGTTTTCAACGCAGAGATGCTATAAATAATGGATCAGTGCATCCTACTATATGCTGACAGAAAGAGATAAGGACAGAATCTCTTCGTGCCACTACTGACAAGGTTTTATTGTTACCAAGCTCTCTAAGTGTTCGGGTATTCTTGCATTTCTTCAGTGTTATGTGGTCCAAGGAGTAATGTGATCGACCGCATATCATATCACCATAGTTATATTTTCCTAGAATCTTCATACTTTAGTTCATGTATAGGATTTATTGTACCCCCTTATTCCTTTCTCTCAAGTTTGTAAAACAAAGTTCGTTCAATATTTTATTTATGGCAAACAAAATGGCAACTCTGCTAGGGAAAACATTTTCCTCTAACGAGAAGGTTTTAGCTCAACTTGACACCATGTTGTTGGGAATAACGCAAAAGATGTTGGTTGTATATTTTATTCAACAAGCTTATAAAGAAATGCTATCTGGGGGGTAGTCCTAGCCCTTCATCCACAGCTGCAACTAATGCTAAGAAGACTCGCAAGGTTTGGATGCCCAATCTTTATGCTTCCTACCATGATGCTTCTATCAAGATGGGCAAGGAAGTACTCGATGCTAACATTGAGAGACCACTCGTTCTCCCCTCATCCCTAGTTTTTATCTTGGTGGATCCTTCTATTATTTTATCCTAGGGTCATTGGCCTGGTGGATAAACCCCTTGGCTATGTTTTTGTGGCAACTAAAGAAAACAAACCGCAAATCTCTCGTAACAATAAGCCAGGGGTGAACCAACCCTTCCTTGGCAGAGGAATTTACTATGATGCCAAGGGAGTTGGTCATTCCCTTGCTACCGAGACTTTGCGTACTCTGAAGAATGTGCATGGAAAAGAGGTTGTTACCAAAAATACTAGCCCAAGAAGAAATGCATATACTCATGACAATGCCAAGTTGTCACATCCGGCTTGCCCTACGCACACAAATCAATTGTCATAACCTAACTTGTGCATTTTCTGTCCTGAAGCTGTACGAAGAACACATGGAATTTTTGACCTACGTGTGAGCTGTGGGCACAAAAGCATAATGCTTCCTCTTCTACTATAGAACCTCGGTATATACCATAGAGGACTGCTGCCCAACTCAATATTGCACTTTACACGCAATACACTAAAAGTTTACATTCCCAGCATAATGTAAAGAAGTAAAGTCTTCCTCATCTTCTTCCCTCTAACTTATATGATGTATTTGTAGAAAAGCATAAGTAGAAGGAGACTTCTACGCAAATAACGATTCTTCCAAATGAGCATCGTTGATGTTGTCATCAAATTGTAACCAACTGATGTTATACCCAGATAGTCCAAAGGAACACAAAATAGTTCATTTTTAACCCATTTTACTATACCTCGCCTTCTAAACAATTTTATTCACAATACGAAGATAAAAAATTACCCTTTACTTCTGTCAACATAGCATCAAGACTTTCTTAAAGAGCAAGGCGGGCAAGACGTAGTGTTGCCACTTCTGCAAGCCAAAGGAGATTCAACCAACTTATTGAATCTTTTGAAGGATTGTACCACAATACTCGCTTCCGAAGCAGAGTACTCACCCAGACGGGGAGGGGTCATTCTTCAGAGTCTAAATCTGAAGTTCATAGAGGTAGCAATCTTCCCAGATCCGAGACAGACAGTAGAGAGTCCAATTATACCATTCAGTCCAGCAATCCCTCTGTCGACCACAAAGAGATTAGAGTCTATAAAATTGGCGATCTGTTATTCATATCTACTTCACAAAATACTGAACAATGCCTCAAATATCTTGAGGCTGCAATCAAGGATATGCATGCCATGATGCAAAATATGCATAAAATTATTATGACGTAACAAACCAATACAGCACACAGATGCAGGTGACTGCAACAGTGCAACCACATGTAAATGCACAATAGCCTCTGAGTAATGCAAATTTAGATCTTATCCTCAACAACGAGTCAGTTGTCATAAATTGTACCCGGTGTAGGGGCACAAGTATATGGGTATGTCCAGCCTACACCGCAACATCGACGGTAGAACACTATCCAGGTCAACAATACTACCTAAATATCTCATACAATATATCTAATGTATATGTCAAGATATCTCAACTCCCAAATGGAGGACAATATGATAATATGATAATGGTAGACAGTACTCAATCACAATAATAACTAGAGAAAGATATGGCATGATATAAAATAGAAGGAAGAAATATATAGTCAAATATATCACAAATCTAATAAACTAATCACAACTAAATGATCTCAAATATAATACATGCCAAAAGTGTCTAACTGACATATAGAATATCATAAATGAACTAGCTAAACCTCATCGACGGCAGGTACTACCTCAATAGGCTCTACAGGTGCTATTTTAACTGACTCGCCATCTGGTGGCCTGTAATGAGTAGGACACCAGTCCTCTAATGAATCATCTAAAAAATATATCCAGTAAGGATTGGAGCAAAGTACCACCCAATAGTGGTTCAAATAATTGACATAAAGTATGAAACAACTATAGCAATAACAATAAAGATAGAAATAACTGAACTAGCATATATTACGAGAAAAAGTATCATGGTAAATAATGGCATGAACTGAGAACAATATGATGAGAAACAAGCACATAATGAGATAGTTGTGATTGGCTTCGGCCTAACACAGGCTGTCACGTCCCGATTCCGTGGAATCGATAGTCGTCCCCCGGGCGTGACGCCGTCAGGGCCTACGTTGCACACAGCACAAAGCTAAGATATTTTTCATAACAAGCACATATTCAGAGTATGCAGATAAATTAAAACACAGAGCTGAAACATGAAAAGTTCTCTTTATTGATAATTAACATCTTTTTACAAACTCTTGAACGAGTCAGAAGGTTGACGCACGGGCTTACAAAAGTTGACTCATAATGAGATAGTTGTCCTGTACATTACATCCTTATACTAAAGTTTCAAAATAAAGGACCTCCAGGAGGGACGATGGCTTTTTCTCGGAGCTGCATGAGTTAAATTTGCTTGCTTCTTGGTCTTCATAATGCTTTAAAATACTTCAAGTAAGGCACGATCAGGGCGCGCCGACAGCTGGACTTGATTGGGAAGTGACTTCAGCTCAAGTGCATGATCTCCTTGGAGTGGAGAACCTGTTTCAATGAGGGTCAGTACATCAAATTATACTGGTAAAAGCTAGCTAACCCAACTATACTAATTAATACATTATTTAAATGAAGTATGCAACTTATTTATGATCTTTCTATCTTGCCTTAGTTCATTTTACAAGCAAGCAATGATATAGAATTTACTGAAATGAACTTGCCACCGTTCGGTGACATTTACTAGCCCGTCTGAACCACCTGCACAATACTTAACATGTCCTTCCCAGCCATGAAGACACAAGTTAGCTTGTACTGGTTTAAATATATAAAAGGATCACTGGCATAAAGTCATTAAGGATGGTTATAATCTCGAGACAAGAATGATATACAAAGCAGGTGGCGAGCCCCGCTACATAACACTTCATCCATAACATATGACTATACATAATGTTCCGCCCGGATCGGATCCGTCCCAGTGCTCCGGCGACCGTCCGCGGAAACCGTAAAACCTTGTGCACAAGTTGTCCGTGATCAAACGACGCCCATTAAGTATTCAATCAATTCATGCAGTTAAGGACATACGAGCACGATACAGGTTCCATAGCATAAACGGTTTTGCATAGTCTTACTGATCAATATATCGCATAGTAATGTGTGTTCTATATATATAGCACAATTTATAGAAGAAGTATACATTCTAACTAAAATTGAAGCATATGAAGAATATTCTAAATGAATAAGCAAGTAATAAGATAACCGTTTATAAGTTAACTGACTAGCATAAAGTATTCCAAGTCTATTCCTTTTTATCTTGACATCTTTTAGTTATTATGGTATCATTTGATCGGGTCAAGCAAGAATACAAGATTTTAGATGTGAAGACTTGGAAGAAGGGTCAACTGAATCGAATATAAGTCAATCATAAGTTGGTTGAAGAAGGAAGTTAAGAGGTGCTTAAGGACTCCGCTATTGAGTCGCCTACTGCTCGTTCACCTGTATTACCACGAACAGCTGATCAATACCTCTTCCACTCTTTCCAATCTCAGAATTAAAGTGTAGTTCAACGGACAAAAATAATAAAATCCATCAAAATAGTTCAAGAAAATACAATAAATTCAAAAACCAACTCAAAGCACGAAAGCAACAAGGCGACAGCAAAAACTAGGCAAGAAATAATGCAGTAGAGATGTCCCTCTTGACTCTGCCGCTAAGTCCATACTGGGGGCACGGTCCACTGAATATAGGAATCGATTTCGAAGAAGCAAATTGATAACAAGGATAAGATCTTGTTTTAATCTATCCCGATCGAATGATACCGACTTATATTTCTTAGTTGCGCTCCACGAATAAGGGGAACAGGGTACCATATCCTAACCAACAAATTGAAAGTTTTGTGCACGAAACTTAGGAATAGAACCTACCACTAACAAAAAATGATTCAAGATCAGATTCAAGCTCCCAAGTGGATTCTTCGAACGAATAATTTTGCCAAAGCACGCACATAAGATGAACCAAACGACTTCGAAGCAACTTCTCCTTACGATCCAAGATTTGCACAAGATGTTCAATATAAGTCAAGTCTGCCTTAAGATCCAGTTGATCAAGATCTACCATATGACTCGGGTCATACACGTACTTCCTAAGCTATGAAACATGGAAGACATCGTACACTTCGGATAGTAACGGTGGTAGGGCAATATGATATGCAACTAAGGCGACTTGCTTTAGTATCTTGAACGGACCGATGATTCTTGGACTTAGCTTTCCCTTTACCCTGAATCTAGTAACTCCTAGCATGGGCGTGACTTTTAGAATCACCCGATCACTTTCTAAGAACTCAAGGGGTCGTTGATGCATGTCTGAGATGCTCTTCTAATGACTCTGAGCAACCTTTAGCCGTTCCCGGATCAAACGAATCTTCTGGACGGTTTTCTCCACGAGCTCCGGGCCAAGAATTTGCCATTCTCCAACTTCGTCCCAACAGATCGGGGATCTGCACTTTCGCCCATACAACGCCTTATACGGCGCCATCTGAATGCTAGATTGAAAGCTATTTTGTATGCAAATTCAGCTAACGGTAGATGCATGTCCCAACTCATCTTCAAGTCCAAGACACAGATTTGTAGCATGTCTTCGAGGATTTGGTTGACACATTTTGTTTGACCGTCTGCCTGTGGATGGTAGGCGGAGCTAAACTTTAACTTCGTCCATATTACGGACTATAGGCTTTCCCAGAAATACGATATGAATCGACCATCTCTATTGGAGATAATGGATACGGGAACGCCGTGGAGCCGAACGATAGGAGCCATTATTAAATCTCCGTTAGGCTTGGCTAATCTGTAGGCGCCATTTGAAAATGTCGTTTTAATCACATAAGGGCCCTCCCATTTGGGCTGGAATTTACCCTAACTCTTGTGGGTAATGATCATTGGCCTCTTCACAGCTAGAACTAGCTCACCAACTTTGAACACTCTCCTTCACTTTTCGATTAAAAGCTCTGGAGATGCGTGCCTGGTAGAATGCGATGCGGTATTGAGCTAGGAGGCATTTCTCGTATAATCCTTCTAGCTCTTGAAGCCGTAGTCGATCATTATTTTCCTGAGTCAACTCATTAGCTACTACTATTCTGAGTAATAGAATTTGGATTTCAATGGGGAGAACTGCTTCACTCCCGTATACTAATGAGAATGGGGTATAACTCGTCGGGGCTCGTACCGTTGTGCGGTATGCCCAGAGATATTCTCCTAGCTTCTCATTCCAATCTCTTTTGTTCGAAGAAACGAACTTTTTCAAGAGTTTGATGATGGTTTTGTTGAAAGCTTCTGCCAAACCATTAGCAGCAGGATTGTATGCCGTAAAGGCCAAATTTTGTATCCAATTTTTATCGTAAAATCGATAAAATGCTTGGCTGATGAATTGAGGCCCATTGTCATGAATTATCCTTCGGAGTATTCCGAAGCGATAAATGACATGATGCTTGATGAAGCTGATCACGTTGGATGTTTTCACCTCAGCAAGAGGGATCGCCTCTGCCCATTTGGAAAAATAGTTCGTGATGGCCAATATGAACCGTTGACCTCTGGAAGAAGATGGGTGAATAGGACCAATGATATCCATACCTCATGCTTCAAAAGGCCAGGATGCAACCGTAGGATGTAAATGTTCAGAAAGTTGATGCATAAAATCTGTACGAATCTGACAGGCTTTGCATTATCTTGCATATTTTATTGCATCTGTGATCATAGTAGTCCAGTAATAGCCCATCCTCCTGATACGATCCTGTAGCTTAGGACCGGGTTGATGCACTCCGCATACGCCGTCGTGAGCTTCACGGATAATCAGCTGTGCATCATCACCGGAGAGATATCGTAATAGCAGTCCATCGTAGGTTCCGCGATATAAACATTATGAAGATGCATCAAAATAGAAGTGTAATGATCGTCTTTTGATGGATACTGCTTCTTTAGGATCCTCTGGTAAGATTTCGTATGCCACAAAATCTATCAGAGGACTTCTCCAGTCTCTCTTGGGAGGATCTATGTTCACAGCGTAGCTGCGTTCTATGTGAAAGTTGTTTTTCATACAGAATAAATCTCTGTTAAGAAGGATCACCGAATTCTGCCTTCTTATAGGAATAGCTAAGTCTGCAGCTAGACTGGCCAGGGCATCAGCTTCCAAATTTTGAGATCGAGGCACATGCTCTAGGAAGAACCCTTTGAAAGATATGGCTATCTCGATCGTCGCTTGGTGATAAGGAATGAGGTCTGGATTGCGGACTTCATATATTCCTCTGACCTGATTGACGATCAGCAAAGAATCACCGAAAGCTTCCAGATATTCGACGTCCAATTCTTTAGCGACTTGGAGTCCGATGAGTAGGGTATTATATTCTGCCATATTATTAGAGCAGGGTTCGCTAAGAGAATATGCCCGATAGATGACAAGTTTATCAGGAGTGACCAGGACAATTCCTACTCCTGAAACCACGTTTCCCCTGGGACCAGTCCTGGAGGCACCATCGAAGAATAGCTGCCATGTATCACTTTCCATTGCGAAATTATATTCTGCAACTTCGTCGAAAATGTCCTCGTATAATCTGGAGGTTTCCAGAATCGGATGAGCAGGTAGGAAATCAGCCAATGCTTGGCATTTGATGGACTTTTGAGGGACATACACCATATCATATGGTGTTAATAACATCGCCCAAGTCGCGAGTCAGAAATTAAGAACACATGGCTTGTTCATTAATACCCGAAGAGGATTGATTCTGGAGATGATATGAATAGTCTGGCCTGTGATGTAATATCGCGTCTTCTGAATGGCGAATATTAGGGCCAAGCATACTTTTTCTACTGGATTATACTGGTGTTCAGCTCTGACCATCATCCTGCTTAAGTAGTAGATAGCCTGTTCATGACCCTCGTCGTTCTTCTGTGCGAGGAGAGCTCCGAAAGAATGATCCATTGCTCGAACATACAACAAAAATGGTCTTCCTATGATGGGCGGCACCAGAATTGGAGGATTAGTGAGGTAGCGTTTGATATCGTTAAACGCTTGTTGACAGGCTTCGTCCCATACTAAGGATACACCTTTCTTCATGAGGCAAGAAAAAGGTTGACATCTCCCAGAGAGGTTGGATATGAATCTCCGGATACAAGCCAGACGACCTTAAAATCCCCTGAGTTCTCTCAGATTGCGGGGTGGTCGCATTTCTAAGATGGCCTTCACTTTATCAGGGTCCACTTGAATGCCTTTATCGGTAATGACAAATCCCAAGAATTTGCCACTGGATACACCAAGAAAGGACTTTGTAGGATTCATTTTGAGTTGGTGTTGGCGCATCAACTCAAACACTGTCTTCAAGTCTTAGATGTGATTATCCCTGAGGCAGCTTTTGACAGCTATATCGTCTACGTAATATTCCACTATTTTGCGTAAATGCTCATAGAATATGTTACTCATAGCTCGTTGGTATGTAGCCCCGGCATTCTTCAGTCCGAAGGGCATGACCATATAGTAATATACCCCCAATGGTGCCTGGAAGGCAGTATGCTTCTCGTCTTCAAGATGCATCTTGATTTGGTTATATCCTGAAAATCCGTCCATGAAAGACATGCGTTCAAAATTGCACGTATTATCGATCATGACGTCTGTAATGGGAAGAGAAAACTCATCCTTGGGGCAGGCTGCATTCATATCTCGGTAATCGATGCAAACACGCACTTTCCCACTTATCTTCATGACTAGGACAACATTGGCGACCCAGTCAGGATGTTGTTCTTCCCGGATGAAGCCATAGGTTATCAGCTTCCTGATTTCAGCTTCGATGGCATCCATCATATCCGGACAAAACCGGCGATGATGTTGCTTCACAGGCTTCGAATTGGGAAATATGTTGAGCTTATGGGTAGCCACTTTTGGATCAAGACCTAGCATATCCTTATAATTCCACGCAAAGACGTCGATATATTCTTTTATCAGCTGGATTATTTCTTCATTTTCTTCTTCGGAAATATTGTTACTGATAAATATCGGCTTTGGCGAAAGTTTATCCCCAAGGTTAATCTGTATAACTTTATCTCCAGTGGAAGGTTCTCTCTGCTCGAACCTGAGTTCCCACTGTGTATCCATTTGCTGAGCCCAAGAGTCATTCTCAAACGGTTCAGATTCTTGTTCGTCTGCTTCGAAAGAATCTGTCAATACCGTATTTACTGATAATGCTCGTTCGAGATCATCATATGAGCCGGAAGATGATGAGCCATCTTGAGAAGAGGACAAGATATCCTCACCTGACTCAGAAGTTGCAAAGGAAGTGGCATACTCTAATCCAAAACAAGTTCATTGACAGTAGGGATCACCGTGCAACGGCATTCGCCTGCCTTTCCCATAGTTAAGACCTGGTTCCAGCTTCAAGTCATAACCAATACTTTGCATAATCTTCAAAGCTTGTGGGCTATATCTGTGAACCTACATTTTTCCAGCATCGGATTTGTGAGAATTTTCTTGTACAGTCGATTTATTGCTCATACGACCGAAGACTATTAGATGCTGACTGTTGCGAGTAGGCGGGACAATAAAGATAGAATCCTCATGTGGCCCATATATCGTGATGATATTAGATGGTGACGCTACTTCCCACATATACGGATGATAGGAGTCTATAGCTTCCAAGCATTTTTGTGCTATAGGTTCTATATTATTATGGGGAGAGGATTCCTGATTTAGAATTTGAGCGTCAATATGGTGGAAAGGAGAATCTTTATTATCATCAAAAACCACGTTCCATGTTATATTTACATCAGTTGGCTGCTTGTTGCGTCGTAGGTTGATGACCAAAGGTGGAGGTTTCTGATTCAAAGTGATCACTAGAGGATCACCTCCTTTTCCTAACTTGGTTTTGTTCAAGTGGATAGCCATGGGTTCCATGACTTTCGGACGAGTAATTCGCCCATTCACCTTGATTGACATGGGTTGCTCGGCAGAGGGTTCTTCTGGCTCCCGGTGGGATTCCTCCTCTGTCTTGCCTGACACCTCCTTCATGTAGTCTTGGGTGTACAACATGGCATCGGAGTAGTAGGATTTTACTCCTTTGAATGGGTTATGGTGAGCAAACTCCGTTTGTACTGTTTCTTGGGCATCTACATATTTGAAGCATTAATGTAGAGTCGAAGGAACGATGTTGTGATCGTGGATCCATGGTCTGCCCAACAGAATATTGTAGGACACCTATGAATCAATGACATAGCATGTAGCCACTGATCTGAGGTCACCAATCTGGATCCTCAGACGAATCCTCCCCAACGGCTTACTTTTCCTGGCGTTAAAGCCCACGATTATAGTGGTGGTGTAAGACAATTCGCTGTTAGGAATACTCAGCGGTCTGAGCAGACTATGAGGAATGATACTGATCGATGATCCCGGATCTATGTGAATCCGGTCAACCTCCATGGAACCGACGTATCCGGTGTAATAGAGGGGTCTGTCATACTTTTTATGTTTCAACAACATATCATCTTGAGTGAACGTGATATTCGGGACCACCTCCATCACACTATGGCATTGAGGACATGCCACAGGTTCTTCATCAGGGGACTTGAGCTGGCTCAAGAATGCATCCGCCTGCAGTAATGCTTCACTCAGGGCTTGCCGAGTGTCTTTGGAGAGCCTGAGTTGTTCAAAATTGGACAATCTGGCTGGTGTATTAGCCAATTGGGCCAAGATGTCAAAGTTATATAGCTTCTCCAAACCTTTGTTTTGAATATTCTTCAAAGGTTTATCAAAGCGTACTTCTTTTTGCTTGCCCTTGTCCGTTGAAGTTGGTCTAGAAGGACCTGCCTCTGTTACGACAGGTTCAGGTTCTGGAAGTTTGGCAGCTGAAGTATCTGCCGATGCATCTTCCTAACTTCCTCCATAGTCCTTAAGGTAGGCTTTCCCTGAACGGGTTCCGGTAGCCAAAACCTCTTCTTCTTATGTCGAGGATATCGCAACCATATGACATGGTCTACGCTTCGAGTTCTTTTTAGACTTTGCCTTAGCAGCTTGAGTCTCTTCCTCGATCTCTGACACTAGATCTGGATGAACCCATATAATCTCTCCACGTTGGGTAGTTAGGGGTACCAGGTCATGATTTTGACCCCTGGCCGGAGGGAGATTAACAATGTTCATCGTTGTCCGAGAAATTGTTACAATACCATCCGGAACTTCTTGAGGAGGCAGATTGCCAAATTGAAGAGAGATCATGTTGGCGGTGACCGTCTTCTCGCTATTGCATATAGTGATGGCTTTAGCGTCGATCAACTACTGGATTTTCCTCTTTAGTACGTAACATGGCTTTGTGGGGTGATGTATGTACCTATAAAAAATACAGCACTTGGGGTTATTGGTACTGCCGACTTCATTAGGCCGCTTTATCTCGGGGAGGGTAATCTAGTCGCTTTTGACTAGACACTCGAATATGCTCGGAATATCGTCGTCGTTAAAAGAATATACTTCAATGGGCCTAGAAGTCCCAGGTTTCGTCTGTGTGGTTGCCGCAATCTTTTGCCTGGACGTATTGATCGCCAGAGCTTATTTTCCTTTGAAACCACGAGGATGGTTGTTATTGGAGGATAACCTCTTGCCTCTATCAGAGGTAGATATCATAATTCCATTTTCATGTGCCTTCCGACTGTTGTCTTCAGCGGCTACCGCTGAGATGATAAACGAGGGCCAATCATAGAACTGATATGGTCCTGTGAACCCCAAGATCACTGGAAGAAGATTCTTCCTACAAATGTCCACCAATGCCGAGTCTGGAACTCCGGGAGGCATTTGCAAAGTGGCTTGACGAAATTGTTCGATGAAAGTGCGAACGTTCTCTTTCTCTTTCTGCTTTACTTCGTTGAGAGAGGACATAGACATGTCCATCCCTCATTCATCGAATCATGCGAAGAACAGAGTCTTAAAATCTTCAAAGGAAGTAATATAGTTGTCCGCAAGACTACGGTACTACTGATAAGCTACTCCCGGGAGACAGCCTTTGAACACTCGAGTGAGAAGGGCGTCATTGCCTTGCAATAACACCGTTATCATACTGAAGTAGTTCATGTACTGGCTCAGTGTTGTCTTTCCCTTAAACAAAGCTATAGCCTGTGGTTTGTATTTAGGAGGGAAAGGGATCTCTGTCACGACCAGCACCCGGGTTAGGGGCACGAGTGCGTGGGTACGTCCAGCCTACGCCGCAACATCGGCGGTAGAACGCTGTCGAGGTCTTGATACTATCTAACTAATGTCACGCAAGCATCCAATCTCCATTAGGAGGCACGGATGACACAAATAAGATGAACATATACTCAATCACAGGATTACAGCACGATAAGATTTCGAAACAGAAATTAAAATTAAACACAACACAAGTCCACAAGTACTATTCTAACTCAACAATATCCAAGAATCATCAAAATGCCGAAGACAAATCCGGTACCAAATAGTCTACTTAAAGAACTAACAATAAATAATAATTTCGGCTAGAACTTCCAGAATCACAACTAACTACCAAGTCTGCAGCTACTCACCATATGGTCCATAAAGTGTCGGACAGCGGTCCTCTAAGGCATAGTCTGGAAAAATATTTCCAGTCAGGAAGGAGCAAAGCAACACTCTCAAATAACAGTTCCATTAATTGATAATGTCTATAATACAATAAAACATGTCATGCTAGCTACTGAGAAGACAGTGAAATAATCGCAATGGCAATTTAAGAGAGACAGGTAATATAAAGAGACAGGCAATATGATACAGTCAGTGCATGTATGGAAATAAAAAGAAGAAGAAACAGTATCATATACGGGTGATGTAGTATATGATTTAAAATAGGAAAACTATAATCTACTCTAAGTGTTTGAAATAGTAGTCTCAAAATGTGATCGGCTTGGGAACATGTACGATAGCTACAGGGCCTGGCTAATCATGGGTGAAGAGCATGATTAACACTTACAATTTCTATACTATAATAAGAGGTTATGATCACATTTCTTACTAACTACTTCCCCGCCCTCAACTAGTACTGTGGATCCAACCATGACACGTCACGATACACGAGCAAGCCAAGTCTATCATGTACGATGTCTAAATATACATGTCGTGTACAATGTCAATACGATAATCAAGGTAACATCTCATGACTGTAGATCCAGGCTATACTAGTCCGTGTAACACAGTGTCAAGGATTCAGATGTAACATTTCATGATTGTTGAACTTATAGAAATTATCAAAGAATTGGAAATTATCAGAGAATGTACTTGCCTTGGGTCCTTAGCTGGTATTTATGGATGTCCTGTTCCAGAGTATCCCCTGGGTAAACCAACAGTCCTATAAACACATCACAATTACAACACTTGTATCAGATGATATCCTAACACACAGAAGAAATATACTTGCCTCAGGGCTATGCCAGGCAGGGCACTAGTCCACTAGGGTCATCTAGTACATTCACCAATTAACCGTAGTATTATTAATAATCAAATATAATACATATATATAGGGTTATACCAAATTCTATACAAAATATGTATAAGTGTATACTCATAACAGAAGATGTAGTATATATACATAGGTAAAAATATTCATAACACATATACATTTATATGTACAACTACCAAAGTTATATATATAAACAAAAGAATATATATATGTATACTAATTATATATATACTAAATTATAATTACCAACATATACTGAAATACCGATATACATACATACCAATTTACATATTAATATTTATTATTTAATACGTACACGCAAAATATATATACATTTATACATTTATACTAATTATACCAAAATATATATACTATGCTAATACATGTATTTAAACATTTTATTTATGAATAATATACATGTACAAAATATATATTTGAAATTATATCAAGTATATATATATATATATACAAAATATATATATTTATATGCCAAACTTAATTATAGAATTTATTTAAATACATACTATACTCATACAATTAAATGTTATTAAAATAAATAATATACATATGCTAATTTCACATTAATTAAATATATAAATACTTTACATTAATTATATATATACAATTAAATTAAATACATATACTAATTACTTATACAAATATATGTACATATTTACCATCATTAAATTAAATAGACAATATACATTCACATTTATACATTACCCTTGTATTTATATACTATACACATTCAAATATTTAAAACATTAATTAAAATACTATACTTTACATACTCATTAATACATACATTTACAAAATATATATACATATATATATGTATTCCCATTTTATATTAAACTCTATTAAGTATATACGAAATATATTTTTTTTATACGTATACCGATATTATATATACTATTAAACATTAAATTAAATACATATTTATACCATTTATTTAAATACATACAAATACCTTACATTAATACAAATACATATACTAGTGTATACATATACATTAACATATTAATTTTATACACATTTATTAGACATATATACATATACATATATATTAAATCATACTTGTACATGCTGATTAAACCATATACATACACACAATCACAGGGAAAGGGAAAGAGGGAAGGAGAAGAAAACTTACTGTGTAGAGTTGGGTGGCCGGAATACGGCCGGAGAACAGCCGGAGCGGGGTACACGGGGAGAAGCAGTGGGAGGAGGAGGTTGAAGCGCCGCCGGGTGCGAGGGGTAGTCGGCCGCTCGCCGGACTCGTCGAGGATGGGGAGCACAGCCGCCGGGGTTGTCGGCCTGGAGCAGCCGCCGGGCAGGAGTGGAAGCAGCGGGTGAACGGCGGGTCGGAGGGGCCGGACCGGAGTTCACAGGGGGAGCAGTGGCAAGTCGGCGGGAATGGGCAGAGGAGCAGTGCCGCCGGGAAAATGGAAGATGATGACGGGCGGGATGGGGAGCAGCGCCGCCGGGCTCGGCTTGCCGGATCCGCCGGAGAGGATGGATGGAGATGAGGGCTGACCGGATTTCAGTCCGCCGGGGAGGAGTACACAGGAGGAATGGGGGATCGGTGGCCTGCCGGCTGGAGTCGGCTGAGCAATGGCCGGGGGCAGCGCACAGTAAGGAACAGTGTTCCCTCCCCCTTATGAAGATTTAAATCTTCAAATGAAAAAAAAAGAAAACAATAAAGAGGAAGAAGGAGAAGAAGAAAGGAAAGAGAAGAAGGAAAAGAAGGAGAAAAATTTCATACGTAGGAGAGAGGGAGGAGGCATGTGAGGGGGGTGTTGTTTTCTAGGTTTCTTGGGATTAGGGTTTGATGTAGACAAGGCATTAAATAGGGATGAGGGGATTTTGATGGAGGGTTGTGATGGGCCAATTTCAAATGAATGGCTAGGATTGAACATGAGGGAAATAATTCATGGGGGATTTAGGGTGAGGTTTAATTAAAATATTAAGGATTTCTCATCGGTTAAAATAATTGGGTGAGGCCACAAAATACAAATTTGCAATTTAGCCCCCTTAAATTCGGGAAATTGCACAAACACATAAAATGACCAAAATTTGGCGGGCGATTCGGGGTCCGGTGTTTTGTAGGGTCAGGGGGCACTGTATGATCGGTATGGGCTCAAATAACAGGGCACTGAAATTAAATTGGGATTTTAGAATTGGTTTAAATAATATCCTCAATTTAAATAGAAATAAATGCAAGTTGTGTTCAACAATTAATTAGGAGTACTTGGAGCCAAAATCAGGTCAAGTCATCAATACCAATAATGAAGAAGACTCAGAACAGAATATTACCCTAATTTGGGCCGCACGAAAAATAGGTCAAGATGGCCTCCAATTTTCGATTGGAACGCACAACGATACAAAATAGGA
The DNA here is from genome assembly GCA_036927795.1 of Iris macrosiphon. Classification (NCBI taxonomy): domain Eukaryota; kingdom Viridiplantae; phylum Streptophyta; class Magnoliopsida; order Asparagales; family Iridaceae; genus Iris; species Iris macrosiphon. The sequence continues at coordinate 88,246,783 of JAYESA010000018.1, forward strand.
ATTTTAAAATAAACGTCCGCGACGATTTTTGTGCGGCTAGAAACAATGCACAGGGAGCATAATTATGAGTTGCAAAAATAGCAGAAATAAAGGCGGGCATGTCTAGGGCAAGATTGTGAAATTTGTTGGGAGACAAGAGTCAGGGTAGTGCTCCAAATATCGAAGCAAAGGCAATGCGCAAAATATTAAATAAAATACAGTAATTAATTTCAATCTTCAATAATTAATTCTAAAATAAAGCAATTAACTTCAAAATTCCATAATTCCGACAGGTGCTCATCTACTGGCTTCTAGGTCAAGTCTACCATCACAAACACAAATGAACACTGTCTATAATATAATATATTAAAGTACACATCACACAGTTATTTAATTTAAATACTATCATGCAAATAAATTAATTATAACTACAATAATATTAAATATTGTAAAAAGTCGAAAATACCCCTGTTTTCAGAATGTGGTAGTGACAAGTCTACCCACCTTAAAAGAATTTCGTCCTCGAAATTTAAAATCCTCATACTAGTGTTTAATCATACACATTATTATTTCCGCAAATTTAAATTTATCATCCATGAAATCTTTTAATAATCCACAATGTCCTTTCGCAATTTCAAAATTCTAAAATTGTTGTATAACCTGAAAAATCCTCGAAAAAATCAAAGTCCATTTTTGTCAAAATTTCCTTGAAAGTTTTGAGTTAATAATTCAATACCCGGAATTTAATATCCACTCCTCAAAATACTCAACAATATGATATTTAAGGATTCTCCAAATGTGACATCCAAATATAAAGTTCTAAAATTCATAACTTGCAATTAAATAAATATATTGATAAATCTCCCAAAATTTCCAAATTAATAACCAACTTAAACATGTCATAATCTTTCCTGGAATCATAAATTCTGCCATGTTAAATTATTGGCCCTTTATTTAAATAGATGTTTATCCTCGAATTTTTATTTTTTTTTTCATCTTGTTTCTCCTGTCAAGTCATAACTCCTTCATGAATCTTCACTACAGTCAACACCAATAATCACGGTCTAAGAAAATTCTACCTATAGTAATACCACATACAATCTAGGGGGAACATACATGGTTATGGTCTCATTTGTTATGGTGTTGCAGTCTATATATCAGGGGTACTACTAACTATATTATAACAAGAGTCATGCATACGAACTACGGTACTAAGCAATCAATCAATCAATCAAATAGAGAGGAACAGAATGGAGGAAAGAACAGAACCTACAAACACATTACCTGCAATATCGGTCTCCTCGACCGTCATCGTAAATGCCCGCCCTGCTGGGGTGGTTCCCTTTGCGGGTGCTGAGCAATATACGGTTCCACAGGTAACCTAACTGGATCTCTATAATCTAAAGTTGTGCGCTGGCCGGGAAGATAAGAGGCTAGAAGACAATCCCTTACTCGATGTCCCGCAGCGCCGCAGTGCAAACAAAGTCCTAGCCTCGTTCTACAGCTCTCCCAAAGGTGACCTGGCTTCTTACAGAAATGACAAGTCTGTTGTGTCTCTCTTGGAGGCTGCTGTTGATCCTGCTGAATACGAATTGGCGTCTGGTACTGTTGTTGATACTGATACGCCCATGGATGTTGTTGGATAGGAACTGGTGCTAGGTACTGCGGTGGATGCTGAAATGTCCATGGTTGTTGCTGACTATGAAATGGTACTTGGTACTGCTGTTGGTGCTGAATACGGGGATGCTTGGCCGGTCCTGCGCTATCATTCGTATCTCCAATAGTATTGTGACTCCTCTTAGGCTTGAGGTCCAGGTCCTCTTCTGCGATCTGAGCATCCATTAAGATAGCCTCATATGTAGCGGTACGACGACCAGAAGTGCGCGACTTAATCTCTCTTGTCAGTCCCTTTCTAAATTTTCGGGCTCGATCTTCTGGGTCCCGAATCATAGACGATGCAAAACGGCTCAACCTACAAAATTCTGCCGCGTACTCGTCGACCGACATGTTTCCTTGAACTAAGTCATAAAACTGACTTTCCAAGGTTCCCAATGCCACGTCGGGAAAGAACTTCTCCTTGAAGAGTTCCTTGAAGGTCTCCCAAGTAAGTCCTTGCGCAGTAATTCTCGGCTCAGTGCGATACCACGTGAGTGCAATATCGAACATCTGACTGCCAGCGGCTTCTATCTGCAAGTTCTCCGAAATCTGGGTCAATTGCAAACTCCTCTCTATATCCTCTAGCCAGTCGTCAGCGTAGAGTATCCCTTCGGTGCCTTTAAACTCTCGAGGCATCATCCTTTTGAAATCCACTATAGAGCCTGATCTCTGCTGTTGCTGGCCAGGAAACTGTTGGTACTGTGCTACTCTCTCCAAAGCTTGGAGAGTCACTTGATAGGCATTCTCCATGTTTTCTTTCATCAGCTCGGTTTGTGCCTGGTGCGCTTCTGCTTGCACCCTCTGAGCCTCAGCTTGGACTCGCTGAGCATCTGCCGTCACTCTCTGGGCATCTACCATGCCTTGGATCAAGGTAAACATCTGCGTTCCGTCAATGGACAAACCTTCGGGAATCGGAGTTGATGGAGGAGGAAGGTTGTCCGTCACAGCTGCGACAATCTTCTTAACAGGTGGAGGAGGAGGATCACCTACGTGCCTCGGAGATGTAGGAGGAACTACGGCTGTCTGTCCATCAGGTAGAGAGGTGGCAGACCCCTCTAAAGCTGATGTTCCCGCTCTCATAGACCTTGTCTGCGGCGACATCCTGAAGACAGATCCCAAAGAATCAATTTAGGCAAAATACGATATCATCAAGGAAGGACAGTACAGTTCTAAAGAAGCAACATTCAAGATAAATAGATTGGAATAACATTCCTAGTTGGGATTGCACAGGTCAAAGATACATCCATGGTCTGATACCTCTATCCCCTAGGTATCACAGTTCTATCACAAACACACTCACTGCTACCTTCCTTACCTACTGCATCAGTTGATGCTAGTTATCCTTATCACTCAAGTGCATAACAATTACAACACACTATACCAAGTACTGCTCTCTCTCCAATACAATCTTCGATGACCACCTAAGCCAGTTGGCAGCGTAATCTCAAACATGCTCAAGTCAACAGATCCTTACACATGCATCTTATATACTTATATACTAATATCTCTCTCACTATGAAATCCTTTCCTCGAAATAATTCCTCAAAATAACTCCTCAAATAAATTTACAGTAAAAATGCATATACCTTCCTCAAGGTTAATTATCTAAAAACTGAAATGGAAATTTAATCTCCTTAAAGATCCTTACAGACTTGTCTAGGTTCATCAAATTGAATCTGAATTCCTCAAAATAAAATTTTAATAATATCTCGACTCCTCAAAATTCAAAAATGCAATTCGTTTTTAATCTTCAAATTAGAATTTAATTCCATATCTAGTAGTCCAGTAGCCCTAGTGTTAATCATTTTCATTGTCCTCATCGATATGCGTCATCAGGTAATACCATAAATCAGTCTGCAAGTTCATCTTGATATGAAATCCAGCCCTACTATGAAACCAAAAATCCTAACTTAATAACTAATCAACAACAATCAAATCAATATCAACAAATAAGAATAGACGGAACAAGAGAATGATTTAAATTGGAAATTATAACAAGATTCTCAGGGGTCATCCCAGGAATCTCTCAAGAAATTGTGATTGAGTATTTGTTCTCGTCCTAGTATCCTATGTCCTAGATTCTATAGCAGGCACGCAGTAGTATAACAAGGATGTCACACTACTACGACATCGCACAACTCGCGAAGTCTGACCTGCATTGGCCACCACTAAAAACGTGTCACGACCCGCACCCGGTTTAGGGGCACGAGTGCGTGGGTACGTCCAGCCTACGCCGCAGCATCGGCGGTAGAACGCTGTCGAGGTCTTGATACTATCTAACTAATGTCACGCAAGCATCCAATCTCCATTAGGAGGCACGGATGACACAAATAAGATGAACATATACTCAATCACAGGATTACAGCACGATAAAATTTCGAAACAGAAATTAAAATTAAACACAACACAAGTCCACAAGTACTATTCTAACTCAACAATATCCAAGAATCATCAAAATGTCGGAGACAAATCCGGTACCAAATAGTCTACTTAAAGAACTAACAATAAATAATAATTCCGGCTAGAACTTCCAGAATCACAACTAACTACCAAGTCTGCAGCTACTCACCATATGGTCCATAAAGTGTCTGACAGCGGTCCTCTAAGGCATAGTCTGGAAAAATATTTCCAGTCAGGAAGGTGCAAAGCAACACTCTCAAATAACAGTTCCATTAATTGATAATATCTATAATACAATAAAACATGTCATGCTAGCTACTGAGAAGACAGTGAAATAATCGCAATGGCAATTTAAGAGAGACAGGTAATATAAAGAGACAGGCAATATGATACAGTCAGTGCATGTATGGAAATAAAAAGAACAAGAAACAGTATCATATACGGGTGATGTAGTATATGATTTAAAATAGGAAAACTGTAATCTACTCTAAGTGTTTGAAATAGTAGTCTCAAAATATGATCGGCTTGGGAACATGTACGATAGCTACAGGGCCTGGCTAATCATGGGTGAAGAGCATGATTAACACTTACAATTTCTATACTACAATAAGAGGTTATGATCACATTTCTTACTAACTACTTCCCCGCCCCCAACTAGTACTGTGGATCCAACCATGACACGTCACGATACACGAGCAAGCCAAGTCTATCATGTACGATGTCTAAATATATATGTCGTGTATAATGTCAATACGATAATCAAGGTAACATCTCATGACTGTAGATCCAGGCTATACTAGTCCGTGTAACACAGTGTCAAGGATTCAGATGTAATATTTCATGATTGTTGAACTTATAGAAATTATCAAAGAATTGGAAATTATCAGAGAATGTACTTGCCTTGGGTCCTTAGCTGGTATTTATGGATGTCCTATTCCAGAGTATCCCCTGGGTAAACCAACAGTCCTATAAACACATCACAATTACAACACTTATATCAGATGCTATCCTAACACACAGAAGAAATATACTGGCCTCAGGGCTATGCCAGGCAGGGCACTAGTCCACTAGGGTCATCTAGTACATTCACCAATTAACCGTAGTATTATTAATAATCAAATATAATACATATATATAGGGTTATACCAAATTCTATACAAAATATGTATAAGTGTATACTCATAACAGAAGATGTAGGATATATACATAGGTAAAAATATTCATAACACATATACATTTATATGTACAACTACCAAAGTTATATATATATACAAAAGAATATATATATATATACTAATTATATATATACTAAATTACAATTACCAACATATACTGAAATACCGATATACATACATACCAATTTACATATTAATATTTATTATTTAATACGTACACGCAAAATATATATACATTTATACATTTATACTAATTATACTAAAATATATATACTATGCTAATACATGTATTTAAACATTTTATTTATGAATAATATACATGTACAAAATATATATTTGAAATTATATCAAGTATATATATATATATACAAAATATATATATTTATATGCCAAACTTAATTATAGAATTTATTTAAATACATACTATACTCATACAATTAAATGTTAATAAAATAAATAATATACATATGCTAATTTCACATTAATTAAATATATAAATACTTTACATTAATTATATATATACAATTAAATTAAATACATATACTAATTACTTATACAAATATATGTACATATTTACCATCATTAAATTAAATAGACAATATACATTCACATTTATACATTACCCTTGTATTTATATACTATACACATTCAAATATTTAAAACATTAATTAAAATACTATACTTTACATACTCATTAATACATACATTTACAAAATATATATACATATATATATGTATTCCCATTTTATATTAAACTCTATTAAGTATATACGAAATATATTTTTTTATACGTATACCGATATTATATATACTATTAAACATTAAATTAAATACATATTTATACCATTTATTTAAATACATACAAATACCTTACATTAATACAAATACATATACTAGTGTATACATATACATTAACATATTAATTTTATACACATTTATTAGACATATATACATATACATATATATTAAATCATACTTGTACATGCTGATTAAACCATATACATACACACAATCACAGGGAAAGGGAAAGAGGGAAGGAGAAGAAAACTTACTGTGTAGAGTTGGGTGGCCGGAATACGGCCGGAGAACAGCCGGAGCGGGGTACACGGGGAGAAGCAGTGGGAGGAGGGGTTGAAGCGCCGCCGGGTGCGAGGGGTAGTCGGCCGCTCGCCGGACTCGTCGAGGATGGGGAGCACAGCCGCCGGGGTTGTCGGCCTGGAGCAGCCGTCGGGCCGGAGTGGAAGCAGCGGGTGAACGGTGGGTCGGAGGGGCCGGACCGGAGTTCACAGGGGGAGCAGTGGCAAGTCGGCGGGAATGAGCAGAGGAGCAGTGCCGCCGGAAAAATGGAAGATGATGACGGGCGGGATGGGGAGCAGCGCCGCCGGGCTCGGCTTGCCGGATCCGCCGGAGAGGATGGATGGAGATGAGGGCTGACCGGATTTCAGTCCGCCGGGGAGGAGTATACAGGAGGAATGGGGGATCGGTGGCCTGCCGGCTGGAGTCGGCTGAGCAATGGCCGGGGGCAGCGCACAGTAAGGAACAGTGTTCCCTCCCCCTTATGAAGATTTAAATCTTCAAATGAAAAAAAAAGAAAACAATAAAGAGGAAGATGGAGAAGAAGAAAGGAAAGAGAAGAAGGAGAAAATTTTCATACGTAGGAGAGAGGGAGGAGGCTTGTGAGGGGGGTGTTGTTTTCTAGGTTTCTTGGGATTAGGGTTTGATGTAGACAAGGCATTAAATAGGGATGAGGGGATTTTGATGGAGGGTTGTGATGGGCCAATTTCAAATGAATGGCTAGGATTGAACATGAGGGAAATAATTCATGGGGGATTTAGGGTGAGATTTAATTAAAATATTAAGAATTTCTCATCGGTTAAAATAATTGGGTGAGGCCACAAAATGCAAATTTGCAATTTAGCCCCCTTAAATTCGGGAAATTGCACAAACACATAAAATGACGAAAATTTGGCGGGCGATTCGGGGTCCGGTGTTTTGTAGGGTCAGGGGGCACTGTATGATCGGTATAGGTTCAAATAACAGGGCACTGAAATTAAATTGGGCTTTTAGAATTGGTTTAAATAATATCCTCAATTTAAATAGAAATAAATGCAAGTTGTGTTCAACAATTAATTAGGAGTACTTGGAGCCAAAATCAGGTTAAGTCATCAATACCAATAATGAAGAAGACTCAGAACAGAATATTACCCTAATTTGGGCCGCATGAAAAATAGGTCAAGATGGCCTCCAATTTTCGATTGGAACACACAATAATACAAAATAGGAATTTTAAAATAAACGTCCGCGACAATTTTTGTGCGGCTAAAAACAATGCACAGGGAGCATAATTATGAGTTGCAAAATAGCAGAAATGAAGGCGGGCATGTCTAGGGCAAGATTGTGAAATTTGTTGGGAGACAAGAGTCAGGGTAGTGCTCCAAATATCGAAGCAAAGGCAATGCGCAAAATATTAAATAAAATACAGTCATTAATTTCAATCTTCAATAATTAATTCTAAAATATAGCAATTAACTTCAAAATTCCATAATTCTGACAGGTGCTCATCTACTGGCTTCTAGGTCAAGTCTACCATCACAAACACAAATGAATACTGTCTATAATATAATATATTAAAGTATACATCACACAGTTATTTAATTTAAATACTATCATGCAAATAAATTAATTATAACTACAATGATATTAAATATTGTAAAAAGTCAAAAATACCCCTGTTTTCAGAATGTGGTAGTGACAATCTCATCCCGGATAGCTGGGTAAGGCTGGTTGATTCCTAATTTCTTGAGCTGATCCTTATGCTTTAAGGCATCAAATTGGGCTTTCAATTCCTGTACTGCCTGCATCTGATCTTCAGCCGATAGAGGGACCGCGGAGTGATGAGAGATCGGTTGTATTGTAACTCCAACAAGAGGCAATACATTCTTTGAGTTAGGAAGTGGAGGAGCTGCTGACTCTTGATTTAGAGAAGGCTCCTGGTTCACATTGGATGGTGGTAAGTCCATCCCCACACGTATTTGAGTCGGAGGGACCAATGCTTGAGCTATAGCAGTTGTGTGTTGAGTCAGCATCATCTGGTGCATATTCTCCATCATGGACTGTATCTCCTTCAGGGATGTCTCCAACACAGCGATGCATTGCTCAGTACTTCCTGATGGGGAAGCCTCTTCGCGTTCATCTCCAATAGCATAGACTCCCATTTCTCTTGATGTCATTGAAGGGTTAGTATAGGTCTCTGTAGAAGTTGACTCTATACTTTTAGCATCCGATTCGGGAAACTGGCGACCCCAGTGTCGAAATCAGAAGAATACAAAGCCGGTTGTCGTGACCTAGAACGGGTGTTTCGGAACACTCAGCTTCAATATTCTCAAGGAGTTTGTCGAATCTCCTTTGGCTTGGAGTTCTAGAGGGATGACATCTTAAATTTGACCTTCCTCTAGGAACGTGTGAAGCTATGTTTACTGATACAAATGTAGGTTCTTCTTCCTGAAAAGTCAAAGAGTAGTTCAACCGGTCGAAAACTGACCGTTTTGCTTCAGAACAGCAATAATTAACTATAATTTTATGACTATTACAATAGTTCTCCCTAGGGGGCGTAATAGACATGTTGGAAGATCCCCTATCTTTGCGCTTCTGGATTAGAAATTCACGCAAGTCAGGAGTATTAACAGAAGAAGAAGAAGAAGGAGAAAACTTGTTCTTCCTATTTACACCAGTTGGAATATGGATATTGGAAACCATAACCCTCCCCCCTGCCACCCATATATAGCAGTTCAGCCATATGAGTAGCACATGCTCCCCGAGGAGCGTATCTATCTACAGACTGGGCCTTCTTTACCCTGAGGGACTTGACCTGGCGTAGTCTAGAATTTTGCTCAGGCTGGCGTAAAACTGAGAAAGTCCTCAATCGGCCATCGGCTTCTCGCGTAATCTGGAGAGCGGGCAGATTCTTCTCTTGATGGCGTAAAGGCCGAGAGGTTCAAAATTCTGCCACTTGTTTTCCCTTGCGTTGATTGCAAGGACCATCTGTTTTTCTATGGAGGGAAGATGTATTTTTATGCGCGGAGCGCATTTGGAATTTCTGAATTGGCGCTGAGGCATTATCAGAAATTTGTCTGCCACGTCACAGACGGGAGACTGAATTTTACGCGCAGGGCACGGAGTAGACTTCTGGACTAGCACTATGGCATTGCCAAAAGTTTTGTCTGCCATGTCACCGACGGGAGACAGAGTTTTACGCGCTTGGCGCGTAGGCTGCGAAGCTACAACCTTGTTGGTCGGAGAAACCAGAGAGTCGGCAGGAATGGTAGGGGATGTCCGGGGCAACCACACCTTACGCAATTTCCTGTTGTCTTAGACAGAGAGGGAATGAGAGCTACCCCCTGCTTGAAGCATGTCTTCGTAGGCTGACTGGTCGAATTAGACGACCAAGGTCTTCTTCATTGATCCTACTGATACTGTATCATGTTGAGCAATTGCTTTCTCGTCAGATAAGAAAGTGTTCCCCAGAAGAGTCGCCATCTTGTGTTTGATAATAAACGAAAGAAGTGAAACTAGGTTTATACGAAACCATTTTTTTGGTTTACAAACAAGAAAAAGAAGTACAATTAATCCTATACAAGGATGTTAAGTAGAAAAGTTTGATTCTGGGGAAATATTGCTATAGGAGTCTGATCTGCGGTGGATCACTTTGTCTCTTGGACCACACAATGATGAAGAAGTATTGTAGAAGAAGGAGAAGCTTCAAAAATTATAAGAGGGAGTAGATGCTCGATGCCAAAATCGTCAATCACTACTCTCTGTTTGTGCTCTGGATTCTTCTCTCTCAAAAATCAATTTCCAACCCTGGACCTCCGTGGACGGAGGTATCTATCTATCGAGTTTAGTGACAGTAACCGTCCAGTCGGCATAGAAGTCGAACAGTGGAGAGTGTGGCACTTTTTATGCTGTGGTTATAATAACTGCTACCCACGTATAAATGATCTTTTGAATCCGCATGTGACGCGTATCCCATTTTGAGGTAACGCGTATAATTGTTGCGAAGATCACGGCATACAAGCCATGTAGGTAACTGCCCCTCGCGTAAAAAAGGTTGGCATAGAAGCCAATGACTGTCACCATGGCGTAGAAGCCAAATAGTTGTCAAGTTGGCGTAGAAGCCAAGTAGTTGTCAAGTTGGCATAGAAGCCAAGTAGGCGTACAAGCCCAGTAGGCATAGAAGCCTGATGCTGTATGGATAGGTAGCTAGCGTAAGGACAGCCGGTTATCCTTTCTTGACTGAGATCTTGAGCGTATTCTGGACCAAATAGCCTTATCATGCACCAATGCAAATATAGCATGAGTTGGCGTATTCCGAGGAGATAACATACGGCGTGCTCCTATAGCTGAAAATAGCCAGGTCGGCGTATTTCGAGGAGATAATGTACAGCGTGCTCCTATAGCTGAAAATACCCTGATGGCGTAATATGCAGAGGTGTTGATGCGGACGTATTAGTCATAATTGTGGCTCATCCAGTCTTTGAAAGTAGAACCAAATCTCGTGCATTAAATGCAGAGATCTGCCCCCATCACGTGCATTAATTGCAGAGATGTGCCTCAAGCTCTGTACGAAGAGCAGCTTTTGACGTGGCGGTTCGTTTCATCTCTTGTTGAGCGTAAAAGCTCATGTCTGCCTGTGTAAAACTAGGCAGCGTATTCCTTGAATGCGTAAATGATGTCTTATATCAAGGGTTATGTCACTAGACAACCGTCTGGGATTCTGTGATGACTCATCATTACAGCCGTCACCTCTCGATCGCTGTGCAGTACACTTTGTCAGGAGTCAAGTTCAGTGCATGATCTGACTGGTTCGTTCTAGGAATATGAAGAGTTCCTCGTATGACTTCTCACTGCATTAAAAGCAAGCAGGTTTTTATGCCAATGTGGCGATATAACAACCTTTTTACGCTGAAGCAGTCTGGAAATACTGTATTTACGCGGGTTATTCTGTAGCTATATTTTACGCTGTACTAGCGATGAAGCTCTACTGTACGCCAATGGCTCTGAAGTCATGTCTTACGCCACATAGTACTGAAACTCTGCTTTACGCGGGTTTTATGTATGCAGCGTATAATTCTGCAGCATATTTTTCATGCTTCTACAACGAAGTCCATTAAGTTTTCAATCAATTAATACAGTTAAGGACATACGAGCATGATACAGGTTCCATAGAATAAACAATTTTGCATAGTCTTACTGATCAATATATTGCATAGCAAAGTGTGTTCTATATGCATAGCACAATTTATGAAGAAGTATACATTCTAACTAAAATTGAAGCATATGATGAACATTCTAAATGAACTAGCATGCAATAAGGTAACCGTTCACAATTTGATTGACAAGCATAAAGTATTCCAAATCTATTCCTTTTTATCTTGACATCTTTTAGTTATTATGGTATCATTTGATCGGGGCAAGTAAGAATACAAGATTTTAGATGTAAAGACTTAGAAGAAGGGTCAACTGAATCGAATATAAGCCACTCACAAGTTGGTTGGAGAAGGAAAAGAAAGAGGTGCTTCAGGACTCTGCTCGCGCGTCGCCTATTGCTCGTTCACCTGTATTGCCACGAATAGCTGATCAATACCTCTTTCACTCTTTCCAATCTCGAAATTAAAGTACAGTTAAATGAACAAAAACAATGAAATCTATCGAAACCATTCAAGAAAATGCAATAAATCCAAAACCAACTCAAAGCACGAAAGCAATAAGGCGACAGTAAAAACTAGGCAAGAAAATAATACAGCGGAGATGTCCCTCTTGACTTTGCCGCTAAGACCATCCAGGGGGCACGGTCCACTGAATATGGGAATTGATTTCGAAGAAGCAAATCAATAACGAGGATAAGATCTTATTTCAATCTATCTTGATCGAACGATACCGACTTGTATTTTTTAGCCGCGCTCCCCGAATAGGGGGAACGGGATACCACACAGTCTAGATAAAAGGTGAGCTAGCATGATAACATGTGAGTTGCATGATCTGCTAACTGTCATGGGCTATACTAAATTATGATCTATAAGGTATGATCACGTATCTACTAAAACTTTTCTAAACCCCTGACTAGTACACAGATCCATATCACGACATGTTATATCATATATATTATACTGCATGGTCTATAATATCATGCACTATGATCATGGCCTATATAATCACTAAGATATCATGGTAATCACTGAGTAATCATGAAGCATGACACAAAGATCAGTGAGTCATCACAACAATAATATCTCATGACCATGACTCACAAATTATAATCCGTGTAACCATCGTGTTAGTAATCAAATATCTTAATACTAAATACATGAAACATAGTGACTATCAAATATGGAAACTATCCGAGAATATACTCTCCTGTGGTCCTGAGTAACATGTATGACTCGGTATCCGAGCTGGTATCACACAACCTATATATGATTGGCATATCAATTGGGTAAAATAAAGGGATAAATGAGCTAAACGCACTAAATATGCTTTCTAGGCCATTTATAAGTCATTATAATCAAACTAGGTCTTAACTAGGTCTTACCTTAGTTTCTAGGTTTGTAACTTGAGGTTATCAACTAAACAAGCTACTACAAACAAAATCTAGTTATATAAGCTAATAGCACTAATGTACCTATACACTAGGTATTGGGATACTCTATGTATCCTTATATACAATATAACTTATATATATACAATACTTCAATATAATTCATAACTAATACTGACTGATACCACAATAACCTAATACTAAGTGCTACCCCACTAACTAATGTTAACTAATACAACTAGCTAAAGCAACTGATACCTTACTAACTGATACAAGCACTTAATACTCCATCTATACTCATACAAGTAACTGATGTACATACTATACTAGCTAATATGTACCACCATGTTGCTAAATGATATGGATTACTAACTTCACCTTAACTGATACATGATAACAAACACAAACTCACTTGTTCACAAGCCTACAACTTTAACTGATATATGTTGTACACTCCTAATTACCAAATGTCATAGTTTCACAGACCTAGTGCCTATAACCCAACCTTCCCCCAAACTGGACCTGAGATAGGAATTGAAGACACTATCAAAGTCACACACAGGCACTTCACACTAATATAATAGACATACACACACATCAGTGATCTCAGTTACCCCACCAACACACAGGACACAGTGAACATACAGCCCAAATATGCTGTCATAATATTCACTCATACATACTATAATACACAAGAACTCCCCTCCTTTCATATTGCTGCTATATTAATATCTTAATAGCAATTTTGCTGTCACTTGCTCCCCTTTATTTCCTATTAATACACATAACACACAATCAGGTCTGAATATATTCCCCTAACCTCTGTGTACACCATAGCAGCAGCCCCACTACCTCACACACCCACCGACACTCTTGCATCACTCGAGCATCCACAGTCCCAAGTTTAACACACCCACACAAACATAAATAATTGATACATATACACATATATCACCATATACATATATCTATGAAATAAACTAGAAGCAATTAAGCAAACACTTAGAGTATACAGTTAAAGTATTCATGATACGCACCCAATGGAATGCCAAATCTCCAAATTCTCCTTATTAATCATTCCCACATAACAAATGCACCTATGTATAACTATTATAATTAGTTACAATATGTATTGAAGAGATATTGCACAAATCAACCAATATGAACCGTGTATTACAAAGTATCATACTGTATCATGATACGACCAACTCGTGTCCAATTATGGACACGTAGCTAGTCCCACAACCCCGATCTAAATCTAATTAGACAAAATTGGTCTCGTGACACACACTTGTTGTATCAATCCCGTAATGTCCCTAAATTGGACACAAAAACCTACGTAGAAGTCATAATATAGGTCAATTGAGCCTAGAACTTCTTCCTATGGGTAGCCTTAAGCCATGAGAGGGTTCATAATGATCAAATGCACGAATTAGAGTCTAATTGGAAGAGAAAATTCAGAATTATACCTATAGGAAGATGGATTTGTATTAAAATGATTAAAGAATACCATTAGGACACATTCTCCTTGTCAAGCTCCAATGGTCCTTAGATGATAAAATTAAGAGGTAATGAGAGTAAATTAGGTTAAATTTGGTGGATGAATGAGTTAATTTGGGGAAGAACACAATTGGAGATCTCTAATAAAATGAACTAATGAGAAAAGAGAGAGAGAGAGTCCCTCATAAGTGGCTGGCCCACTCTTACCCCCTTTCCAAGTAATGTACAATGCCCATGGTGCCCCTTCTAGCTAGTCATGAGGTTTAATTAGGAAGGGATAAATTAGAAAGCTTCTAATTCTTCATAAAACTAATCTAATCTTCTTAATTAATTAAGGGAGGGGGTCTAATAGGCCTAGTCTAATGTTTGGCTTAATTGTGTCATGACATTCTTATGGGTCCACTATTGACTGGTCCAAATAGAATTGGCAAGTCCACTAACCAATAATAAATAGCATAACACAATATAATTAATTAGTAGCACATATATAAAAATTTTAATCACTAAATAATAAATATGATAAATTATAAAAATACCCTAATAAAGAAATTTGGCAGTGACAAGTCTACCCTAATTAAACAAATTGTGTCATCAAAATTTAAGAAAAGAACTAGCACAACAACAAGCAATCACAGCAAACAAGAATGAATGATACCTCACGGCTCAATGAGATAAGGATATCGCTCGCGCATCTCGGCTTCCCTCTCCCATATAGACTCTCTTTGAGAGTGAAGGCTCATATGATACAAACTAAGGAAATTGTCTGGTTCCGCAACACCTTCTTCCTGCGATTCAGAATCTCCACTAGCTGCTTTGGGTAGCAGAGAGTCGGACCAAACTTGATCTTCGAGTGATCCAATATGTGACTAGGATCTGCCATGTACCATCTCAATTGTGACATATGGAATACATCATGCACACCCTCTAGTGTAGGATGCAAGTCTAGTCTGTAGGCCACAACAACGACCATCGCAATAATATCGAAGGGTCCGATGTATCGTAGACTAAGCTTTCCGACTCCACTAAAGCGAATCGTACCCCATGTCGGAGAAATCAACAAGAACAACAGATCGCCAAACGATAACAAAACACAAACTTAACACTCAAACTGAAACAAACAATCACACGCAATACAAGCAAAATCTATACCTCAAGCTCCAAAGGTCTTCGGTGGCTATCGACCCAATACCGTTGTTAGTCCTGCACCACCCAAAGTTTATCTCTGATGAGCTTCACCTTCTCGCTGCATCCACAATCATCTTTATTTAGAACAAGACCCTCTCACCAATATTATCCCAAGATAGAGGAGTACGACATATCCATCCATATAAAGCCTCAAATATTGATATCCCGATACTGGCCCGGTAGTTGCTATTGTAAGCAAACTCTACCAGGTAAAGATGATCCTCCCAAGAGCGTCTGAAATTTAAAACACAAGTAAGAAGCATATCCTCGAGAGTATGAATAATCCTTTCTGACTGCCTATTTTTCTAGGGGTAATATGTGGTACTAAATATGAGCTGGGTGCCCAAGCTAGCCTACGAACTCCTCCAGAAGTGTGATGTGAAGCGACTATCCTGATCCGAGATAATGCCCACAGGAATTCTATGCAATTTGACAATCTGTCGCACATACATCTCTGTTAGCTTCTACATAGATTTACCCACTTTAAATGGCAAAAAGTGGGACAAATTTCTTAACTTGTTAATGATTACCCAAATCGCGTCTTTCCCCCCTGGAGAATACGGAATCCCTGAAACAAAATATATAGTAACATGCTTCCACTTCCACTCTGGAATGGGTAAAGGCTGAAGTATACCGCCTAGCCTCTGCTTCTCTGCCTTTACCAACTGGCACACTAAATATGTGGATACGAAGTATACTACCTCCCACTTCATACCATACCACTATACATGCTACCTCAGATCTCTATACATCTTGTTGGCACCTGGATGTATAGAGTACTGTAATCAATGAGCCTCCTGAAGAACTTTCTCGCGTAATGTCCCACTTGGCACACATAACTGGTTACTGTGTCGTAGTGATCCATTTACAGCAATAGTAAAGTCCTCAGATAATCCCATCTGAACCTGTACACTGATGCTCCTCAGAGTCACATCATCATACTGTATAGTTTGAATCTGATATATTAGCTCTGATTATATCTGCAATCCCCATATATGTATCTCGATACCTAGTACCAGCACCTCAATACCTTCGCTCTTAAGATCAGCCAATAAATATATGTCCGTAGTCAAGCACATAGCCACTGGATACCTATTCATGGCATCATCGACTACATTAGCCTTCCATGGATGGTAGTATAATAATATATCGAAGTCTTTCATCAACTCCAACCAACACTCTGTCCCATGTTTAGCTTTTTTGGTGTAAACACTTACTTTAATCTCTTGTAGTCTGTGAATATCTCCATACGCTCTCCGTACAAATAATGTTTCCACATCTTTAGGGCAAAGATGACCGCTGCATGCTCCAAATCGTGGGTAGGGTCATTTTTCTTATTAGGACGTAATTGCTTGGAAGCATAGGCAATCACCTTCCCATTTTGTTGCAAGACACAACCTAAATCATTACCTGAAATATTACTATAAATAGTGAATTTACCTGATCCCGATGATAATGTCAACACTAGAGCTGTCGTCAATCTCTTCTTTTTCTCCTCAATAGCGACCTAACTCTCCTCTATCCAGACAAACTCTACATCCTTTATGGACAGCCTAGTTGCCAGCTCTGTAATTTTGGAGAAGTCCTGTACAAACCTCTGGTAATAATCTGCTAGCCCCAGAAAACTTTCGATCTCTGCAAATGAACTCGGTGTAGCCCTCGACTCCACTACTGAAATTTTCTTTGAGTCCACTGAGATCCTGTCACCTATAATCATATGACCAAGGAAATCAACCTTGTCAAAGAAGAACTCATACTTCGAAAGCTTGCCATAAAGCTTCTCCTTCATGAGAGTCTCCAAATCTATCCTCAGGTGCTCCTCATGCTCCTTCGGGGTCTTCTAATACACAATAATATCATCAATAAATACCACTAGGAAGTTACCACGATACAGGTGGAACACCTTGTTCACCAGATTTATGAAAATCGTTGGGGCATTGGTTAACCTAAAATGCATCACCATGACTCAAACTGGCCATACCGAGTGCGAAAAGCTGTCTTCAAAATATCCTCCTTCATCACTTTCACCTGGTGGTAGCCTGACCTCAAGCCTATCTTCGAAAATACCTTCTCTCCACTTAACTAATCAAAGAGATCATCAATCCTCGGTAACGAGTATTTGTTCTTGATAGTGAGGTTGTTAAGAGCCCTATAGTCGATACACATGGGTACCGACCGTCCTTCTTCGGTACAAACAATACCGGAGTACCCCATGGTGATAAACTGGATCAAATGAAGACTTTGTCTTACAACTTATCCACCTGTTTTTTCAACTCTACCAGTTCATTATTGTTTACTCTATAGACGTGCTAAGATATCGCCTCTCCCTGGCACAAAACTATAGAGAACTCAATATCTCGATCTAGCGGCAAACTCGGTAACTCCTTCAGAAAAAATATCCATGAACTCTGCTATCAACGGATGTGGCAACTCCTTCTCTTCTACAATAGCCCCACAGATGGCATCCTCGCTCTGTCTACTACTCCTCAGGCAATCTCAAACTCTGGCTCTCTTGGCGGTTAAAATAAAACTCTACCTCTACGATAATCTATACTAGCATGGTGCCTAATCAACCAATCCATCCCAAGTAAAATGCCATAGCTCAAAAGTGGCATTAAGAGTAAGCATGCTCTCAACTTTTGGCCTCCCAGTATTACTCTCTAATCCTTGCAAACATCACTGACCAAGATAATGCCTTCCTTAATCGTAATCTTGTAAGTCCTAAAAAAAAGTATAGACTATAATCGATGATTAAGAACAAAAGATACAAATAGAAAAGAATAGAAAGCCCCAGAATCAAATAAAGCATAAGCTGGAATATAATAAAAAGAACTAAACCTGATATCACATCTCCGACTGGCTCCTCCTCCTCAACTATCTTGGAGAAAGATCACCCTCGCGGTGCACCTCTCTACTGATGCTGGTGTTGGACAAAATACTGCTACTGAGTAGGTAAAGGAGGCCCCCTCTGCTATACCGAAGGTGGCCTCGCAAGTGTTCTTTGTACTGGTGTTGCTCCCTTTTCTGCTCGAACTGGAGCTACTAGATACTGCATAAACTAGTGGCCTGGCTCTCCATAGTAGAGGAAAACTCTAAGCCTCTTCATGTAAACCTCTCTTGTATATCCAATATTCCCATGGTGTGTACAATATGGGGCATGTTGTGCCGGTCTTGGGGCCTGGTTTGCCTGCTGCACTGGTGCTCGAAAGAGTTGGTGAAACTTCTGTCTCTACGACTGGAAGGTCCTTTGCTTCTATAAATAGGGTCGTTTGGCTCGACCGGTATTACTACTAGCTCTACGTGGTATGTCTCTCATCCTCTTGGATTTTAGCTCTAAGTCATCCTCAGCACTCGGTGAATCCATTAGGATATCCTCTAATGTCGCTGTGCGGTATCCTCTAGTAATAGATTTGATCTCCCTGATCAAACCCTTTTAAAACTTTTGGGCCTTACCTAGAGGATTCTGCCCCTCCATAAGTCTGCCAAATATGTAGAACTCCATGACGTACTCATCCACCGTCAAGATCCCCTGGATGAGATCTAAGAAATGGCTCTCTAGAGCACTCTGAGCCACGTCCCTAAAGAACTTCTCCTTGAAAAGCTCTTTAAAAGCTTTCAAAGTCAGTTCTGGCGTCGCGATCCACTAGTCTATAAGGAACCTTCTCAAAACAATGTCGAACATTTGGTTGTCCGCTGCCTCCACCTGTAGACCCTCTAAAATTTGTGCTAGCCGGAGGGCCCTCTCTACGGACTCGATCCAATCGTTAGTGTACAAGATTCCTTCTATGCCCCTAAATCCTTGGGTCCCATCCTCTTGAAGTCATTGATGGTACCCGGCCTTTGCTGGTGCGGTATGGAATAAAGCGGTATGGTCTTTGGCTGAACATGCGATACCTTATCCACAGTAGATAGTGCTAACTAGTGAGCACTCTCGATGCCCTGACATAGAATGTTCGTCTGCCTCTGCTGTGTTAACATCATCTCTTGGAACATAATAAATATCTACGTCCCATCTGTTGGAATAGTTGGTAGTGGTAGAAGATCCTCCGGGACTAATAGAACAGTCCTTGAAACTAGTGGTGTAGCACCCCCAAAAGCTGCTGCTGAAATCTCCATCTGGACTTATGAGGCGACCCTTTGAGCGGAAGAAGGAAGAACAATAGCTGTTGTCTCTCTCTGAGGTGACGAAATAACTGACCTCACCGAAATATCTCTAGAGCGCTGCGGTCGGGTCTTTGACGACATCCTAAAGATAAATCCAAAGCAAAGAAATCAATATTGCACAAGATACGATATCATCAAGGAAGGAGAGTAATAATTTAAATAAAGCAATTATTCCGAATGATAAAGGTAATAAATTCAATAGATTGGAAATATTTTTAGTTTTGATTGAGTACCTTCTTATCCAATATCCTAGTCCTATATCCTATAGCAGGCTTGTAGTAATACACTAATTCTGAGTACTACTAACTTGAGAAGATATGCATGGGCTACCACAAAAATGTGTCACGACCCGCACCTTGTGTAAGGGCACGAGTACGTGGATACTTTCAGCTTATGCTACAACATCGACGATAGAACGCTGTCCAGGTTAACAATACTATCTAAATATCTCATACAATATATATAATGTATCTGTCAAGATATCTCAACTCCCAAATGGAGGACAATATGATAATATGATAAAAGAAGTCAATAGTCAATCAGAATAACAACTAGAGGTAGATATAGCACGATATAAAATAGATAAAAGAAATACAAAGTCAAATGCATCACAAATCTAATAGACTAATCGCAACTCAATGTTCTCAAATATTATACATGACAAAAGTGTCAAACTGACATATACAATATAATAAATGAACTAGCTAAGTCTTATCGACTATTGTACTATCTCAATTGGCTCTACGGGTGCTATATCAATTATCTCATCATCCTATAGCCTGTAGTGCCTAGGACACCAGTCATCTAATGAATCATCTGAAAAATATATCCAATAAGGATTGGCGCAAAGTACAACCCAATAGCAGTACCAATAATTTACATAAACAATGAAAGAACAATAGTAATAAAAATAAATGATAAAAATAACTTAACTAGCATATAACACGAGAAGAAGCATCATGCTAAATAATGGCAAAAACTGGAAAAAAATTGATGAGGAACATCAATATAATGAACTGGAATAAAGAAAATAATATAATAAATATGCCTTGAACTATTAGTAAGATAATATAATCGGCTTGGGCCTAACACGGGCTATCATTAATTGGTGAGCTAGCGTGATCATACGTGAGTTGCATGATCAGCTAACTATCACGGGCTTTACTAAATCACGGGCTATAAGATATGATCACATATCCACTAATACTTCCCCAAACCTCCCGACTAGTACAAGGATACAAATTACGACACGTTATAACACGTATATCATACCGCACAATCTATAATATCATGCACTATGATCACGATCTATATAATCACTAAGATATCATGGTAATCACTAAGTAATCTTGAAGTACGACATGGTGATCGCTGAGTCATCATAACAATAACATCTCATGACCAAGCTCCATGTATACCAATCCGAGTAACCATAGTGTCAGAAATCAAATATCTCAATACTAAATACATGAAACATAAATACTATAAAATAAAAAAACTATCAAAGAATGTACTCATCTGTGGTCCTGAGCAACAAGTATGGCTCGATATCCGAACTGGTGTCACACAACGTATATAAGAGTGGCATATCAATTGGGTGAAATAAAGGGATAATGGAGAAAAATGCACTAAATATACTATCTAGGCCATTTCTAAGTCATTTTACTCAAACGAGGTCTTACATAGGTCTTACCTAGGTTTCTAGGTCTATAACTTGAGGTTATCAACTAAACTAGCTACTACTAACCAAAGCGAGCTACATAAGCTAATAGCATTAATGTACCTCTAGGTACTAGGATACTCTATGTATCCCTATACACAATATAAATTATATATATATATACAATACTTCAATATAATAAATAACTAATACTGACAGATACCATACCACCCTAATACTAACTGCTACCAAGTTAACTAATGTTAACTGATACAATTAGCTAATGCAACTGATTTCTTACTAACTGATACAAGCACTTAAAACTACTCATACAAGTACTACTCTATATTAACTTATGTGCATACCATACTAGCTGATATGCACCACCCTGTTGCTAACTGATATGCATTACTAACTTCACCTTTACTGATACATGATGCCACACACAAAGACACTAGTTCACAAGCTTACAACATTAACTGATATAACATTAACTGATATATGCGGTACGCTCCTAATTACCAACTGTCACAGTTGTATAGACCCAGTGCCTATAACCCGACCTCCCCCCATCTTAGAACTGAGCCTAGAACTGAAGACAATATCAAACTCACACACAGGCACTTCACACCAATATAACACACACACACATCAATGATCTTAGTTACTCCTACCAACACACATAGGACACATTGTACAGATAGCCCAAGCATATTATCACAATATTCATTCATACACACTATAATACACAGGAACTCCCCCCTTTCAGATTCCTGCTACATCAATATCTTAACAACAATTTTGATGTCACTTGTTCCCCTTTATTTCCAATTAACATACACTCAGGGCTGAGCAGATTCCCCTAACCTCTATATACACCACATCTACAACCTCACTACCTCACACACCTAACGACACTCTTGCATCACTCGAGCATCCACAGTCCCAAGTTTAGCACACACACACAAAAATAAATAATGGATACATATACATATATATAATCATATACATATACATATATCTATGAAATAAACTAGAAGCATTTAAGCAAATACTTAGATTATACATTTAGATTATTCATGATACACACCCAATGGAATGCCAAAACCCCCAAATTCTCCTTATTAATCATTCTCACATAACAAACACACCTATATATAACTATTACAACTAGTTACAATAGGAATTGAAGAGATGTTGCACAAATCAACCAAAATGAACTCCGTATCACAAAGTATCACACCGTATCATGATACAGCCTACTTGTGTCCAATTGTGGACATGTAGCAAGTCCCACAACCCTGATCTAAGTCTAATTCGACTAAATTGGTATCATGACACACATTTGATGCATTAATCTCGTAATTCCCTTAAATTGGACACAAAAACCTTTGTAAAAGTCACACTATAGGTCAATTGATCCTATAACTTCTTCTTATGGGTAGCATTAAGCCATGGGAGGGTCCGTAATGATCAAATTCATGAATTAAAGCCTAATTTAAAGTTGAAATTAATAATTATATCTATTTGGAGATGGGTTCCCAATAAAATTCTTAATGGACACAATTAGGTAATAATTTCCTTGTCAATTTCTCTTCCTTCAAGTGCACCTTGCTAATCAAGCTTCAATGCTCCTTTGATGATGAAATTGAGAGGGAGTTAGAGTAATAGGATTGAATTTGGTGGAGAGATGAGTCAATTTTTGGAAGAACACAATTGGGGATCTCTAATGAAATGAACTAATGAGAGGACAGAAAGAGAGGGTCCCTCATAAGTGGTCGGCCCCCTCTTTTCCACTCCCAAACAATATCCAATGCCCATGGTGCCCCTACTAGCTAGTCATGATATTTAATTAGGAAGGGCTATATTAGAAAGCTTGTAATTCATAATAAAACTAATCAAATCTTCTTAATTAATTAAGGGAATGGTTCTATTTGGCCTAGTCTAATATTTGGCTCAATTTTGTCATGACATTCTAATAGGTCCACTAATGATAAGTCCAAATGAAATAGGCTAGCCCACTAACCAAAAATAAATAGCACAACACAATATAATTAATTAGCACATATATAAATATTTTAATCACAAAATAATAAATATGCTAAATGCAAAAATAGCCTAATCTAGAAATTTTGTAGTGACATCAGCAGCCCCTTCTCTCAATATTGGGGGTGGTCCTCCACCTTTGGTTATTCAAATCCAGCGAACATCTTTACAATCAACAATACCATAATAACTTGATGAGACTCGAGAGGCTATCAAAGAAGTACAAGATTTACGGGCCCAGTTTGACGCTATGTCCAATCGTGACAAGCGCAAAAAATTGTAATCAAACAACCTTTCCCTCCTAAATGGTGAAGGGTCACTGATCCTCCTAAATACAAGCCTTTGACCATAACTCCTTTTGATGGGAAGTAATCACATGGTCAACATATGAATTACTTTGAGATAGTTACAAGATATTTCGCACAGGAAGATGCCCTGCTCACTAAACTGTTTATCAGTGCTTTTTCGGCATATCCTATGACTGGTTCTACAGCCTTCCTGACAATTGAATCTCCTCATTGGAAGATTTGCGGAGTCTCTTCTTTGGTCAATTTTATGAAAGAGTCATAGTTATGACAATGTCTTCTCTTATTGACATTAAACAAAAGGAGAAAGAGTCTTCTCGTAAATTCATTGAGCGCTTTAGACAAGACGATTTAAAGATGCCTCATGGTATTTTTGAGACTCTTCTAATGTATAATTGTAGGAAAAAATTGCTACAAAGGCTGAAGTTTTGTGTTAGACTGACCCAATTTGTAGACTATAAAGTGTTTATCAATCATGTTGATGTGGCTGAGCAGAATGTAAATGATATTGACCTTGACTTCCTAAGGTTCAATGTTTCAGAAGATTTAAGGCAAATGCCCTTTTAATCTTACCAACAACAATAATAGTTGCAATAAAAAAGGATAGGAAGCTCTTACTATAAATCTGTCCAATCAGCCTTCTCCTTTGCCAAATCAAAATGCACCAGAATCCTCGAAGCCTAAAGAGGAATACTCCTTTTACGAAAGTATCATAATAAGAAGCTTTTATTTCCTGATGATGAGCAATAAACTCTAATTGCCTGAAATTAAAAGAGCAGAGAAGCTTGTCAAATAGATGATTCGAAGTACTGCTTGTACCGGTCGACATTACAAAGGAAATATATTGCGTATAGTTGAACAATTTTTTTTTAATTGGCAATTGACAAATAGTACAGAAGAATCCTTAATACATAAGGATCTAAGTACAATAAAAAAATAATATCTAGGCAAGTAAGATGGTGGAGATCGAGCATTGTAGCAGTTTCTTTAGTCCATTGAAAACCAAGGAGGTTGTAGAGGCTTAAAACGACGCTTCGGTCTTCTTCTCCTTCTCTTTCTTTTAATTTTTCTTTATGGTCCTCTCTTTTGTCACGCTCCAGATCAAGAATACTGGAGAGCGGAGGAATGACTCAGCCAAACACACCTTTCGTAATACCAAAGTAACCCACAATATGTTAAGGTTGTCTAGAGACATGGGAGTGCATACTACAATAAGGTCTCCTAGGGTCAAGAATTTCTATATCTCAATCATTCAAACAAGTAGAATAACATAGAATATTTCAGAACAATCAGTAAGGCATCCCAAACGCCATATCAGAATATTCTTAGAGATCTAGCAAGAAAATATAATAAGCCATATACAAGGACAAAAGTATACATAATATTGAGTCTACTGCAGTCTGAAATATTATAATTATTGTTGGAAACTAGTATCCAGATTTGTCGGCTAACATGTGCCGGTTGGCAAAATGCCTAAAAGAATATAGTTCACAAAAGACGAGCAGCGAATAAAGAAACCCACTTGTGTCCCTCAATAGTCATACTTTGAGTGCGTGCCATCAGTGAGGGGGAAGTAAGCTTGATCCTCAGGTGATAATTCAAAACTTCGCCATATAAAACCAGTGGGGTCAGACCCCAAATAGCAAATACCACAAAGGAAGCATAAAATAAAGAAATAAAACATGTTCTAAAGCATGAGATACTGGAGCCAATAATCAATGGCATATGTCCTATCCATGACATGACACCCCTTCACCAAAAAAGAACATGAAGTGCCTTATCACATCAAAATAGAATACGTTCCTTGATTATGGTCAATTTAAAATAACTCTGCGTCAAAGTTTCAGTCCATAACCGATCATATCACAATAATGCAGCCCAACATCCAAACAAGGACATGAGTTGCACCATCATGCTACAACAATCTATGTCCCTAATTCCACTTAATAGAAGATACAATACACAAGCAGAGATATTACATAGGATAAAATAATCTAACTTCAACCTATGGATTATAGTAACATAACGACACAATCCAACAACCAAACAAGGACATGGGTTCAATCATCATGCGATGATAGCCTACTTTCCTATCTAGGCATGAATTATAAGAAATTTAAACGCCAATCATGTATTACAGCTTGATATGTGATCTCTGGGTTATCCCAAAAATGCAATAATAAGTATTCTCAAATTGTGCCCTTATCAAGTGGGGCAGGCTGAACCAATGATATATGAGCAAGAATATATGTATAAGATGCACCATTCCCTTGCAAGGGCACTGAGCTTATTAATAATTAGTAACAGTTCCAAGATTTCTATAGGAAAGATACTAGCTCAGTCTTATAATTAGATTATATACTACATTCCACTAGTACGAATGATATACAGTTCGTGGTAGCCAGCCTTTACTCCCAACTAATTTAGGGTGGCTCAACATACACGATCTCGAGATATTATTCTCTTCCAATGCTTTACACGTTAAGTTTTCTAGTTAACCCTAGGTTAATAGAATCTCATGCCGTAGTCAAATGAATATTTTTTAGATGTCGTACTTTAAGTACGGGCACACTTGATAATAACCTAAATTGTTACTCGCAAGTTAAATATAGATTTACCCAAGTATGATGCAGCAATCAATACTATCTAGCCATGAATAAAGTAACTGTCAAACTACCAGATCCGTGAATGGAAATAATTACATATATCACGTATTAGGAGTATGTGGCACGATTGCTCACTATATATATATATATATATATATATATATATATATTTATATATATATATATATATATATTTATATATATATATTTATATATATATATCAAGTATATCAACACGGATACAATAGCCAGGGCAGGAACAAGTTCTAGTATCAAGGTTAAGGTCAAGATCATGGACAAGTTATCAAGTAGCAAGTCATTCAGGACAGGATAGTTAAGTACTGGTCATATTAATTGTTACTTTATTATATTGATAGATGAGAATATGAGTAGTGCAAGAACTCCTCGAGATCATATCTACAATCCTTAAACCAAACAAGGACCGGGATTACATACCTTCTCCCGAGTTGAACTACGTCCCTTATTCTATCCAACATATAATAGGATGATCAAGGAAAATTAGTAAGTGTATATAAGGCCACATCTACAGGTCTCATGTCAGGTACTTAGTAAATTTAGCAAAGTATCACATCTGGGTCAAACAAGCCCTTTCTAAGTTTAACACATAGCATCACAATCATTCAATCAAATAAGAATATTTTTAAACCAAGCAAGTGTTCAACGTGTGCATGAAATAGTAAGCACATAGCCAGGGTGCCGCATGAAGTTTGGGCCACATGGATGTCAAGGCGGCATGCAGTCAAAGGCCGCATGGATGTCAAGGCCGCATGCAATCGCATGCCGCATAGATGTCAAGGCCGTATGCAGTCGTCAGCCACATAGATGTTAAGGCCACATGAAGTCGCAGACCACATGGATGTCAAGGTCGCATGGGTGGGGCAAGGTCCACACTTCGAAACAAGTACCAAAGTAATGGGCAATAAATACACGTCAGAAAGGTGACATAAAGTGATGGATGTGACTGAAGGGATATGCAATAAAGTGTGTAAGAAGAATAAGACAAATTCATAAAAAGATGAGCCAAGGCTGTGCTAAGTCATGTGTTCAATAAAAGAGAAAATGCATAGCTCGAGGCCGCATAGACGATGAGGTCGCATTATCCTCTTGGCCGAATACACACTTGGCCACATAAAAATCTTTTGGACTTAGTAAAATTTTATTCGTTCAAGTTTCATGTATTTGGCTTTGGGACGCATGTATAGATTTCAATCATACGTCCAACAAGATGGTCGTTTGCTGACTTTGGAGTGAGACGTCTAGGCAGTATGCTAAGCGTGCCGCCTGGAGCTCCTTCATCCCAGAAAAGTAGGTTTCGGCCAAGGAAGGTCCGAAAACACAAGTTTTGTTCCTTCGATAAAAATCTCCAAAAAAATCCAAATCCAACAAAGTAAGGTTTTAAACTGCTCAAAATCAAATTATCATCAACATAAAATAACAAGATTTAAAAATAATAAGTTTTTAAAGATCAAAACCCAAAAAAAACTCAAGAACACATAAAAATCTCTAAACTAAAAATTTTATATCTACACTAATCCATCCACCAAAATCGGAAATACCAAGTTATAAATTTAAGGAGAACCACATAACAAACATAAAGGAGTCATAAAATAGAAAGTTTTGCCATTATTTTAAGGTGTACTTGCCTATGGAGGGAGAGCAAAAACCTAAGAGAGAGAATGGAAAAGAAATAATGAAAAGAGAGATAGTGTATTTTGGTTTATATATTTGAGGGTTTGGATTCACTTAACCAATTGTTCAAGTCATGACCAATGCCTGATCTCAAAATAAACCAAGAACCAACTATACCAAAAAATATTCTGGCCTCCAACCAACCTGACAATCATGCCAGCAACCAAGAATACATTCCAAATATGTATATAGGGAACGGGGAGTGACAACATTTATGTAGGAAAATGCCTACTATTTATAGCTTTGTGAAGGCATGCACGTGCGCATCTCAAACAGTCGTATAGTGGTGCATATTATAATCAGCGGTACATGTTTCTATAAGTTGCCATGTTGCCCTTTGAGATTTTATGTTGCTGATGCCCATAACACTCGTGACACGTGTTTGTGACGGCTTTGATTGCACCTTTGGAATACGTCCGCCCGGTGCATGTAGATTAATGAAGCAGTAGTAACACATGGCACTACTTGGCACATGAGAACACTAGGGTAGTTATTGCACATGGAACTGCTAGCACATGGAAAACTGGTTATGAAGCGGTTGGCGCATGGCACTAGATCATTTTGGCACATCAGTTTTCATCACTTTGGCGCATGGCTTTTGATTACTGTTGGCTCATTGGTTGAGATTTTCCATGCTTCTACAAGTCCCCTTTCAAAATTTTTGAACTTAAACTTTATAATTTTTAAGTTTAGAATACTCTGAATAGAATCATGTGATAGATTGGCGTATAAACTACAGCAACGCATGTCTGAAACATCTTTGTTTGGCGCATTCGTACGTTTGGTGCATTAATTATCAGGTTTTGGCTTAGGCGCCTAGCCATTCTTGAGCCATTAATGGCTTTCTTGCTCTAAATAGAGGCTAATAGAGAGAGAATGACACTTTCCTTCTCCTATTGGTATTTCTTAAAAGGCTGAGTGCAGGGAGATCGGTTGAACAGTTCGTTGATCCCCTGCTTTTGATGGTTGATCACCCAACTATAGTTGATAGAGGTAATGAGTGAAGCTTACTGCTTTTCTTTCTTTGGTTATTTGGACACCTCACCACTGTTTGTTTATAGGGGCGAGAAATCTCTCGTTCATGCACTGGTACTTCCTCGCGCATGGTCGTTACCGAAGGGCTTCATCTTGAAGATGCATTATTGGCGAGAGTTCTCCCTCGGTAGCTTGGATGACGATGTCTCAGGACACTTATATGAGGCATGCGTAGAAGCTATGCATGAACACACTATATTGGTTCATTCACCTCTGCGCGATGATGGTTGCGTGTATATATGCTAGACTTGGTGACTGTGCACATCTTCCCCGATCATATGAATGACCATACTGCCCTGAATTGATGAGAGTGGCGAATATTCTTATGGATGTGTGCCTTATTTCTTTAATATTTCTGACTTTTTGTGCTCGTTGTGCAGGGACTGCCTCAAATTGCTTGGGTCCTGATGGAGCATAGAAGGATATCATAGTTACCGTTGTTCGTGATAAACAAGCACATTACCAGGAGGATTGTGTACGATCTTCCAACCTAGCTCATTGTAGCTACTCCCCTTATGCGGCCAGGACGTGAGGGCTAAATCTTGGGTCAAATCTAGGTGGCGCATCTACGTGGAAGAGATGGGACAAGTTATCCCAATAAGGACTTCTAGTTGCATCCTTTTACCCGACAATGTTGGGTCTCTTGGCACTATGTTGCAAGTTCCCTTACTATCCATCAATATGGATTCTTTTTTCGTACTTTGACTTGTACTGAGAAGTCTTGCTGAAGTGATAGCCCAGAATGCATTGAGCTACCGCCTTTACACGTGTTGGTACCAAAAATAGCACAGAGGGGTCTCCTTTATTTCAAATATACCCATGATCTTTAATATTAATAAAAAATTCTGAATATAATGGACTTTCATATGTACTCATAATCTTGAATGAAAATTTTGCCTTCTTTCATGTTTAGAACTTTTCTTGTTGCTATAGTTATCTGGGTTGTGAGTATTATACCAGAGGTAAAATGAACGTAGTATAACAACATCATAGTGACAATGCTAAGCCCTACCAGAGGTAGTATAAACGTGATAGGTTAGAGCAGTTCCATTAAGGAAGTATGGTAGAGATATCATATGTGATAATAGGGATACTGTGGTGTAGAACCGATAGTCATGCAGGTTTATTTGTATTTGGGTATGACTATGGTAAAGTATTTTTGTAGAAGGAAAAAGGAAACAAGTTAGAGGTAATATGGACATGACTATTTTCTTTTGCTGGGGAACATGGAAAGCTCATAGTTTCTGAGGTGATATGAACGTGAACCACATGCTTTTGTATAGATTTTGTGGAGGTAACTGTAGAAGCATAGAAAATCTACACCATGCACCTTAGTGACTCAGCTCCATGCGCCTCATTAAGCAAGTTCTATGTGTCAACAGTCTAAGTGATATTTTATGTGCCCGCATTACCATACGCCATTACACAGCTTGTTGATTCCTGTGCCATGTGCCATTATGTAGCTTAGTGTTCTCATTTTCCCACAATGCATGCACCACTATACATCTTAGTATACGCGTGCAGTGCCATGTGCCACTATGCATCTTAATATGCGCTTGTAGTGACATGCGCTATAACACCTTTAGTGCTCTTCATACGCCAAGTGGAAGTAGTCCCAAGGTCTAGTCACAATTATCCAAATAATGGCATAACACGTGTCACAAGTATTATGGGCGACAGCATCCCCAGATATTAACTTGACATGTGGCAGCCTTAACGCTGTATGTGCCTGCAGTGCCATGCCCCAACATGCAGCCCGCACACATGTGCTTATTTAAAGCCTTCATAAGGCAATAATTATTAGGTGTCTCCCACATGCAAGAAGCAGCCGCATCTATACGTCAAAGAGACATATGTAGAGGCATCAACAATACGTTAAAAAGGAGAAAAAGAATACAGGAACGCTGCTAGAAGCCTCGTCAACCTCCTTGTTCCCGGATCGTTAACGGAGTAAAGGAACCGCTACATGGCTGGATCTCCACCGTCACACTTTCCTAGATCATTTTTTTATACTTAGATCCTATTGTATAGGGATTCTCTTGTACTCTTTGTCAATTCATAATAAATAAGAGTTTTATACCCTCTAGCCAAAAACATATTTTTTGTGATATTGACAAAAATGGTGACTCTACTGGAGAAGAGCTTCTCCTCCAACGAGAAGCTGGTGACGCAATCCGAGGTGACCAAGTTAGGTTCGACTCAGAGGATGTTGGTAATTTGCGTCGACCAACAGGAATTCGAAGATGTGCTGGACAAGCTGAGCTCTTCAATGAGGCCCGTACAACCTCGTAAGACTCACAGAACTTGGGTAGTTAGTGCCGCTGTGCCAAACCCGAAGTCGATATCTGATGCATCATCAACCCACGCCGAAGTTGCACTAGCGGTTGACCTATACTCCGTTGATAAGATGAGTACCTTGTCGAGGCCAGCACGACCTCAAAAAGTTTGAAGGATATGGGTTTTTAAGGTCGTTGTGCTGAACGCCAAATCTGCTCCAAAAGTGCCACAAACCTTCGCCGCAGGTGTATATAAGGTTTACATGCATCCTGTCTCCATCTCTGAAGCCGCGCTCGAGATGAGCTGCTCCAAGTCCATGATGCGAGCGCGCAACACTATTTAGGCTAGAAAAGATGTACGGATTATAGGCACATGAACCTCCTCAAAGCAAGGCTGTTGTTAACAAGGGCTCGTGTATCCCTAACCTAGATTTCCTGTACTATGCACCCAAGGATGCTAGCGCAAGGAAACCCAAAATATCCTGATCCATGTCCGCTCGAAGGGATGCACTATCAGGTCTCTAAAAGCATGCATCGTTGTCTGTGACATGCGCTGCTAATGAAAAACTCTATAGGGCAGACCTAGGTGATCATGCACCGGAAGTAGGTCGACACTTAGAGCCTTCTCGAACCCACTTGGATGTCATAATTGCACCTAGATCAAGTCAGGGAATAAATATTAAGATGGCAGACCCATATGCCCAGTCTGCCTGCACGCATGTAGTGGGTCCATCTTGCCTTAAGCCTTTTATTCAATGATCCAGTTGTAGTTTCTGCGAAGGAATTAGGTCAGGGAGCAAATATACTACTCTCGCTTCTATGCGCAAAGCTCGATGTTGCATGGATAGGTAACCAATATAAAGATAGCCAATTATCCTTCTTTGACTGAGGTCTTGAGCGTATTCAGGGCCAGATAGCCTTATTGCGTACCTTGCAAATATAGCTTGAATTGGCATATTTCGAGGAGAAAGCATACGGCATACTCTTATAGTTGAAAATAGCCTGATTGGCGTATTTCAAGGAGATAGCGTACGACGTACTCCTATAGCTGAAAATAGCTTAGTTGGCGTATTTCGAGGAGATAGCGTACGTCGTGCTCCTATAGTTGAAAATAGCTTGGGCGGCGTAATATGCAGGGATAGTGACGTGAGCATATTAGCCCTAATTTTAGCTCTCCCAGTGATTAAAAGTAGAACCAAATCTCGTGTATTAAATGCAGAGATCTGCCCCCATCTCGCACATTAACTGCAGAGACGTGCCTCGAGTTATGTACGAAGAACAGCTTTTGACGTGGCGGTTGGTTTTGTCTCTTCCTGAGCGTAAAAGCTCATCTCTGCCTGTGTAAAATAGGCAGCATATTCCTTGAATGCGTAAACGTCATCTTATATCAAGGTTTATGTCACTAGACGACAATTTGGGGCTCTGTGCAGAGTCATTATTACAGCCGTCCTCTCGATCGTCGTGCAGTACTCATTGTCAGGAGTAAGATTTACTGCTTCATCTGACAGGTTCATTCGAGGAATACAAAGAGTTCCTTGTACAACTTCCCGCTGCATTAAAAGCAGACAGGTTTTTACGCTGAAGTGGCGATGTAGCAACATTTTTAAGCTGATGTAGTCTGGAAATACTGCTTTACGTGGGTTGTTCTGGGGCTTTATTTTACGCTGAACAACGTTGAAGCTCTGTTGTACGCCAATGGCTCTGAAGTCATATTTTATGCCACACAATGTTGGAGCTCTGTTTTACGCGGGCTTCCTGCATATTGAGGGTTTTACGCGTATGATTCCCCAATGTATTTTTTATGCTTCTACAATTAGTCATAAGGGTTAGACGAGAGAGGCGACCCTTGTATATAATGTGTCCTCTGGCAGAGACACTTGTGCCACTTTCATCATCAATGATTGTCGCTTTGAAGAAATAGTTCCTGCAGCCAGACAATCGGTGTTCCAGCAGCTACAACCCGCGATGCCAACCCGAGAACATCTCCAAAGACTTTTACAGGACTTGGAAGAACTGACCGTAGCCTCATATTGCTCAACATGGAGGTCTTCTCCCGTGAAGAAGATCTCAAAGAAAAGCCCGCTTAATATAAAGGAGTCGGTTAGCACACCGCGAAGCCGTCCGAGAAGTATCATACAAGTACCCACAATAGGAGTATTTTAAGGTACACGCTCGATAACAAGGGTTGTGGGTAGTCGTGCCTCCCCGAATCAATCTCCAGCTAGAGCTGGGGGTAGCAGTCCCCCTGTGTTCCATAATAATCTATCTTCCTATGAGGACAGTTAACCGATGCATACATATGACAGCTTAACTGGGGGTAGCCATGCCTCCCCGAATCAAGCTTCAGCCAGAGCTAGGGGTAGCAGTCTGTCACGACCCAATTCCGTAGAATCACTTGAGGCGTCCCCCGAATCGTGACCGCCGTGCGGGCCTGGAGTTGCGCCCGCACAAGGCTTTAATGATTTTGCATAGCAAGCACATATTCAGAGTACGCAGATAAATTGAAACACAGATTTGAAACATGGAAAAGTTCTCTTTATTCATAATGAACATCTATTACAAACTCTTGAACGAGTTAGCTAATATGCCGAACGGCTTACAAAAGAGATGACTCAAAATGAGATAGCAGTCCTGTACATTACATCTTTTTATAAACTCAAAATGATAAAGACCTCCAGGCTGGAGGACGGCTTTGCCACGGAGCTGCATTTTGTGTATGAAGAGTTGCAGGGTCCTGACTCCAAAATGCTTCAAGGGGCACGGTGAAGATGCACCAACAGTTGGACTGGATCGGGTAGACGACTTCGGCTCCTCGCTCGGTTTGCCTTGGTGCGAAGAACCTATTTCAACGAGGGTCAGCATATCGAAACATGCTGGTGAAGGCGAGCTAGCCGAACTATACCAATCAACACGTTGTTTAGTGAAGCATGCATATTTTGTGGGTTTCTATCTTGCCTTAGTTCATTTACAAGTAAGCAGCATATAGAATTTACTGAAATGAACGTGCCACCGTTAAGTGGATTTTACCTGACCGTCTGAATTACCTGCACAATACTTACCATGCCTTCCCTGCCACGAAGAGACAAGTTAGTATGCAACAGGTTTAAATATACACGTTAGGATCACTGGCTAGGAGCCATAATGGACCGTTTAGTCTTTGAACAATGATGGTGTGCAACGAAGCACGTGAGGCGCTGCACGCCATCCCATTCGCATGTGAGACTATCGTGAAGTTCTGCCCGGACCGGATCGGTGCCTGTGCCCCAGCGACCGTCCACGGAACCCGTTACCTTGTGCACAAGTTGTCCGTGATTAATCGTTCGTGGCACGTTAACGTTGATGCAGTTGAGGCACGTGAACAAGATAAGCAATATTGCATGATTCGTTTATATTGCAACTATGTTATATTCATGCATCAGGATATACGTTTAAACTTGTATCTATGCATTTGATTAACATTACGAACGAACAAGCATGCAAAGATATAACCGTTCACAAGTTTATTGACAAGCATAATGAACCCAGTCTATTCTCTTTTATCTTGGTTTTTTTTATTATTACTTGGTATCGTTTGATCGGGGCAAGGGAGTGAAGCTTGGAAGCAGGCTAGCTAATCGGGTTGGTAGCCACTCACTTAGATTTTTGGAAAGAAGAAGAAAAGAGGCACTTCACGACTCCGCTCGCAAGCCGCCTACTGCTCGTTCACCTGCACACGAACAGCTCGATTAATACTTGTTCCTCTCTTTCCAATCTCGGAATAGAAGTGCAGTTCAATGAACAAAAACAATAAAAGCCATCAAAACCGTTCAAGGAAAATAAGCAATTCCCAAAACCAACTCAAAGCACGAAAGCAACAAGCGATATCAAAAACCGAGGCAATAAAGATAGCAGCGGAGAGGTCACTCCTGACTCTGCCGCTAAGCCGATCCTTGGGGCACAGTCTACTGAATATGGGAATCGATTCCGAAGAAACAAATCCATAACGAGTACCAGTTCTTAATTCAATCTATCCCGATCGAACGATACCGTTTGTGTTTCTTAGCCGCGCTCCCCGCACCGGGGGAACGGGGCGCTACATCCTACCCAACCAATTGGAAGTTTCGTCCTGAAACTTAAGAACAATGCTTACCATTAAGGGTGATGAACAGAATAGTTTGGGCAATCACGGATTCGGTGGGTGGAGTCACCGCAAATGAGACATTGCCCGAGTTTCTTGCGGCACTTATCGGACGTGTGCCCTTGTTTCTTACAGAAATTGCACGAAGGCCCTGGGTTTGCTCGTTGTGGACCGCCGTGGTTAGGGCACTTTGCAGCGGTGTTTCCTCTATCGTTGCCTTGGCGTTTGTGATTGTAGGTATGCACAGCGCCGACAGAAACGCGAGGATATTGCGGTTCCAGAGATAGGGCGTGATTCATGACTTCACGCATCGTTCCATACTGATTATTGACTACGTGCCCATGAAAGGCAGGGCGCAGACCGCCTTCAAACCTTCTTGCTCGACTCGCTGCATCAGTTAAATAGGCCCTAGCGAATTTTGAGAGTCGGTTGAATTCGGTGGAGTACTGCTTCACCGTCATACTGCCCTGCCTCAGTTGCACGAAATCATTTTCCATTTGACGTTGTACTGGAGGGGGTATAAACTCCTCTTCAAACGCGGCACGAAAAGTCATCCACGAGATCGCCTCCTCTCCGTGATCAAATTGGAGAGATCGTCGATGCACGTCCCACCAATCGTGTGCGTTGAGGCAGAGCTATAGTTGCGCGCAGGAGACGCACTTCTCTTCGGGGACCTCTAGCAGAGCGAAGTGATCTTCTAGTTCTGCTAGCCAATCTAGAGCTACTACTGGGTCCTCAGTCCCGTTGAACTGGGTGTTGCAGACTTTCTTGAAGTATCCCAAGTTGAAGGCAGTCACGTCCCTCGGCCTTGGAATTTGTGGCATCTCTACTTCAAGCACGGGCTGTTCCACAGGAGTCGTTGCTGTTGCGGCGGAATGGTTGGCAGCCAAAGTCTGAACGATATGTTACAGGGCATCTACCTGCTTCTGTTGGACTGAGAATCGGGTCTCTAGATTACTCTTGAGCTTGGCTTGGCGAGCATCGTCTCGTTGTCGTTGCGATTCTAACATTTGCATTACCCGCTCAAGTGGGTCGACTTGAGATATACCTCGTTGGCTCCTAGAGCTTCCCGAAGTGCCCGAACTGCTTTCTTGTGTTTCGTTCGGTGCTTGCGCTGCAGATTGCGCTGGATCCATTCCTTCAAAAGAAGGTAAATTACATTAGAATCATAATGTATTATGGACTTATTGCATGAATGTATCTCATTTTGGCCTAGCGAGTTAAAGAGTTCGCACAGGAATTTGATCGTTTAAAGGAACTTTTCCAGCACGAAGTCTAAGGAACTTTGAATCTGTACTCTGATACCACTATGTCACGACCCAATTCCGTAGAATCACTTGAGGCGTCCCCCGAATCGTGACCGCCGTGCGGGCCTGGAGTTGCACCCGCACAAGGCTTTAATGATTTTGTATAGCAAGCACATATTCAGAGTACGCAGATAAATTGAAACACAGATTTGAAACATAGAAAAGTTCTCTTTATTCATAATGAACATCTATTATAAACTCTTGAACGAGTTAGCTAATATGCCGAACAGCTTACAAAAGAGATGACTCAAAATAAGATAGCAGTCCTGTACATTACATCCTTTTATAAACTCAAAATGATAAAGACCTCCAGGCTGGAGGACGGCTTTGCCACGGAGCTGTATTTTGTGTATGAAGAGTTGCAGGCTCCTGACTCCAAAATGCTTTAAGGGGCACGGTGAAGATGCGCCAACAGTTGGACTGGATCGGGTAGACGACTTCGGCTCCTCGCTCGGTTCGCCTTGGTGCGGAGAACCTGTTTCAACAAGGGTCAGCATATCGAAACATGCTGGTGAAGGCGAACTAGCCGAACTATACCAATCAACACGTTGTTTAGTGAAGCATGCATATTTTGTGGGTTTCTATCTTGTCTTAGTTCATTTACAAGTAAGCAGCATATAGAATTTACTGAAATGAACGTGCCACCGTTAAGTGGATTTTACCTGACCGTCTGAATTACCTGCACAATACTTACCATGCCTTCCCTGCCACGAAGACACAAGTTAGTATGCAACAGGTTTAAATATACACGTTAGGATCACTGGCTAGGAGCCATAATGGACCGTTTAGTCTTTGAACGAGGATGGTGTGCAACGAAGCACGTGAGGCGCTGCACGCCATCCCATTCGCACGTGAGACTATCGTGAAGTTCTGCCAGGACCGGATCGGTGCCAGTGCCCCAGCGACCGTCCGCGGAACCCGTTACCTTGTGCACAAGTTGTCCGTGATCAATCGTTCGTGGCACGTTAACGTTGATGCAGTTGAGGCACGTGAACAAGATAAGCAACATTGCATGATTCGTTTACATTGCAACTACGTTATATTCATGCATCAGGATATACGTTTAAACTTATATCTATGCATTTGATGAACATTATGAACGAACAAGCATGCAAAGATATAATCGTTCACAAGTTTATTAACAAGCATAATGAACCCAGTCTATTCTCTTTTATCTTGGTTTCTTTTATTATTACTTGGTATCGTTTGATCGGGGCAAGGGAGTGAAGCTTGGAAGCAGGATAGCTAATCGGGTTGGTAGCCACTCACTTAGATTTTTGGAAAGAAGAAGAAAAGAGGCACTTCACGACTCCGCTCGCAAGCCGCCTACTGCTCGTTCACCTGCACACGAACAGCTCGATTAATACTTCTTCCTCTCTTTCTAATCTCGGAATAGAAGTGCAGTTCAATGAACGAAAACAATAAAAACCCTCAAAACCGTTCAAGGAAAACAAGCAATTCCTAAAACCAACTCAAAGCACGAAAGCAACAAGCGACATCGAAAACTGAGGCAATAAAGATAGCAGCGGAGAGGTCCCTCCTGACTCTGTCGCTAAGCCGATCCTTGGGGCGCAGTCCACTGAATATGGGAATCGATTCCGAAGAAACAAATCCATAACGAGGACGAGTTCTTAATTCAATCTATCCCGATCGAACGATAC
Organism: Iris macrosiphon; assembly: GCA_036927795.1. Lineage (NCBI taxonomy): Eukaryota > Viridiplantae > Streptophyta > Magnoliopsida > Asparagales > Iridaceae > Iris > Iris macrosiphon. The sequence continues at coordinate 88,285,159 of JAYESA010000018.1, forward strand.
CGTTTGTGTTTCTTAGCCGCGCTCCCCGCACCGGGGGAACGGGGCGCTACACAGTCCACCGGTGTTCTATGATACCCCATCATTCTAAGAAGATAGTGAACCTTTGCACATGTATGACAGCTTAACTAGGGGTAGCCGTTCACTCCAGGATGAGCCCATAACTGGAGCTCGGGGGCAATCCCTCCAATAATAAAAGTGATGCAACACTACCCACTCTCCCTAAGGACAGTGATACTCAGACATCGGAGCCAGAAAGTGAAGCATCTACCTTCCCATCTATCTTTTCCCACTTAATTCCAGCGTAGAGGACATGAGACGAACATGGCATCGAATCCAACAACCAATAATGCCTCGAGACACTCAAAGCCATGATGCAGGCTTAGACAACTTTGATGTAGACTCTGACTCACACAGTACTGGAGCTCAGAGAAAGTATCGCCCTAACACAGCCGCAAGTGCCAGGATAAAGAAAAGAGGAACCCGATGTGCATGATCCTGCTCATCAGGTTGCAAGTAGTTATACAACGCCTAGATCCACTGCTTCCTTTTTGACAGGTGATATCCAAGAGACTCTCAAGGACCTGCGTACCTAGATAAATGCTCGAGAGAACCAGGACAGGCTCCAGAATCTTGGGATCCGACAACCCTCCCTCCTGAATGGGACAACATGGTATACCCTCCTATGTATAAGCTATTTTTTTTTTTGGCTTTATTTGATGGGAAGACCTCACCTCATCATTACATGAGATAATTCCAGTCGACCACAAGCCATTTACCTAAAGATGACGCCTAACTCACCAATTTGTTCATTGGGACCCTATTCGGCATCGCCTTTGAGTGGTTATTATAAACCCCCTCGACCAATTTAGGGTCCAATTCGAGTTAAATTGAGAGACTTAGATTTAATTGGACATAATTGGAATAATTGTGCAATAATTATTTGTCCTAATACACCTGGCCGTTGCTTCGAGAATGGAGCACCACACCAGTAGTTATCTTCCACCCAAGGTCACAAACATCTCTTAAACATGCCAGGCTACCCCTCTGACCATTGTACAAACTTAGATACCCGTCATTGCGTCTCCCCTTAGTTTCACAATATTCGTAAGTGAGCGCCTTGCGCAATAATTGTTAATTTAATTACGTTGAGGCCAAGTTCACCTAAAACAGGACTAGGCCAAGCCGTGTATACCTTAAATATGGACCAGCCCTATCCTAGAGTCCTGGCTGGCCCAAATATCAAGGATAGCCCACGAGAGCCAACATCTATAAATATATATACTCCTACATGAAACCCTAGTTTTTACTATTCATCAAAACCCTAGCCGTTCTCCCCTTGCACTCGAGCCCCCCCCCGACTGCCGACTTCACCGGCCACCGCCAGCCACCGCGGTCACCGAACCCCCCAGACTGCCAACTTCACCGGCCACCGCCTGCCACACCTGGCACCGACGCCAGCAATTTATGACGGACAACGACTTTGTTTAGCGACGTGTATACCGACGTAATTAGCGACGTGTTTACCCTTAAGTATGTAGCATTGTACTATTTTAGTTTTTGGCATGCTATTTCTTGTACCTTATTACGTCCCTCTGAGGACCTGGTTCTTTGCCAGTTTTGCAGAATAGACTGTTATAGAGCCTTTATGGAGTTGTTGATGCATGTTGATTTGTTATGAGGATATTGGTTAAGGACTGTGATGGAACCTCTAGAGGGGGGGTGAGTAGAGTGAAGCGAAATAATCTATCCAATTAAAAATTTATCCAAAGTAAAGACAGTTAACTATTTACATAATGAGCAAGACATATTTGAAGAAGTAAGGGTAAGAGAGAGCAAACACAAATACCAAGATTTTATCCAGGCTTCCCTCTGAAAGGACTAGTCTAGGCCCGAGAACTATTGCTTGGAGTAGTATCTACTATAATTAACAATAGTGAATCACAAGCTTTGATCCAAAGGCTTGCCAGTTCTTACAACCATAAGCTTTTATACGAAGGATTGCAACTTCACAGCAAGAGAAAGGAAACTTGCTAAGCTAAGCTCTTACAACTCTGGTAGATTTCTAGACTATGATCGTACTGGGCACTTAGAAGGAGAGGGAGTTCATCTTGGAGATGGGAAGATTTAGGCTCAGGGTATAGCTCACTATAAGATAGAAAGATGAAGAGAAAAGGGCGAGTTAGATGATTTGAAATCTGAAAAATCCATCCATATTTATAGGTTGTTACTAAATAGAATTCAGCCAAAATTTGGTATAGGAAAGTCAATTTTTTTAACGTTGAGGTCTACAAAATCAGGGATTTCACAAATGTTCATATTTCTAAAATACACAAACCGAGTTCGTTCAGAATTCGGTCAGAATTCTATCTGAGTTTGGTTGGATCATTTTGGCAGGGTTTTAGTTTTATGTATGGCTAGTTTGGATTTGTATATGGTGGATAGGTTAAAGGCTTATTTGAGTGGACTTCAGTTATGCCAGTATGACTCGATTTACATAATTCCTAGAATTAATTAAAGTACAAGATTACATAGAAGAATTACACAAGAATGCAATACAACCAGTAATCATCAACGCAGTACAACCAGCAATCGTCGCTGTATTGTTGAGTCTTCAGTTGTATCATATTGCAACATATTAAGACATGGTTTATTTAACTATCAAAATCAAGTTGACTGAGACTGAATGGGCCAAAATTCTCTACTATTTTGATAATTGACAAACTATGAATGATACTACCAAAACTTATAAGTGCAAAACTCCTCCGTAACTTGTGGAGTAATTTGATAAAACATTATCAAGTATCATGTTTGTATGTCTTCTGCCCTGTTGTCATTTTATCGAAATGGCGTGCTCCCCCAAAATTGTTGGAGGTTTATGCTTGACAAGAAAACACGAAAGTAAAATAGCATAAATAACAATATCCAATTTATTGCAAAAAGTTGATAACATTGTATGTTATTGAGTTTAAATTCTTAAATTAAAAGCATACAAAGAGTTATCTAAAAATGATGTGAACATCATAGTAGAACAAAATTTAAGTCTTTAGCTTTTAAAAATCCATTGTAACATCTAATCTTCATATTCATCATATGTTTTAGTCTTCGACACCCTAGCAGAAATATTTATTTATACTAATTTTCTAGTTCTACAAAATCTTGACATATGTCATTTTTTGCCACAGTAGTGACATATAACAATGTTATTGGTACTTGGTATAGTATGATAGATATGAGTGTGTAAAGCAGTTATATGGTTTACGTCGATATCTATAGTAGTAAGCATAATTGTATGTAGCTAGTTGTATGTTGTGTTCTTCGTGCATAATAGTGTGAGGTGTTGCATGCATGATTATGTAAAGCATTAGGTTTGCTTGTGGATGTCCTGCTTTGTGTGTTTAGCTACGTGTCTCATGTTAGGTTGGGTAGTGGATTGTTCAACCTATTTACCTAATTTAACTTTAATCTTTTAGAGGTAGCGTAAACTTTATCATATTTAGCAGTTAAAACATCAATTCTACGATCAGTAATAAATGATTTCTTCTTTTCTGATTCGAGTTCCTCTTTAAGTTTAACATTTTCTTGAGAGCTTTTATCAATACAGTTAAGTGCCTCATTAAGACTAAGCTGAAGTCTAAATATTTTGTCTAAACCATTACAAGTTTAAGTATCATTTACTTCACTCGGCAAAGAGGTGAGTCTTTCTAATTCAGTTTGATAGTCTTGAACGTCTTTCCTAGCATGCTTGTATTTATTTCTAAGTTTTTTGAAATATTCAAGTAAATCACTGAAAGCATTGTTTAGTTCAACAAAAGTAAAGTCATCATAGGAATTTTTATCCGTTAATTGATCAGTTAGTGCCAAGAAGCAAATATTTTTCGTATCTCGAAGCTTTTTTTCTTTCTCAGATTCACTAGCTTGGCTTTCATGCCAGATACTTATATTTACGTACTTCCTTGATGATGCCTTTCTGGATAAGCGATCTTGCTGATTCTTTTTGTTTATTGTTGGGCAGTCCTGCTTTATGTCCCCTGTCTTCTTACAGCTGTAGCATACATGTTCCTCATCACTGTTGTCGTTATACTCCTTCTTCTTTGATCTTTCGATCTTTAGGAATTTTTGAATGTTTCTGGTGATTAGAGCAACTTCTTTATCTTGAGATTCATTGTCATCGGAATCGCAGTTGGAGACTTTCTTGTGATGTCCCATGAATGATGTCATGTCCCAGTCCCAAAATATATAGGACTAGAAATCCGTACCATGCCAGTTGTATGTATATAACAACTCCAATATGTTAAAAAATTATAACATATACGCACACTGTAATATGAATATTAATTCACAAGTGTTTAATATATTGTCAACATAAGTCACAGGCATCTATATCTCATCCATAAGCACAAGTAAAGGAATATCAAAAAAATAGCTAAATATCTCAAGTAAGAAATATCAGAAGAATAATAGTCGGGTGGAGACAAATCCACACCCATCGACTATATCAAAAACTAAAATGATAGAGGAGATCAAAACCCCAATATAAAATAAATGTCAATAAAGAAACAACATATAACACCCCAGAACGAGAATACTGGAGAGTGGGGGAGTGACTCAGCCAACCACACCTTGCAGAATACCGAAGTAGCTACAATGTGCTAAGGTTGTTTAGAGACAAGGGGGTGCATATTACAATCACGTCGCCTAGGGTCAAGGATCTCTATGTCTCAATAATCAACCAAGAAACAGTAAAAATGAGCATGTAAGATAAAGCAGTTATGCGTCCTTGACGCTCTAGCAGAATGATCCTGAAACTAGTTATACAGGATGGTACACTAGTACATTTCCAAGAGTACATGATTGTAAGTCAGCCGCAGTCTAAATAATATACAATCATGTAGAAAAACTAATGTCCAGATAAACCAGCTATAGGTGTTGTCGATTGGCTAAATGGCAAAAAGGTAATACAAAATAATATTCATAGGGGGGAAGACGAAACCCACTAAAGTTCCATGGTGGACATCCTCCTGGTGTGCGCCAGCGGTCAGATACATGACAATATCCTCGGGCTCTGCTACTAATCCTGGCAAAACAAAACCAATGGGGTCAGGCCCCGACAGCAAATACCATAAAGAAGAACAAGTGAATGAAGGCAAAAACCAATAAAGTACATAAAATATGAAATTTTGTACCACAACGGTGAGCGTATGCACTTTTATCGGAGTAGTAGGACACCCCTACAACCAAACAAGGATAAGTGGTGTCACACTACTCCGAGATAGGGTACGACTAACCAATTATGAACACAGCGAAGATATAACATATCAATATAATCCAAAGCACACATGCCATAATACAAGCTAAGATATAGATATATTATGAAGCTTCGGTACACGACCTATTATGACACATTGGATCAACCCTAAAACCAAACAAGGACAAGGGTTGCACCATTGTACCACAATAGTTCAGCTCCCTAGATTACTTGCATATACACTTTTAGATCGATCAATCAATCCTACGACTTATTATGTAGAGTCTGAGATATCTCAAAATAATGTATAATAAGTATCCTTATATCACACCATTGCCGAACATGAGCTAACCGAACCAAATAAATAAAATAGGCATATGCAGGATGCATAGTCCCCCGTAGGGCCACCACGGTAAAAATATGGTAGTAGCGGTTCCAGTGTTCCTATAGTGAAACAGTGGCTCGGCATTATAATAGTCAGATACTGCACTCCACTAAGGTAGATAATATATAATATCTGTGGTGGCTAGCCCATAGTGTACTTAGAATGAATCTCTGTGGGAAGGTTCATTGTCATGATCTCGGGATACTGTTTCCTCCAAAAGTCACTACCACTTTTAGTTACCTAATTAGCCCTATATTGTTATTGAAACCTGAAGGCGTGGTCACAAGAGAATTTCCCTTAAGATGTCATACAAAGTACGGGCACACTAGATACAAATACATGGAAGTCAAATCTAGATTCATCCGAACGTGTACGCAACATTCATACAATCAATATCTTATCCACACTTTGGTAGTTGACTCGCTTATTATGCCCATGCTGGGAAAATAATGTATATATTTATAATATTACGCATTCAGGAATTTTGAGGCATTCTCGATGCACAACCCAAATATAATCATTTAACACGTGACAAGATGTGTCGTACCTCAGCACATAATAAATCATAAATAATTATCTAGCAATAGTGGTATCAGCACGAATACAATATTCGAGTCCAAACACCAAACTTGCATTTGGTCATATTAGTCATCACATGGGTATACTTGGTCCAAATATAATCTCGTTAAATCAGGTACACCGACTATCGATCAATTGGAAGTCTAAATTATGAAATCTATGAATTAATAATTATGCCGCCGAACGTGAGTAAGGAAAAAAGTGTGAACTACTCTGGAGTAGATCTATAATCCTTAAACCAAACAAGGATCGGGATTGCAGTTCATCTCCCGAGCAGAACTACGCCCCTCACTCTCTCCGACGAACAAAGGATAAGTTATCTACTAATCAGAGTTTACTCCGGGTTACCACATGGTCTACTACAACATATAATTATACTATACGCATAGTCAGTTCTAGCACGTAGCCAGCTCTAGCACAGTCTAGTTACAAAGTCTATTCTTCCTTAGAATAACAAAAAAGAAGCCACGATCAACTACATAGGGTACGATAAGAAATATTCCAAATAAAATAATTAAACCCAATAAATCGTAGAATATGTACATAGATTACTAGGGTCGCATAGGATCACATGGGCGCATGAGAAGTGCACGCATGGATTGCCGCATGGTTCAGGCCACATGCATTGATCAGGCGCATGAGCAACTGGCCGCATGGACAAGCTGGCCACATGGAAGAGCTGGCCGTATGGACTAGCTGGCCGCATGGACGAGCTGGCCACATGGGTCACTTGGCCGCATACTCAGGGTCAAGGTATACTCCTTGGAACAAGTGTTAAAGTGACGGGCAATAATTGATGTGTCAATGATGTGATATAAAGTGATTGCTGCAATAAAGTGTACCAGAGAGAAAGACAAAACCAAGAAAAGTGTCAACGGTTCAGAGCTATGCGTCCAAGAAAATAATGGCCGCATGGAGTTCGATGCCGCATGGATTTCTATAGGACTTAGCGAATTTCTCACTCGTTCATTGAGTGAAAGTACAAACTATTCTAGGACACTTGTGTAAACAGTAGTCATGCGTCCAATAAGATGGACGTATGCTGTTAGTATACGACAAGAGTTCAGGCCGCATAACCCTCTCGGGCCGTATGGCACTCTCAACCGCATATGCTCAATGGTCGCATGGAAACTTCGTCTTCTCTCGATAGCAAGTTCAGCCATGGCAGAAAAAGGTCCAAAAACTAAAAATTATTTTCTCAATAAAAACTTTATTTTAACTCCGAATCCAGTAAAACAGAAGCCAAATTGCTTGAAATAAAATACTCTAAAATAAAAACAACTAGTTTCCAAAAATACTAAGCTTTAGTAGATCAAAACCAAAGAAAACTCATATGAGAAGTTCTAGGCTATTTGGCTCTGTATTATGAGTTCTATGTGGTTTTGTGTGCATGTTGGGAGAATTATGATTTTGACACATAATTGTGTGTTATGAGACCAGTTAGCTCTAATTAGAATTAGATCAGGGTAATAGAACTTGGTATGTGTCCACAATTGGATACATGTAGGCCATATCAAGGTATTCTGTGATATGGTACGACACAAGAACTCATTTTAGGGAATTTGTGCAAGTGAGTGTATTTTATCTTTATTTTCCTTTGTAGCTAATTATATTGACCATATGTAATTATTATTAATATACAAAAATAATATTTATGGAGGATTATCGATTTTAACTTAATTGAAGGGCGTATCTTAAGAGTATCCTAGCGTATCACACTAGTGCCCACCATATTTTTTGATGTATTGCCCATTAGTGTATGTCAGTATATACATATTCTGATTTATATATATATGTGTGTGTGTGTGTGTGTGTGTGTGTGTATTAGTGTTCATTGTGTGCAAGTATCCAGTGATGAGTTGGGTGAGTGGGTGTTCATCACTAAAATGAGCAGATTTGGGGGCTTAGAGTGTATGCAGGCAGTGCACTGATGTGCACTGCTGCACATAGGTTGGGATTGCTGAAACCACGAAAGTAGCAGTGCAGTGAGTTAAGGTATAGTGCAAGTGCAGTGTGGGTTAGGTAGATAGGTCGGGGAGCCCAAGTCGGGCAAGTATTGTACACAGTTGATACTACTACTATAGAGTCCAGTTGAGGGGATATTGGGTTGCTGTGTACAAGAATTAGGGAGGATTCTATCTATGGTGTTTGAGTCACTGATCAGACTTTAGTATCGGTACACTTGTACAGAGCCTATAGCTAATAATTTGAGGCATGTATGATTTAGTATAAATTGAGTATGGATGTAAGTATTAGATAAGATCTAATAGTTGATTGAGTGGTAATTGATACGTATGTATCAGTGGTATCAGGCACTTTGAGGTTCAGGTGTATCTCAGTTAGTGAAAAAGGAAATAAAATAGATAGCAGTAACAGCAAGACCAGCATTCATGCAACAATAAAATAGATTGTAGCAGCAGTATGCAACTACAAATAGATTGTAGCAGCAGCAAGAGCAGCATTAGGCAACTGCAAATAGATTACACTAGCAGCAAGTGCTGCATTGGACATCAAGATAGAGAGGGGAGCTTGAGAGGAGAGCTTACCTATAGGTAAGTATTTAAGCAATGGGGATCAGTTAGTGATTAACTGATAATACTGAGTAATGTAAGTTTTGTTAGTTTAGTTAAGCGAATATCACTTGTTATATGTATCAGTTAGTTTGATGTTAAGGTTAAGTGTTATAGTGTGAGTTTGTTAAGGTATCACATAGTTAGCTAGGTAGGGTAATTACCTAAAGTCATCTAGATATGGGTTGTGGCAGTGGTGTTAAATGTTAGTTAAGGTGTGGGGTATTAGTAAATAGTAATTGGTGATACTTAGTATCAAATAGAGATGAGATTTAGTGTTGGTTAACTAGTTAAGTACCTATTAATTTAGCCAGTGTGTTAACATTTAGGTTACCAGTAGTAGCACACTGGTCTAATACTAGACAGTGAATAGTCACTAGAGTTATATATATATAGACAATTAGTAGTAAATTAGTATAGCTTATATCATGGTAATTACTTAGAGAACCAATCAAAACCTAGTGTGACATAGTTTAACTTAGAAATGAGCCTAGAACCATGCATTTTAACTTATTTACCCTTATTACACCTAAGTGATATGATTTTTCCTATATAGGTCTGTGTGACACCAGCTCGGATACCAAAATATACCATTTACTCAGGACCAAAGGCGAGTACATTTTTCTGTTACTTTTTATTTCATAATAGTGTATATATCTCATGTTCTAGAACTGTATACTAGATTCCGACTAAGTGGTTTCACGGACTGGTATAAATAGATCCTGTGAAAAGATGTTATCCCTTACCGTGTTTAGCGGGTACTCCTTCACATGTATTTTATCGTGTGTATTGGGTATTAATTTTAGTGTACTTTATGTTCACACACTGCTCGTGTTCAGTGGTCCATTTTCGTTTTTGTAACATGTCATTATTGGATCCATTGGTATTGGTTGGAGATGGGGGAAAATAGTTGGTCATGTGATCAAGTCCAAGTGTAATCGTGTACATATCGATTACATATCACATGTGTAATCGAGTTACCATATTGTATTCATGTTCAACCTAAACCGATCACATAATAAACTTGTATTCCATGGCATATTAGCAAGTTTTATCTATTTTATTTTATTTAGAGTTATTCTATTGCATGTTCCTTACTTTCCAGTACATTACATGTTCACTCTAGTTCACTCCATTTTTTAGGGCTAGTTATCATGTATTCTTTTTTATTATCTATTATATATGCTCGATTATATATTTGGAACTGCTTTCAAAGGTATGTACTTCACTCCAATCCTGACTGGAAATATTTTTCAAATGCTTGGCTTGTGGACCAGTGTCCCACGTATTATGGGCCACAAGATAGCGTACCATTAGAGGATATTCCTTTAGAGAAGGTAGACTTAGTACTAGAGCCTAAGGAGGTTTAGATTATTGTTAGACTTGTAATAGACTTTTATGGAGGTTATTGACATGTATATATTATTTCAGGCTTATGGATGTATTGTGACTCTTTTTTCGTTATTCTATCTCATGTTTTATCTTTCCTAGTTTGTATTACAATTGAGTATAGCTTACATTTATCAGTTACCATATTATTCCTTCGTTTGGAGTTGAGATGATTAAAAAATACTATGTATATATATTATATGAGATATTTAATTAGTAGAGTTGACCCAGACAATGTTCTACCACCGATGATGCGGCATAGGCTGGGTATTGCTCACTGCCCGTGCCCTCATTCCGGGTATGGGTCATGACACATTTTTAGTGGTGGCCCATGTAGGTCAAGAGTCGCAATTAGAGCGATATCGTAGTAGTGCTCACCTAGAGTACTGCTACAAGCCTGATTTAAGCTAAGAGTATACTTAATCACAACTAGGAAACACTTCCAATATCAGTTTTGCTATCCTTATCTATTATAATATTTGCTTTACTTTGAATAATTAGGTACTTCTTTTATGATATCAGGATGCCGCCGAAGACGCGTTCCCAGCGCTCAGGCGCAAAGTCAGCAAGGTCGGTCACTTCGTCGCCTATGAGGGAAGCACCAGCAAACCGAGGTCGTTCCAGCAGCTACATTCCAGAGTTCCTCTTCACCGATCAAGGTGGGCATTTTTGTAGCAGCTTTAGGAGGTTCTCCACCTCCGGTACAGAGGGCAGCACTAACAGTTTCAGGAGATCTTTCACCCACCCAACCCGCAGTCGATCAGACATAGATATTTACGTTCTTTCAACCGATAATGGAGGCACAACAACGTCAATCAAAGGTTATGTGGCAGGGCATTGAGAATGCTCACCAGATTACGCTCGTAGCAGTCAAGATAGTCGCCTTAGTCCAGCCACAGACGGCACCACCTCAGTTTACCCTGCAGCAGCCGAGGCTGGGGACTATCATAGATTTCAAGTTGATGGGGCCGAAGGACTTAAAGGCACTGAGATAATTATTTATGCTAATGATTAGATAGAAGACATTGAGCAGGACCTACGACTGGCATAGATTTTAGAGAGGTTACAGGTAGAGGCCGCAGGAAACATGATGTTCGCTATCGCGTTGACTTGGTTCAGGACGGACCCCCGAATCTCAGCACCAGGACTTACTTGGAAAGCTTTCAAAGAGCTCTGCAAGAAAAAGTTCTTTGTAGATGTGGCTTTGAAAGCTCTAGAGAGCTAGTTTCAGTACCTCTCGTTCAGGACGATGGATGAGTATACTGCATTGTATTCAGATTAGGCCACTTTATGGAGGGACAGAACCCTAGTGGAAGAGCCAGGAAGTTCAAGAAGGGCCTGAACAGGGAGATCAAATCACATATGAATGATGATCCTACCGCTACTTTTGAGGAGATTCTAAGACAGGCACAATAAGCAGAGGATGGTCTAGAGCTTGGCTTTAAGAGGCAGAGGAACATAAGAGGATCCAGTACAAATGTGGGTCAAATAAAGTAGCCTCTTTTTCACCAGCAGCACCATAAGCACTTCCAGCAGTCGAGGTGACCTCTTTTTCAATAGCAGCACCATCAGGGCAGAGCTCAGGCACAGAGAGCACCCGCTAGACTACCAGTGGGACAACATAGATAACCTCCTCTACCACCATAACAGTAGCAGTTTGCTCAGTACCAGCAACAACAGAGAGGTGCCCAGCGACAGGGGTGAGCTTTCGCCTTGACCGTTGAGAAGGAGGAGCCAGTTGGTGATGTGATTTCAGGTTCAGTATATCTTGATTCTTTTCTAGCTCATGCTTTATTTGATTCTAGTACTTCACATAGTTTGTACCTGTATCTTTTTCTCTGAAATATTACCTTAAGACTGAACCGTTGACGAGGACTTGGATGATCATGACCGGGGGTGGCATTATATTGGTTAGGGATATTTGCAAGGATCGGAGAGTTTCTTTGGAAGGTCGAGAGTTGAGCGTGTGTCTTCTCGTAATGCCACTTATGAGCTACAATATAGTATTAGGGATGGATTGGTTAAGTAAGCACCATGCTAGTATAGATTATCGTGGTGGCAGAGTTTTGTTTTAGGTGCCAAGAGAGCTAGAGTTTGAGTTCGTCAGAGGAGAAGCAGAGCAGAGAGAAAAAGATTTCTGTGAAGCTACGGTAGAGAGCAGGAGCCGCCACATCCATTGATTATTGAGTATATGGACGTCTTTCTAGAGGAGTTATCGGGTTGCCACCAGACAATGATATAGATTTCTTTATAGACTTGGTGCCAGGCACAGTGTCGATATCATAGCACGTCTATAGAGTGAACAACAACGAACTGGCAGAGTTAAAGAAGCCGGTGGATGAGTAACAATTTGGTAATTTTATTGAGAATCCATCTCCAATAGGTACAATTTAGTTTTTTCTTTTTAATTAGACTCTAAATCTATAATTTAATTGTTAGGAACACTCTCATGTACTATGGCTACCCATAGGAATTGGAATTACGTTTATAGGAGACCTATGGAGAAAGTTATGTGGTATTTTATGTCAATTTTGGGACAATTTAGAGATTGACACATCTTGTTTTCGTGAATAGGTCAATTAGACCAAATTGACATTTTTTTTGTGTGTGACTAGTGTCGTATCCACAATTGGATACGTGTAGGCCGTATCCCGATAATTTGGCGATATAGGTTGATTTGTGAGTTTTCTTCCTACACGGGGGTTTGAGCATGTCATATTTTAACATGGGCACGTAGTTGAGTAGCTAGATCTTCGTATTATTCATAATTATGATTTTACACTTGCTAGTGTCTATTGGGATATATTTGGTGGTGGTGGAGCCGTATCGCAAGCGTATCATAGACTGAGTGTGATACGGGTGTAGTGCACTCCACGTGTTTGATGCCTTGCCTTTCAATTCGATTTACTTTAGTTATAGCTATTATATATTATAATTATAATTGTTATATGATATATATGTATATATATTTATATGTATGTTTCTATTTTCCATTATAATGTATTGGTGGTCATGGGAGAATAGGAGAGTGTATGTGCATCACTAGTGTGGTTATGTGGTGACACATATATATAGGGATATATATATATATTTATATATATATAAATATGTGAGTTAGTGTATGTGTGTATTAGATGTGTGGATGTGTGTATATGAGCCAGAGGAGAGAAGAATAAGCAGTAAAAAGCAGTCAATAAGCAGCCAAAAAGCAGGAAGAAGTAGAACGGAGAAGCAACAGTAGCAAAAACAGAGAAACTGCAGCAGAAGAAGAAGCAGCAGCAGTAAGCAGCAGCAACAGAAGCAGAAAGCTGTAAGCAGCAACAGCAAAAGCAGAAAGCAGCCTTGGATGCAGCGATAAGCTCCTGCGGCTGCAGCGATAAGCTGTAGTAGCTTGAGTGCTTATAGTAAAGTTATGATTAAGTTAGGATAAGCTAGTTAATAAGCTAGTTAGTTTATATTGATAAGTTAGTAAGTTATATTTATATTTAGTAAGTTAGTATATATATATATATATATATATATATATATATATATATATATATATATATATATATAAGCTAGTTAGTTTATATTGATAGGTTAGTAAGTTATGTATATATTTTATAAGTTAGTGTATATATATATATATATATATATATATATATATATATATATATATATATATATATATATATATAAGCAAGTTAGTTTATATTGATAAGCTAGTAAGTTATGTATATATTGTTAGTAAGTTAGTATTTGTATATATATGAGATATATTTATATATATATATATATATATATATATATATATATATATATATATATATATATAAGCACTAGTTAGCATTGGTTAGTATTATTCCTAGATTACCTTGAGCTAGGCCAAAGTAATGAGAGTTGAGGTATTTTGGATACGGGTATTAAATATCCGAAGGGTATATTAGTATGTTATTTTAGTATAGTATTCTTATAAATATAAATGCATATTAGGGTATAGTGAGGTGTATGGGTAGTTAGTTATATGTTAGATATTGAATTACCTTTTGATACAAAGGTAATGTCAAGGTATTGGTTTATACTGAAGGTATTGAATTTATATATCAAGATGGGTGTGTAGGTAGTGTGATATCGTATTTGGTTTAATGCCATGATATCCACTTAGCATTAGTTTAGCTAGGAGTGCTAATATTTGGTCTTGTATATATATATTATGGTATTTTTATATTTAAAAACTTGCGTATCTTATGGTACGATATTTTGTTGGTACCTTAGTATCCTAGTATCCTAGCATAACTAGTATAGCCTAGTTACATAGTGTATGGACCAAATATCCTAGAGATAGACTCATATAACCTAGAAATAGCAAGTTTGACCAAGTTTGACTAGTTTGACCTAGAGTTGATCTAGTTTGACTATTTTGACTTAGAAATGACTCTATGTCCTTGAATTTGACTAGTTTAACTTATTTTTATTTCAAAATCTTGTATTGATATAATAATCTATATTTAGGTCTTTGAGGCACCGTACCAGATATCTTTGATATTGTTAACCAAATTTCAGGCGAGTATATTATCTGATAGTTTCTCATTTATGATATCCTCTATGTCTCTTGTATCTTGAGTAGATATCCTAAATTTCTTGAAACGATGGTTACACGGATTGGTATATCTGAATCTCATCATGAGATATTATTCCTTGGTATATATGGTGTATCTTGTGCAAACCTTTTTCCTTGTTCTTATTGTACATGTACAGACATTGATTCATGGGAAGACTTGCTACCTACCCAAAGAATCCTGTATCATAACGTACCATGGCTGGATCCACTATACCAATCGAGGCCAGGGAGTATTTATTATAGATATATGATCATACCCTTCTTGTGCATGTCTTGTTCTTTGAATACTGTTAATCATACACTGTACGTATGATTAACCAGGCTATTATCCTTGTGCAAGTTCCCAAGCCGATTACATATTGAAGCTAGTACTCACTCACTTAGTAGTATTTCTTGTTCATTCCTATGATGCTCATTCTTGTATTTATTTCCAGTATTTTCTATATTATATATTTTTTGTACCTGTATATTGTATCTTATATATTCACTCTATTTACTGTTACTTACTTTATATCATTTATTAGAACCGTTGTTAGAGATATACTTGGCTCCTTTTCTGACATGATATATTTTTCCTAGATGACACTGAGGAGTGGTACCCCACTCACTACGGGCCTTAGGACGTAGTTGGCTTAGAACCAGAGACTTTGGCTCAGGTGGGTCTTATCCCGATTGAGATAGACGACTCAGGACTCGTAGCTTAGTAGATAGAACTTTTTGTACTGGATTTGTCTCCAGCATTGTTATTAGTATTTCTTTTATGACTCATTGGATATTATCTTATCTTGTGAGTTATATTTGTCTCTTCAGTTCTTTAATCTTATTCATAAGATTGTTCCATCTTATAGATCTATGATTGATTATTCATATTTTGTTATTATATATTGATTGCTAGATAGATAGTTTATCCAAACAACGTTCTACCGTCGATATTGCGGCATAGGTTGGGCGTTGTTCACTACTCGTGGCCCTACACCGGGTGCGGGTCGTGACAAATTTTTAGTGGTGGCCCTTGTAGGTATTTTGAGGTCACAATTAGTGTGATTAGTAGTGGTGCTCTTATTTGAGTGCCATTACGAGCCTATTTCAGGATAAAGGTTATAGGCAATAGGTTGAGAATACTCAATCACATCTAAAAAAACTCTATTGATTCATTTTAACTGTTCTTCCTTGATATTGATATTTGATCTTTAAATATCTTTCTTTGAATGCATTATATCATGTGCCATATTGATTCTTTCTTTTTTCTTTACCTCAGGATACTGCCTAAGACTAGATCACAGCAGTGAAGAGCAGTTTCTGAGAGATTTATGACTTTTTGAGGGCCTGCACCAGTCACTTCTCTGGTGATTGGTGTATAAACTGCGTTCGGGGGTCCACCTCCAGCTCAGAAGACTATTCCAGCTGTGTTTGAGTAACTTCTACCTCCACCTTCCGTGCCGACGTATACGACTTAGGTATTCGCATTATTCGTAAGATGTTGGAGGCTAAGAGGTCCCAGTCAAGGGCTCACCAGATGTAGACCGACGTGTTGCGGCATGGTATTGAGAGTGCTCATCATCTTGCCCTTGATGTAGTAGAGAGAGAAGCTCTGGTCCAGCAGCAGGTTGCTCCGTACGTTGCCCAGCTTCGGCCGAGAAATATTTAGGACTTCAAGAAGCTAAAACATCGGGTCTTCAAGGGGACTGAGGGCATCGTCTACGCTGATGATTGGCTCGAGGATATTGAGTGTCTTATGAGGGTGTCTCGTCTTGCTGAGGATCTAAAGGTTGAAGCAGTAGGACTTTAGTTATTCGATATTGCCCGCACTTGGTTCATGAATGAGCTACATCTTACTGATACATGGCAGTCTTGGGAGGTGTTCAAGGACCTCTTCAAGAGGAAGTTCTTTACTCGGGCAGACAGATTGGACTTGGGTAGGCAGTTTGAGGGCCTTACTTAGGGGAGCTTATCCGTGGAGGAGTACGCCGTCGAGTTCGGTAAGCTGAGCCAATTTGTAAAATATTTAGTGAGGGAGCCAGTGGTTCGAGCTATCTTCTTCCGCGAGGGTCTGAAATAGGGCGTAAAGATTCTCATTCCGTCTTTCTATGAGACTTATTCAGAGATACTTGTGAAGGCACGCAAGATTAAGCGGGAGTTGGGCTTGAAATCTAAGAGAGATCGTGATTCTTTTCTGGGGGATAATAACAACACAGTGACTGCTAAGCATCCTCATTTTCAGTCCAGGCCTTTTCAGCAGCCGTAACAGCAATAGACTCTAGCTAGGGTACCATTTCACCAGGCACCGTAGTAGCAGAGACAGTCACAGTAAGCTTCCTGCCACTACTGCAAGAAGATCAACCACATCTGGGAAGTTTACAAGAAGAGGTTGGAAGTTTGTCTGTATTTTGGTGCCGAGGGACATCAGCTGAGGGATTGTCCTTCTAACCCTTATCGTGCAATTCAGGGAGTAGATCCAACTGCGAGGATACAGGCGAGGTCACCTGCAGTACAGCCGAAGGGACCGTCGCTTCCGACCTAGCATCATCGTTATTCCCAACACCAGCATCAGGGAGGTGCACATCAGGGACGAGCATTCGCTATAACGGTCGAGGAGGCTAAGCCCACCGGAGATGTTATCGCTGGTTCTATTCTTCTTTATTCCATTCCAGCTTTAGCTTTATTTGATAGTGGTGCTTTCCATAGTTTTGTATCTGTTTCTTTTGCTCTAAAGCATCATTTAGTAGCGGAGTCTTTGCTTAGGACATACAAGATCATGACCAGGGGAGGCATTATCTTGGTTAGTGATATTTGCAAGGATCGGATAGGTACTCTGGGAGGCCAGGAGCTGAGTGTGTGTCTACTTGTAATGCCACTTCTGAGCTACGATATTGTACTCGGGATAGATTGGTTGAGTAGGCACCAAGCTAGTATAGATTGCAGAGGAAGTAGAGTTTTGTTTATCCTGCCAGGAGAGCCATAGTTTGAGTTTGCTAGAGGAGCTATAGATCAGAGAGAAAGCATTATCTGTGGAGCTCGGGTGGAAGACAAGGAGTTGCTGCATCCTTTGATAGCAGAGTTCTTGGATGTATTTTCTGAGGAATTACGAGAATTATCGTCCAATCAAGATGTCGAATTCTCTATAGTCTTGGTGCCAAGTGTATATCCAATTTTATAATATGTCTATACAGTGAACAACAGCGAGCTGGTCAAGATGAAGAAGCAAGTGGATGAATTACAGGATAAGGGGTTTATCACATCTAGTTCTTCACCGTGGGGAGCCCCGGTATTGTTTGTACCAAAAAAGAATGGATCGATGTACATGTGCATCGATTACAGGGTATTGAATAATCTCACTATCAAGAATAAATATTGGTTGCCACGGTTTGATGACCTATTCGATCAGTTTTGTGGCACCAAGGTATTTTGTAAGATAGACTTGAGATCAGGCTACCACCAAGTAAAAGTGAAGTCGGAGGATATTTTGAAGACTGCTTTTAGGACTCGGTATGGCCAATATGAGTTCATGGTGATGCTATTTGGGTTGACTAATGCCCGACAGTATTTATGAATTTGATGAACAAGGTGTTCTACCAGTACCTTGACAAGTTTGTAGTGGTGTTCAGCGATGACATACTCATATACTCGAAGACATCGGAGGAGCACGAGGAGCATTTGTGGATTGTGTTGGATGTGCTGAAGTAGGAGAAGCTGTATGGGAAGCTGTCCAAGTGTGAGTTCTTTTTGGGCAAGATGGAGTTCTTAGGACATCTTGTGACTGGAATTTTAGTAGATTCGAAGAAGATCACAGCAGTGGAGTCTTGGAAGACCCCGAGTTCAGTGGTAGAGATCAGAAGTTTCTTGGGTCTAGTAGGCTACTACAGAAAGTTTTTGCAAGATTTTTCAAGGATTGTTGAGCCGATGACTAGACTCATCTGGAAGGGTGCACAGTTTATTTGGACAGAGGAGTGCTAGGTTGCCTTTGAGGAATTGAAGATGAGGTTGACGTCTGCTCCTATTTTGACGATGATATCAGGGTCTGGAGGTTTCACTATCTATAGTGATGCATCATAGAAAGGGCTGGGTTGTGTTCTTCAGCAGAATGGAAAAGCGATTATCTAAGCATCCAGGCAATTGCGTCCTTATGAGAAGAACTATCATACCCATATTTGGAGTTGGCAGTAGTCACCTTTGTCTTAAAGTTGTGAAAAAACTATTTGTATGGAGAGCATATGGAGATATTCATAGACCACAAGAGCTTGAAGTATATTTTCACTCAGAAGGTGTTGAACATGAAGCAACGTCGGTGGCTGGAACTGATAAAGGATTTTGACATATCTTTGCAGTATAATCCTGGAAAAGTCAACGTAGTTGTCGATGCCTTGAGCAGGTATCCGGTAGCTATGTTGTTGATGCAGGATCGATATTTTTTAGAGGACTTGAGAGATTAGGCATTGAGGTAATAGTTCCTAGTTTTTCTATGCAAGTATGGAGGTTACAGATACACTTAGAGTTGATGGACAGGATCAAGGCAGCCCAGTATGATGATGTATCTCTGAGGAGCATTATAGCTCAGGTGAGAGCAGGATTAAAGGATGATTTTACCATTGCCGAGGATGGTTCTTTGCGGCATGGTGTTAGATTATGTATGCCTAGTGGGGGACTGCGTGAGAAGGTATCAGAGGAAGCGCATTACTTTCAGTATTCTATGCATCTAGGTGCCAACAAGATGTATCGGGATATACGAGAGAGTGTGTGGTGGTATGGCATGAATAGGGAAGTGGCACAGTTTCTATCCAGATGCTTACTGTGCCAGCAGGTGAAATTGAGAGACAGAGGCTAGGTGGTTTACTTCAGCAATTAAACATTACTATGGATTTTGTGTCCGGACTTTCACGATCTCAAGGAAGGAAAGACGCAATTTGGGTTATCGTTGACAGGTTGACCAAGTCGGCCAAGGTTTTGCCTTTCATGGTTTGTTTGACTACGGAGAAGCTGGCAGATATGTATGTGAGACAGATCGTCAGGATACATGGGGTTCCTGTCAATATTGTCTTGGATCAGGATAGTCATTTGACTTCTTATTTCTGGAGGAGTTTACAGGCGAGTTTGGGCACCCAACTCAAGTTCAGTACTGCATATCATCCATAGACAAATACGCAGTAAGAGAGGACTATTCAGACTCTCGAGGATATGTTGTGCACATGGGTACTAGATTTTGTGGGATCTTGGGAGAACCATCTCCATTTGGTAGAGTTTCCTTATAACAAAAGCTACCAGGCTAGTATAGAGATGACACCATTTGAGGATCTGTACGGTCGGAGATATCGTACTCCCTTGTCATGGGATAATTTTGGAGAGAGAGTTTTGCTAGGGCCAGAGATAGTTGTGGATGCAGTAGAGAAGGTTTAACTAATCAAAGACAGACTTCGAGTGGCGCAGGACAGACAGCAACATTGGGCCTATAGCCACCGGAGACCTTTGGAGTTTGAGGTATAGTTTTAGATTTTGTTTTGTGCTTGATATTGGTTGTTTGTTGTAGATTAAGTTTCTGAGGATTTCTTCGACCTATGTTGATGGTTTGAGGTATAGTTTTATATTTCAACCTATTTTGATGGTTTTGTATTTCTGAGGATTTCTTCGACATGAGGTACGATTTATTTCAGTGGAGGCAGGAAACTTAGTCCACAATTCATCGGACCTTTCACTATTCTCGAGAGGGTCGGTACAGTTGCTTACAGACTAGACTTGCCACCTGCATTGGAGGGAGTGCACAAAGTATTTTATGTGTCACATTTTAGATGGTATGTGTCGGATCCTAGTTACGTGTTAGATCACTCGGAGATAAAGGTAGGCCCTACTATTAGCTATCCAGAGCAGCCACTTGGGATTATGGATCAGAGATAGAAGGTGTTGAGGAACCAAACCATTTTCTTGGTACGTATCGCATGGAGGGATCACTCTTCGGGTTAGTATACCTGGGAGAGGAAAGATGAAATGCGAGAGCGTTACCCATATTTGTTTGTAACTTGAAGTATGTTCTTTCCTGATTATGCTTTGTTTCTAGGGGTAGTTTTGTCTTTGAATTTTGAGGACAAAATTATTTTAAGGGGGGTAGACTTGTCACTCCCATATTTTCTAGGAAAGGGTATTTTGGATCAATATTTAATTCTAGTTAGAATTGAGCCCAATAATAAGCCCAATCATTAAGAGAATGATTATAGTTATACCAATTAGACTAGAACCTTTCCTCCTTGATTATTTTCTTCATGACAAGCCCAAAGGGGTATTGTGGACATTTTATAGTGACTTAGAGGATGGAGTAGTGGCCGGCCATAGCTAGAGTGGAGGAGAATTCTTTCTCTTTATTTTTTATTTCAAATCTAGATATATGTAAGCCCCCTGATTTTCAGTAATTATTAATTTGGTTTTTCACAATTTTTTATAATTTTTTGGGATTTTCTGTAATTAAAACCTAGGCTTTTGGTAATTAAAAGATTTTTTGCTATTAATTAATATTAATATTATGGAAATAAGATTTTATCGTGTAAAATGGAAAATCGGATATAGGGTAATTTTTGGTGAATTTATTGGACCCCGGAATCATTTTTAAAGCCCTAAAAACCGATGTAGAATTAAATCGAATTAAACCCGTGCCAAACGTCCAACATCCCCATGAGAGCCGAAGCCAAGCCCAAGGAGCATTGACCCAGCCCAAATCCTAGGTGAAACCCTAGTCCAAATTTCTGTATGTATAAATACATAATTTCCTAGTTTTTCTCCACAAACAAAAAGAAAAAAAGAAAAAACTAAAAATCCCTAATACCTAATCCCTAAACCTAACCCTAACCGAGCGCCGCCACCCTTTCCCTGACACCTCCGGCGAGACTCCGGCGCCTCCCCTAGCCCAGCCACCGTGGCCTTCCACCTCGACACGACACAGCCTTCTCTCCTCCTCCCTGTTCTCTCCTTCCCCCGCCGAGTCCTCCCCGAGCAGTCGACCCTGCTGAACCGATGACTCCCCTTCGCCTGAGCCGAGCAGCCCCGAGCCGCTGCACCTAGCCTGACTCCTTCCCGGCCATCCTCGCCTGAGGACATCACCACCACTCCGTTCTTCCCTCGTCGACGACTGCTCCCTCTCCCACACGCACAGCCGCCCGGCGCCAGGCCGCCCGACCTCGGCCTCCTCCACCACGCCTCGCCGCATCGCTGCTTCGTGGCGACCCCGCCCCGCCAGCCTCCTCCAGGTAGCAGCCGCCGGCCATGCCTTCCTCTCTTTCCCCTTCCTCCTCCAGCAGCCAGTAGCCCCGCAGAAGCCGGCCGCCCGTCCCCCGCCCGCTCCAACGTGCCGCCGCCTCCGGCCTGTGCCTCCTCCGCTGCCCCTGGTCTGTGCCTCCTCCAGCAGCCAGTAGCCCCGCAGCAGCCTACAGCCGTCGCAGCTCCAGCCAACAGAAGCCCAATCCCTAACCCTAGCACCCAGATTCGGTCAGGACACGACTCACTTCGTGTCGACTCGGACACGACTCATACACGTGAATTTTCAGTTTCTGAAGCCCTGTTCAGGTAGCGTTTCCTCTATCGTTATTCCGTTTTTGATTTTGTCTATTGCAACACGTAGACTGTATAACCCTCTCGATGCCCGTGTAACCCGTTTGGTGCATCGCGTCCTGTGGCGATCGCAAACCGCGATCCAAAAATAGGAAAACCAACGCCCTATTTCACCCAGGAACTGAGTGCGCCCCGCCAAACGGGACGAATTGGTCGCACACGATCTTTACAGAAATGTGCGTGTCATTGATACGGACGTGTGAGATTTCGCAAAAGTTAATTTGGATGTGCGTGCACACCGGAATCAACGCGTATCCGCCGAAAATGCCCCGTATCTGCCTATTCTGGAACACGATGTAACTTTGTGTACACACGTCGGATCGAGAAGAAACTTGCGCCATCTGACAC